>CM039133.1:29993180-30426083 GCA_022036555.1 Microstegium vimineum | reverse complement strand
ATTTTGTTGGAACCAACATGTTCCTTATGCATATTTTAATTTTTAGCAGCTTGTAAGGACAGAGAGGTGGTAAAAAATGAGGAGTGGGAACAAGATGGACCACCTCATTTCTAATCACACCCTTAGCAGTTGGCTTGGTACAGCGTGACGTGCTTGGTCGATGGTGGGAGAGGTGATACATCATGAGTTTATCCTATGAATTTTGTTGGAATAAACATATTCCGTATGTATATTTAAATTATTAGCTTGTGAGGACTGTGATGGTGATGAATCAACTTATTCTATTTTACCAACCAAAATAAAAAAATGAGCGGTGAGAAGAACAAGATGGACCACCTCATTTGTAATCACACCCATAGTAGTTGGCCTGGTACAGCGTGACGCGCTTGGTCAATGGTGGGAGGCCGAGTAGCTTGATGAGGATGTTAAAACTATAATAATGGATAGTTGGCTGAAACTGTAATAATGGACAGCTAAAATTATTAGAATGGATGGGTTCATTGCATGGCTTTGTTGGTTCCATATTTCAAAAACTATAATAAGATCTCGTTTGGCATAGCTTTTATAAATATCAGCTAGAGCTGACCAAGTAAAAAAATAGTGGTTTCATTGGTTCCTAGTTTATTTTGGGAAAAAGATAAAAACAGCTATTTACTATGGCACAAAGGAGCCGGGCCACCGGCCACAGCTCTACCAACAGGACTTAAATAGATAGTTGTGTGCACATGCTTTGGCAGTTCAAGGTTTTTGCCGTTCCGGATTTCAGTGCCTCACCAGCAACCAGCAACTGTGACAGTACGAGACTAGGACAGAGGGAGTATACTGGAATGTCTTGTAAAGAACTGCCATAAACCAATCATCGCCATCATCCTGTATGGTACACAAAATCGGTACTCAGGATTGAGGACAAAGAATGCCTATAAATTAAAAATAACAAACTGAGATCCGGTTAGGCCAGCGTTTAGAACACTTACAAAGATATTCACCCTCCTATATTGCTAACCCATGTGAGCGTATTCGACCAATATGATTTGAGTTTCTGGTCATATGTTACAGATGTTGACTGAACAAAACTTGCTTCCAGACAAAAATCAATAAACTCACTGCATCAAACAAAATTCCATGCAAGTTCTGATCTAACCCCAGTACAAAAATTTTAGATCTGGGAGTAGAATATTTCTGAAATTTACAGATTCCTGTACTCACAGTAGTGCACCAAAATCTCCACAAGAGCATTGTCCATCCTTGAACTTGTGAAGCCTTTTACTGTCCCGGACAACAATCTCTCTGTTCACAAGCAATGAAAAAAATTTAATAGAGCTGTGGCAGTCCCTGCACATGGTAATGTTCTTTGTGATGCGAACTGTTGCACCTGGAGGTGTTTGGATCAGCCCCAGTGCAACAGCTAATCTCTCACTGTGGTGTTTTACTGAACCCGCACGAGGCTTCTCTTCATCCTCGCTGTCAGATAACTCAGCGTTCTGATATGGTTCAAACCCAATAGTCTTAGATTTCTCAAGCAAATTCTCCAGCAGTTGATACAGCTCATCACTCAGTTCATGAGTCTTATCATTAGCTCTGAAGAAATAGACCTTGTCTTTGATTGTAATCCAACTGCGGTCTCTGAGAATCCCAAGATCTTCCTGTTTCATCAGCTTCCGCACTCTAGCCACATCATGCCATCTCCCATTAGAAATGTACATGTTCAACAGTAAGACATAGGTTTCAACTGCTTTTGGCTTGAGCTCGAGCAGTCTATCAACTGCATAGAAGGCAAGCTCCATGTTTCCATGGCTCCGGCATCCAGCAACCAAGCTAGACCAGATTGCTTCATTTGGTTCAAAACCCATCCTTTTGATGAAGGAAAATGCATCGTCCAATCTGCCCAAGCGCACAAACATGTCAATCATGCACCCATAGTGGTCCACAACAGGCTCTATTTTGTACTCTTCCGTCATCATGTTCAAGTAGTGCTCAGCCTTCTCAACTAAACCAGCATAGCTGCAGGCTGAAAGCACACTTACAAATGTGATTTCATTTGGTTTCACTCCAGCAAATCTCATGTCCTCAAAGAGTTGTATAGCTTCCTGAGGGCGGCCATGCTGTGAGTACCCTGAGATCATAGAAGTCCATGTGACAAGAGTCCGTGTCGACATCTCGACAAAGGCTTTAGTTGCATCTTTAATGCAACCACACTTGTTATACATGTTTACCAGTGCGCTGTTCACCACGACATCTGATAGAAAACCAGTCTTTATCATCTGTGCGTGGATTTGCTCACCCTGCTCTAAGGCCATCATGACACTGCAGACAGACAGGATGCTTGAGAAGGTGAACAAGTCAGGCTTCATTGCAGACCTCTTGAGGTTGCGGAAAATCTTGAGTGCCTCGAAACCTCTAGAACGAGCATGAAGATCATCCTTAGCTGTCTCCATGATCTGAGCGTAGCCTGAGATCATCGCATTCCATGTGATAATACTGACATCATCCATCCCTTCAAACAACCGCATGGCCTCCTCAGTTTCACCCTTTCTCAAATAGAGGTACATCGTCGAGTTCTTCACTGGAATGTTCGTTTGACACCCAATTTTGAAGGAGAAGGCTTGGACTTGCTTGCCTAGGTTAAGATCTAGTCTTGTACCACACAAGCTCATGACACTAGTCAAGGTAAACTCATTGGGAATCACTCCATCCATAAGCATATCAAGGAACAGAGTCAGTCCAAGCTCCATGTAGTTCTCGTCTTCAGCACAGGCAGATATCATCGTCGTCCATGTGATGACATTCTTGTCAGGGACCATCCGGAAGGCTCTCATGGCAGATTCCAAGCTCCCAGACTTGGCATACAACCGACAGAGCGAGTTCCCTATGCTCGTTATGGACAGGGCACCATACTTAATCGTGTATCCATGAACCTGATTGCCCAGGTCAGCATGGTTTGAAGCAGAGCACGCATTCAACATGGCGCCCAGCGTGTAATGAGAAGGATACCTGCCGGCCTCCAGCATCTCGACGAACACCTCGAGTGCCTCTACCAGCTGAGAGTTCAGAGTGTAGCCTGTGATGAGCGCGGTCCACGTCACAACATTCTTCTCAGGCATTTGGTCGAACAGGCTACGCGCGTCATGACTCACCCCGCACCGCATGTAGGCATTGACAAGAGATGTGGCGACGAACATGTCCGTGCTGGTCCCCGTCTTCACCATGTGCCCGTGCAAGGCCCTGGCGCCGCCGAGGCTGCCGGTCTCGACGCACCCGTGCAGCAGCGGCACGTACATCGCCGACTGCACTGACTTCCCCTCCCTGAGCATGTCCATTGCTTCCCCAAAATCGAGAGGCCGCAGCGGTGCTTCCATGGTGCCGCCGTTCTGCGCTGCCTGGATGCTTCTGCCATTCCAATTGTTCTGCAAAGTTGGAGTAAATGGGTGAGCCAATCGATATTTCGCCCGCGGTCCTAGCAACGAAACAGAGAAGGTTCTTGAATTGGATTTGAAGTGAGGAAAAGGTATGACGAGAAGAGAAGGGGTCCGGTTACCTTATCGGCGGCCGCGATGGAGCTCGGTGGCGGCCTCCGGGAGTCAGCCCCACCGGCAGCCGGGAAGCCCGAGGCGGCGACGGGGACGGCGACGGAGGGCACGGAGGCCATTCGGCGGGGTCAGAGAGGAGGATGAAGCGAGGGGAGCATCAGTGGCAGCCGGGTGGGAGGATGGTTTGTGGTGGGAGGCGAGGACGGAGCAAAGGAAGGGGATAGAAAGTTATCAGTGGAGTTATCCCAGAGATGGAATTGCTGCTCGATGCTCGTGCTCGTGCAGTCGTGCTCAGCTTGAGCCTTGAGGGACTGGAGGGAGGGAGGGTCCGTGGGAAACAGCGAAATTGAACAGATTTCGTAAAATCTCCTTAGCAAGAATCCGCGGGAGGAATCGCGGGCAGCCGATATGGCCACGTTGCAAGCAATTCTTGGTCATCGGATGGAGCGTGCGAACGACTCAATCTCCTTAGCACGAATCCGTTGGACGAATAGCAGTTCTTGTATACGGCCACGTTGTGGGCAATTCCAGGTTGTTGGATCGGGCATGCGGATGGGCTAGATTGTTAGTCCTGCTTTCTTTGCAAAACAGTTCTTAATTTTTACCCAAATCAACCTGTAATCTAGGTCTTCTCTCAGGATCCCGTAGGCCTATTTTATGGGTCGGCCTACTTATCGTCAATCCTGAGCCTCGGATCAAATTCAACCGGGAGCTTTTTTCTATTTTTGTGTGAATTTATTATTTAACTAAATCAGCTAAAATTTTGTAAAAATCATAATAAATCACAAAAAATGACAAACCATCTTTGTTAAACTCTACACAACTAGAAGGAACATCTTACGAACCGACAGTGATGGTTGTCCAGACGAAATTGCATTTTTAAAATCGAAAAAAAATATTTAAATTCTAGGAGAGCCAGGAACCCGCCCGCTCGTCGCAAGTCGCGCATTTTTTCACGCAAAATTCACAAACGCACTGCGGCCGGAATTCGAACCTGAGAGACCTCACCCTCACATGGTACCTCCTCTACCACTCCACTCATGACTCAATTATATCTAGATTCGTTAGTACTTCTTCATATTCTATACTAAACCAAGTGTAAATTGATTGTTGGAGCCACTAAACGTATTCAAATGAAAACGTTGTGAACTACAAAGTTTCATAACTTTGCTAGATCTACAACTTTCATGTAGCAAGTTTTTTCATCCGAGGTCGTTTACAAAAATTTGAATTTCAAATTTGACATATTTGAACGTATTTTTCGACCACTAAACGATTTCAAATGAAAACATTGTGAACTACAAAGTTTCATAACTTTTCGAGATCTACAACTCTCATGTAGAAAGTTTTTCCATCCGAGGTAGTTTACAAAAATCAAAAAAATTAACGGTACAGGTATATCACTGCCGGTTCCAGCCACTGCCGGTTTTCTACATGAGAGTTGTAGATCTCGAAAAGTTATGAAACTTTGTAGTTCACAACGTTTTCATTTGAAATCGTTTAGTGGCCGAAAAATATGTTCAAATGTGTCAAATTTGAAATTCAAATTTTTGTAAACGACCTCGGATGAAAAAAACTTGCTATATGAAAGTTGTAGATCTCGAAAAGTTATGAAACTTTGTAGTTCACAACTTTTTTCATTTGAATTCATTTAGTGACTCAAACAATCAATTTACAACAATTTGGGTGTCAAAATCCTTGGTCACTAACTTTGTAGGACCCAAACAAGTATGGGTATGTAAGAAAAACTAATTTGTTTTGTAGGTAAATTACAAAGCCGGAGGAAGGCATTAGGTGCTTGATAGTGGGTGCACTCAACACATGACCGGGGATTCTAGAATGTTCAAATCAATCAACTCCAACACCAATGATGGCATTGATAGTATTGCATTTGGTGATAATGGCAAGGGAAAGGTCAAGGGTCTTGGTAAGATTGCAATATCCAATGATGAGCATATCAAATGTCTTGCTAGTTGAGAGCTTGAACTTTAATTTTCTATTCGTGGCTCAATTGTGTGATCTTGGATTCAAATGCATATTTCGAGTAGATGATGTTGAGATCATTAGTGTAGATGGTTCAAACTTGATCTTCAAAGGCTTTAGATATGAGAACCTCTACCTAGTTGATTTTAATGCTAGTGAAGCTCAATGTCAACTTGCTTGCTCACTAAATCAAGTATGGGTTGGTTATGGCATAGAAAACTTGGTCATGTTGGAATGAAGAAATTGAATGGATTGATCAAACATGACTTAGTTAGAGGCTTGAAAGATGTTGTGTTTGAGAAGGACAAACTTTGTAGCTCTTGTCAAGCCGGCAAACAAGTTGTAACACCCATCCCAAGAAGAGCATGATGAGCACTAGTAGAGCATTTGAGTTGTTGCACATGGACTTATTTGGACCAACAACATACACTAGTATTGGAGGCAACAAGTATGGATTTGTGATAGTTGATGATCTTACAAGATATACATGGGTATTCTTTCTCAATGACAAGAGTGACACTTTTGCTACCTTCAAATCTTTTGTCAACAGATGTCACAATGAGTTTGAAACTACTATCAAGAAAGTGAGAAGTGACAATGGAAGTGAATTCAAGAATACAAGAGTTGAAGAGCTATGTGATGAATTGGGAATCAAGCATCAACTCTCGGCCAAGTACACTCACAAATCAAATGGCCTTATTGAGAGGAAGAATAGAACCTTGATTGACATGGAAAGATCTATGCTTAGGAAGTATAATGTGAGTCAATCCTTTTGGGCGGAAGCTATCAACACCGCTTGCTACTAAAGCAACCGATTATATTGTCACCCATTGATGGAGAAGACACCATATGATCTCTTGAATGAAAGAAAGCCCAACATTGCATACTTTAGAGTCTTTGGATGCAAATTCTACATCTTGAAGAAATACACAAGACTTGGAAAGTTTGACAATAAATGTGATGAAGGGTTCTTACTTGGTTACTCAACCAGAAGCAAAGCCTATAGAGTATGGAATTCGGCTAGTGGTATACTTGAGGAGGTTCATGATGTTGAATTTGATGAAACCAATGACTCTCAAGTTGAAAATGAGAATCTAGAAGATGTGAGTGAAACTCAATTGGCAAATGCTATGAAGAGCATGGATATTGGTGATATTAGGCCAAGGCAAGTGATTGACATTGAAGATGATAAAGATCAAGTGTTCAACTCACCTAATGTGCAAGCTAGTGGTTCTCAAATGCAAGATCAACAAGTTGCTAGTTCATCTCAACCAAGCTCAAGCAATCAAGTTCCTTCCTTCAACCAACCAAGATTGCAAGAGATCACCCCATTGATCAAATTGTTGGTGACATTACGAGTGGTGTTCAAACAAGATCAAGATTGGCATCCTTTTGTGAGCACTACTCCTTTGTATCATCCATAGAGCCAACAAAGATTGATGAAGCACTACAAGATGTTGATTGGGTCAATGCTATGCATGAAGAGCTCAACAATTTCACTAGGAACCAAGTTTGAGAACTAGTTGAAAGACCCAAGAACTACAATGTGATTGGCACAAGATGGGTATTTAGAAACAAACAAGATCAAGATGGTATAGTTGTGAGGAACAAAGCAAGATTGGTAGCTCAAGGATACACTCAAGTTGAGGGTCTTGACTTTGAAGAAACTTATGCACCGGTTGCAAGATTAGAGGCAATAAGAATCCTCTTGGCCTATGCATGTGCACACAACATCAAGCTATACCAAATGGATGTGAAGAGTGCTTTTCTAAATGGATACATCAATGAACTAGTATATGTTGAGCAACCTCTCGGTTTTGAAGATGACAAGAAGCCCAGCCATGTGTACAAGTTGAGAAAGGCTTTATATGGCTTAAAGCAAGCACCTAGAGCATGGTTTGAAAGATTGAGGAACTTAATTCTATCAAAAGGGTTGATCATGGGGAAGGTTGATACTACTCTCTTCACCAAGAAGCTTGGCAAGGATCTATTTGTGCTTCAAATCTATGTTGATGACATCATATTCGGTTCAACCAATCAAGAATTTTGTGAAGAATTTAGAAAGATGATGGCAAATGAGTTTGAAATGTCAATGATTGGTGAACTTAGCTACTTCCTTGGTATTCAAATCAAGCAATTGAAGAATGTCACCTTTGTGAGTCAAGGCAAGTACATCAAGGATATGATGAAGAAATTTGGCTTAGAAGAATCTAAAGGCATTAGCACTCCAATGGGCACTAATGGACATTTGGATAGTGATGCTAGTGGCAACATGGTGGATCAAAAGTTATATCGGTCTATGATTGGAAGCCTACTCTATGTGACCACTTCTAGGCCGGATGTGATGTTTAGTGTATGCATGTGTGCAAGATTTCAAGCCTCTCCAAGAGAAAGTCACTTGAAAGCTACAAAGAGAATATTGAGGTACTTGAAGCATACACAAGATGTTGGATTGTGGTATCCCAAGGGGTCAAACTTTGAGTTACATGGATATTCGGACTCCGACTATGCGGGATGCAAGATTGATAGAAAGAGCACATCGGGCACATGTCAATTACTAGGCATGTCACTTGTATCTTGGTCATGAAAGAAGCAAAATAGTGTTGCACTCTCTACCACCGAAGCCGAATACATAAGTGCGGGTAGTTGTTGTTCTCAATTGCTTTGGATGAAAGCAACTTTGGATAAATTTGGAATCAAATTCAAGAAAGTGCCATTGTACGAACACATGGTGGATAAGTACCCATGTAGTTTAGTTTTGTGATGAGTGATTACCCAACACTTGAGAGTTTCAGTTTGAGTGGCTTACTTCTAATCCTTGCGAAAGCAAGTTTGTACCTGTCTATCGGCTTATGGTGTGGAGGTACTATGCCTAGTGACAGTGGTCAATGGCGTGGAGAAGGTCGAGTAGAGTCTTGTCGTGCCGATGGACTGAGAGCGGTGAAGGGCGGAAGCGGGGCTCGGACTGAGGGACCATGGGCGTTGGTGGACTAGATGTGGTGGCTAGTACTTGGCACCGGCGAGTGCGAGAAGACATGGAGGTAGACCGAGTCGACCGAGTCAAGACGGCGGACGAGCGGGTTGAGCGGAGGCTCATGGGACTTGGAGTCCGACCGGGCGAGGACAAGGTGGCTTGAGTCGAGTGGTTTGGTGGTTTGGGCCTCAAAACCATCCGAGGACGGTTTCCATGTTTGGGCCTCAAAACTCGGGGTTCGGTAGTTGAGCCCAAAGCTACCGGTGGCGGTTTCCTGGGTTTGGGCCTCAAAACCTAGGCGGAGCTTCCGAGGAAGCAGGGATGGCACGTGGCGGAATCCTGGAGGTTGCGTCGAGGCGACGACAACTCCTGGCAGGAAGCGGGACCGTCCATTCAAAATGCAGGAGATATTTTCCAGAGCTTGGACTACAATGCTTAGGCTAGGTAGTTCACTCAATGTATCTAGGGGGGTCTTTGGGAAATAGCCAAAGCCCGATAAGTAGGGGGTGAAGGGGTATCCCTCATCCCACCTCTTGAACCCTAATCATTTGCACCACTCCTCTCTCTCTTTAACCTCTCTCTAGTTCATGAGGGCCCTAGGTTGATTTCACCAACCTTTGTAAGAACTCAAGGATCTTTTGCGGGAATCGGAGGCCTTACCCTCTGTAGGCCATGTCGCCTTTGATTTCGTGATCGTGTCTCTCATTTGCTTGTGTTCTTCGCGTTTTGTTCTTGCTTCTCTTTTTGTTTCCGAGATGAGAATTCTTGTTTGAGAGAAGCTTTTCAAAATCCGTTTGAACCAAGTTCTTCATACTTGTGAGGAGCACCTTTGCACCAAAGGATTTTTCCTAAACCCTCAAGAGTACACAGATCGGGCGATTTCTTTGTGGTGTTCTTCGTTTTGGGGTTTTCTCCCGAAATCCTTTTGTGCCCGTTTAACCGACACAAATTGAGTGATGATTTCTTTGGGATAGCTCCCCAACTGCACTAGGATCATGCCTACAAAGTTTGGTAGCAGTTGGTGATCATTTGGTTTGGATTTGGAAAGTTTTGGAGAAGAGAAAATCATTTTTAGCGTTTCTGCGCTCTGTTCGAGGGCGTCGGACGCTCTGTCGAAGGCGTCGGACGCAAGGATGCATTGACGTCAGCATCCGTCGCGACCGTCTGTGTGCGAGTGTCTTTAGCATCGGACGTTGTCCATCGTCTGTCGCCAAACCGCCAGACGAGTCCGTCGGTTTTGGTTTTTGTCACGCTCTTTGTTCGCTGTGCGTTGAACGCTCCTCAGTGTTCGTCAGTTACGAGTCGGACATGTCCGACGCCCAGTCACTGGTTTTCCTCTCTGCAGTGCTCTCTGGAAGGGCGACAGACGCTCGTCCTAGTGTTTGACGTCAGCGTCCGTCGCACTGCGACAGACCGTCCGACGCCCTGCTTCCCAGCGTCCATCGGCCTCTGTGCTCGCTGTGTTTTTCCGTTTGCGTTGCGGTTTGTTTCTCCGAGTTCGTGGCTAGCTCCGCTGTGTTCCTAGGACATCTCCTAGAACATCCACCCACTTGTGGGTCATGAGCCTAGTTCTTGTTTTGGGTTGTGTTTGGGACAAGGGTCAAGATCTTCCGAAAGAAATTTTTATTTTGCTCCCATTCACACCCCCCCCTCTGGTTGTCGTTTCCGGTCCTTCAATTGGTATCAGATCCGGTTAAGGATCAATCCACCTTACACGGTTCTTGATCCGCGAAGGCGATATGGAGTGAGGTGCTGGTAAACCTCCCTACTTCAATGGAACCAACTTTACCTATTGGAAGGTGCGCATGTCGGATTACCTTCAAGGGCTTGACACAAAGTTTTGGGAGATTTGTGAGAACGAGAACTACGTGGTTCTTGACGCTCGGATCACCGATGCCCAAGTCATGCAGCATGCGTCAAACACAAGAGCCCGTAGTATTCTCTTCTCTTGTTTGTCTCTTCCAGAGTTTGAGCGGGTTTCGAGTCTCACTACGGCACGGGAGATCTGGCAAACACTCTTGAGATATCATGAGGGCAACCCTCAGATCAAGTCCAGACTCTTCGACACGTATCGTAGAGAGTACGAGAACTTTGCTCAGTTGGTCGGCGAATCTATTGACGGGATGTTCACTCGCTTCCAATCTATCGTCAACAAGATGTGTGCTAATCGAGCCAACTTGCCTTTTGATGATCATGAGATGGCTATCAAGCTTTTGCATGCTCTTGATCGGAAGGTATGGGAGATGAAGGTGGCTGCCATTCAGGAGTCACCGGGCTATGATGCCCTGACCGTGGACGAGCTATTCAGCAAGCTCAAGTCCTTGGAGATTGACTACCAGACCCGGGCCAAGCTTGAGAACCCGTCGAAACCATCTATGGTGTTGGTTTCTGGCCCTGGCGGTACGTCTTATTCCTCCTCTGACCCTTCACACTCTTTGTTCGCTTTGTCTTTGATTTCTATGATAGAGGAGCAAGTGGAGGCTCTTGGAGATGACGAGCTGGCCCTAGTGATCACTAGGTTCTCACGGTTTCACAACAACCATTTGAACCGACGACGTGGTGGCTCGGCCAAGGGTGCTACCATTGCGGTGATGAGGATCACTTCATTGCAAATTTCCCCAAGAAAGTTGTGGGTGACTTCACCAAGCGCAAGGACAAGCGCGGGCACCACTTCGAGGACAAGCACAAGCCCAAGGGCGGCTACAACCGAAGGTCCTCCAAGAAGGTGATCGACAAGGTGAAGGCCAAGCACCGAGCCTTCCTCGCCTCCCTCAGTGACATCGATGCCTCCTACGACAGAGGTGCTTCCTCAAGCGATGATGAGTCGAAGGGAAAGGTTGAGGACAAGTTCAACGGCCTATGCTTCTATGCCGACGCCAAGCACGGTGGCTTTTTGTTGGTATTTATTATGCTCATGTAGAATATTCCGCAAGCGCACAGAAATACCGGTGTAGCATTTCACCCAGGAGTATTCCAGGGTATCGTATTTATCCTCAGGGAAGCAATGGTTAAAGAATATGATAGTTAACCATGGTGATCCACTAACTAGTATACCAACTAAACTATGGTAGGGGTAAATGATATATATGATAAGTGCAATGACACACAAGAGAAGTTCCAATGATAAAGAGTAGTTTAGTGAGCGAGGAGGACAGCGAGCGAGCATAAGGTTTCCAAATATCTATCTCTACTTGCATGGTTCTAACTTAGCAAGACAAGTCATATCAAGCAAGAACAGTATTCATACACAATTGCACTTCGGGCCACTAGGCCACTTAGCAACAGGAGGCTGCTAAACCGCCTAGCACAAGAAGGCCTACGCTTTAATAACTTGGCCGAACGTGGTGGGATCAAAGCCTAGATAGGTCTGTCACCCCTATAGGTACCACAAACAAACCATTGGACAAGATGTAGACACAAGTAAGCGTATACTCTAGACACCATGTCTACACTATGTCTTACTACTCTAATCCGATATCCGGTGAAATTGATTAGAGCATCGGGTTAAGGACGGTGAACCAGTGCAAAGGTATACTACCATTATCTTACTATCAAACAACTGTGACTATGCTAACAACCAATACAACATAACTAGTCATGTTGCAATAAAGTAAAGTACTAAGGCAAAGTAGAGAAGATAACTATATAAAATAACTCAAGTCTTACAAAGAGAGAAATAAATACTAGAAGCATACTAGACCTCCTGGAAGACTAGAGCTGAAGAGCAGAGGCTCACTCTAACTCCTAACAACACTAACACTACTACAAGGTTACATCTTGAGAGAGAGTGGAGATCTCCTCCTTGTGGTGTGTCTTGAATGAGAGGGGGTGAGGAGGTATTTATAGTGGAGAGGTGGAGTAGGGGCTACTCCACCGCCATGTCATCAATTCGCGTGATGTATGGTGAGAGCCCTTGGATTGTAACCGCCCTTTAGATCAATGGTGCAAGAGAATTCAGCATGTGCTTCTTTGCATGCAGCCATGCAAGGTAGGTGGACGCCCCCTAGGACTTAGGGGTGAGTTGGCTGACCCCCCTACGGGTGGTGGGACCACCACAGTCCTTCTAGAAGATGGCCCACATGTCTTGGAGTGGGTGTGCACAAGTTGGACAACTTTTGGACGTCGGTTTGTACTCTTATGGGCCCATGGATCCATGTGAAGTGAATATGAGCCGTTTGGAGAAAGCACAAGTTGATCCAAGGGTGGAGGATCACTTGGGAGTGCTTCTCCTGGATCATGGCCAGCGTGGGAGGCTGGTGGGCCCCATAGGGTGGTCGGCCGACCCCCCTATGTGGGTCCCACTAACTCATTTCTCTGCATTTCCTATAGTCTTGCAAGAAATACTCCATGGACATATGGAACTAGTTATTGGATAAAATATACTCATGATATGCTTATGTCCCTTCATTATGAGGCTGTTGACGGTAATTTTGAGTATAGAAAATTATGACATTTTCACCGTCAACACTTTTGCACCCGACTACGACTACGACTCTGACACACCTGAGGTATCACCCACCATCGAATCCCTCTCTCTCGAGCTTGAGTCTCTGAACGACACTTTGATGAGTCAGGATGCGTTGCTCAAGCGTGTTGCGTGCGAGAGGAACGATTTTAAGGCGAAGTACCTTAGCACGCTTCATGATCTAGAGTTTTCTAAGGCACAAGTGGTGGTTACCGAGGAGGAGGTGTGATGCTTGCGCCATTCACATGTCTAGTCTTGTAACTCTCCAGGACAAGTATGACACTCTACTTGAGGAGGTAAGTGAGCTGAAGGCTAGGCCTAGCTTACTTGGTGTGTGCAAGTCTTGCTTAGGCTTGCGTTCTGAGCTGGCACAGAAAGTTGTTAGGATTGTTGTGTTAGAGAAGGTCAGCTCAGATAGCACTAGAGAGTCGAATCGCTTTGAGGCTTTGGAGCTTGAGATAGCATAGTGCAAACACGACAAGATGCGTACCGAGGAAGAAAACACATACCTTCGGTCCATCTTGAGCTGGGTGTCTTGCCGAGAGCCGCAGTTGGGGATGATGCTTAGCCAATGCAAAAGGGCTGGCAGCACGGGAGTAGGCTTTGCTATAGGTGGGAAGGACGATAGCATGTTCGGTAAGATCGGTGAGTGCAGTGGTTTGAGCGAGAATGAGAAACCCACAACAACTCCCAAGCTTACCAAGATCACTCCACCTAAGCCTACCAACCCCTCTGAGTTTCCTGTGAGAGATGGTGTGTTTGAAGAGCCACCCAAAACCACTCCACAGAAGCAAGTGTGGATTGCCAAACCGAACCATCTTCGCAACCCACTTGACACAATGCCAGACATCTCTAGTGATCCCCTTCCTAAGAAAGCTAGAGCCACCCAACCCAACAAGAGGGTGCCTACCAAGAGTGCGGTGAGGTACCATTGTGAGTATTGTGAGCGGGATGGGCATTTGGCTGAGTTTTGCTATAGGAGGAAGAGAGATGATCGGAGGCAGTTTGTGTTGAACAACCGGGACATGTACCACCCACCAGTTGGGGTGCGTGAACCGGAAGTTTAGAGGCGCACTACTAGGCCTAGAGGTACAATGCCTCAAGGTGCTGGGCCTCAAGAGGTGGGAAGAGAGATGATCGGAGGCAGTTTGAGTTGAACAACTGGGACATGTACCACCCACCAGTTAGGGTGCATGAACTGGAAGTTCGAAGGCGCGCTACTAGGGCTAGAGGTACAATGCCTCAAGGTGCTGGGCCTCAGGAGGTGAGACGGCATGGTGGTCGTGCCCGATGGGGTACCGGTCGTGACCCCTACAACTACGGGCCTCGTGGCGGTGGCTTGACTCCACCCTTCTTTAGCGGACCACATTTTTCCTATCGTGGTGATCGCTATCCCTCAGTGGGGCAGGAGATGTTTGGTTTTTCTCCTAACCCATTCTTTGGGCAAATGGGACAACACTGGTATCCTTCAAAGTTTACTAACCCCAGTGTTGCGCCGTTTGCTCATCCTGTGTCTTTTTATTGATGTAGGAACGTGTATTGGAGGAGACTTGGCTTGTGGATTCCGGATGCTCACGCCATATGACCGGAAGTGCCAAGTGGTTCTCCAGCCTTGACCCCATGCACCACACCGAGTACATCACATTCGGGGATAAGAGCAAGGTAAGGTTGTCTCCCGAGGGTCGATCCGAGTGAACTCTTCTTTTGTCCTCAAGGATGTTGCTTTGGTTGCGAATTTGCATTTTAACCTTCTTTTGGTTTCGCAACTCCTTGATGATGGTTTTGAAGTGAGTTTCAAGCCTAATCTCTCTCGGATTTTGGACTCTCGTGGTGTGCTTGTTTGCCGAATTTTACCCTTTGGGAAGGTTTTTCGTGCGGATTTTTCTATCTCTTCCGGACCTTCTCGTTGTCTTCTTGCTGGTTCTTCTTCCGAGCTTTGGAAGTGACATAGGAGACTGGGACATTTGAGTTTTGACTTGCTTACAAGGCTTAGCTCAATGGACCTTATCCAAGGATTGCCAAAGCTAAAGTTCGAGAAGGATTTGGTTTGCCATCCTTGCAGGCATGGCAAGATGGTTGCCGCTTCCCATCCTCCTGTGACTGAGATCATGCTTACTCGACCCGGCGAGCTCTTACACATGGACACAGTTGGTCCAACTCGAGTCAGGTCGGAAGGAGGGAAGTGGTATGTGGTTGTAGTCGTTGATGACTACTCGAGGTACTCTAGGGTGTTCTTTTTGGAGAATAACGATGAGGCTTTTCCTTTGGTTCGAGATCTAATTTTGAGATTGCAAAATGAGCTACCTAAGAATGCCATGAGAGCTATCCGCAGTGACAATGGCACAAAATTCAAAAATGCTCACTTTGCATCTGTTTATTCTTCCTTGGGACTCGACCATCAGTTTTCCTCACCTCACACTCCTCAACAGAACGGTGTAGTTTAGCACAAGAATCGGACCCTTGTTGAGATGGCCAGGACGATGCTCGATGAGCATAGGACTCCTAGGCGGTATTCGGCCAAAGCACTCAGTTCTTCTTGCTATGTTTCCAATCGCATTTTTCTCCGAGCTTTCAAGAAAAAGACCTCTTATGAGTTGCGATTTGGGAGACCACCCATGGTAAGTCACCTATGGGTGTTTGGGTGCATGTGTTTTCATCCTCAAAAAGGGCGGTAAGTTGGAAACATTTGAGTCATGGTCTTCTAACGATATCTTTCTTGGTTATTCTACTCACTCTCGTGCTTATCGTGCACTTAACCTTGAGACTAACCGAGTGATGGAGACTTGTGTGATTACCTTTGATGAGACTATGCCCTGTGTTTCCACTGCTTTTGAGCTTGCAGGTGATGATGAGGTGAACACTAGCATCTTTGTGGAGGAGGAACAGGATGATGCCGATTGGGGTGATCCTGAGCCAACTCCACTGGCTGCCCCCATCGACCCTGCGATGTCTACTTCGGCTCACGGCCCCAACCCCACTACTTCCTCTACATGGGGTCTGTTCGAGTAGCTTCCTCAGTCGGTGCCCGTTGCACCTAAGGGAGCTCCAGCTGCTGTCGAGGGGGAGGCCACTTCTTCCAGGCAGGCTCCCCGCCACATCCAGCGGTAGCACCCGCCGGAGAACATCATCGGCAATATTGACCGTCGAGTCACGCGGTCCAGGTCCTATCTCTCTCACTTTGCTCATTCGGCTTTTGTCGCTTCTTTTGAGCCCCGGGATGTTGGACACGCTTTGATGGATCCGGATTGGGTTAATGCCATGCATGAGGAGTTAGAGAACTTTGAGCAAAACCGCGTTTGGGTCTTAGTTCCTCCACCACCTAGTTGCCACCCCATAGGTACCAAATGGGTTTTCAAAAACAAACAAAGTGAAGATGGGGTGGTAGTGCGCAACAAGGCTAGGTTGGTAGCTCAAGGCTTTTGTCAAAAGGAGGGAATAGACTATGAGGAAACCTTTGCTCCTGTAGCTCGTTTAGAAGACATTAGAATCCTTCTAGCGTCCGCGGCTTCTAAGGGTTTTAAACTTTTTCAAATGGACGTTAAAAGTGCTTTCTTAAACGGCTACATAGAGGAGGAAGTTTATGTTAAACAACCTCTCGGTTTTGAAAATCCCAAGTTTCCAAACCATGTTTTAAACTTCACAAAGCTTTGTATGGTTTGAAACAAGCCCCTAGAGCATGGTATGATAGATTGCGAACCTTCTTGCTTGCTAAGGGTTTTAAAATGGGATCAGTAGATAAGACGTTGCATCTCCTCAAGCAAGGCAAAGACACTCTCCTTGTCCAAATATACGTGAATGATATCATCTTTGGTGGTTCTTCTCATGCTCTTGTTGCCAAGTTTGCAGATCTTATGAGCAGGGAATTTGAGATGAGCATGGTGGGAGAGCTGACCTTCTTTCTCGGGTTGCAAATCAAGCAAACCCGGGAAGGGACGTTTGTGCACCAAGGCAAGTACACGAAGGATATCTTGAAAAAGTTTGACATGGGTGAGTCAAAGCCTCTTTCAACGCCCATGTCGACTACGACTGCCTTGGATGCGGACGAGGAAGGAGAGGCGGTTGACCAGACAGAGTTCTGAAGCATGATCGGGTTGCTCTTGTACCTGACTGCGACCCGGCCGGACATTCAGTTCGTCGTCTGCTTGTGTGCACGCTTTCAAGCGTCCCCACGGACTTCGCACAAGCAGGTGGTGAAACGCATCATGAGGTACTTGCACTTCACTCCCAAATTCGGTCTTTGGTTTTCCACCTCTTCCTCTCTTGTGCTTTGCGGTTATTCTGATGCCGACTTTGCTGGTTGCCGTCTTGATTGGAAGTCCACTTCTGGGACTTGCCAGTTTCTCGGGTCTTCTCTTGTGTATTGGTCTTCTCGCAAACAGTCTAGCGTGGCACAATCGACGTGCGAAGCTGATAGGGATGAAAACGGATCGGATTGGTGCGGATAATAGCTTCCCCATATCCTAATCCTATTTCGGATACAAAAGCGGATTTTTTCGGATATCGGAAATGGTACGGATTCGGGTCGGTTTCGGAGTGGAAGCGGACTTTTCTAAGTCAGATAATACGTGCTTATATGTTGTTTTTATGATAAAAAATCATTCATTAGATGTCATTTATGCTTAAAAACAATAAAAATATATCAATAACTATGTGTATGTACTACAAAATAATAATACTAGTGTCATGAGTTGTGCTGACTTGTACTCTTGCGCTTGTGCCCCTTTAAATATTTGGATTATCCTATTAGAAGCATCGAATAATCCATGTTCAATTATTGGATAATCCATATCTATCGGATTTCGTCAATTCCATATCCTATACCACATCCACGTATAGTCGGATTCGAATTATTCATATCCACACGGTTATAAAAAACACTTCCCCACATCCTTAAAATTTGGTTTCGGAGCGGATCGGAGCGGAAGATTATCCATACCGCTTTCACCCCTAGAAGCTGAGTACGTTGCGTGGCTAGCTGTTGCTTGCAGTTGATTTGGATGATTGCCACTTTGAAGGATTTCGGTCTTGAGCATACTAAAGTGCCTCTGCTTTGCGATAGCACGAGTACAATTAGTGTGGCAAAAAATCCCGTGCTTCATTCTAAGACCAAGCACATTGATGTTCGCTTTCACTTCTTGCGAGATCACTACGAGAAGGGCGACATTGACCTCCGGCATGTCGAGACCCACAACCAGCTTGCGGATATTCTCACAAAGCCTTTGGATCAAGCTGCGTTTTCTCGCCTTCGAGGCGAGTTGGGTGTGTGTTTCCCTTTTTAGTTGAGGGAAACCTTTTGTGTATCATAGTTCTTTTTGGTTCTTATTTGTCTTTTCTTTCTTTTCTTTGGTGTCATTGCATTTTGCATCTCATTTGCATTTGTGACATAGTTCATTTCAAGATTCATACCTATAGCCGATATAATGAATCTATGCTCTGTTTGAGGTGCTTTATGTGTCTATGGTGATGCCTAACTTAGACTCTCTTTGATCTCATGATATGCAATAGAGCTAAGTTAGAAAAGTTATAAAACTGAATTTAATTCCCCATGTCACCTCTGAAATGGCACTAGCATGTGTAGGCTTTTGAAGATCCTTTTTGGTTGCCTTGTATATAGCTTGTAACTATGGCTCTTCATTGTTTCATTCACTTCCATTGAGCACCATGCTTAAAATTGATCTAAAATGAAATTGCTCTCTGTTTTGTGAATTGGAAAGATCGAGTTGGGTCTGCCTTATGAGCACTTCACCGTGTGTTTGAGACTGCTTCCCATATGGGTTGATACTTGAGCGGTGTCGTGTATGACCGAAACTGGTGTGTTAAGTCCTTTGACTTCGCCCGGTTGGTAAGTGGCATCACTTTGCTTACAACCACTCGCATACAACTTGAAATGTGCCTAAAACTGAAATTGGCTGCAAAACTCTGAAATTTGGAAAATTCTTTCAGTTGGGTCATTGGCTTGTTGTATGGACTTTGCTAGGGATAGTTTTACTTGCTATACATGATATTGCTTTGAGATAGATCCTATCTTGTTTTCCATGTCTAGTTGTCTCTAGGAGGTGATACCCATTCCTTTCTCTCACATGTAATGCTATCTAAAATAGCTTCTAAAGTGATCTTAAGCTCAACTTGAGTCTTTGTTGGGCATGTAAAGTTTTTCCTATTCTCACAGGATCACATCACTTAGAGCATCTATTCATTGTCTTAGCTCTAAGTATGAAGCTTTTGCACTCATTTTGCATTTCATGGCTTTTGTAGCCGGACCTTGAGTTGTTGATGTTTGATGAGCTACATGTGTCAACAAGGTTGAGAAATGTGCATTTCATTCATATACAACCAAGGGGAGAAAATAGTGCATTTTTATACTTGCATTAGTCAAGGGGGAGAAACTGGAATTTGTGGTCTTTTGAGCTTTGGTCCTTCAATTGGTATCTCTTTTGCGTTCTTGGCTCCTTTCACCCTTCTTGGTATCTTGAGTGTGCTTGTTCCCAGGGGAGCTTTTGTGTTGAGCCTTTGCCTCTTTTGGAGGCTCTAGCCTTCTTTGTTGGCTTTGACAGGTTTCATTTTCTTCTTGAGCATTAAGGTGTTTTAATTGGTATCTTTTGAGCTCCCTTAGTGTTTCAATTGGTGTTCTGAGCCTTGAGAGTTGTGATTGGCTTCTTGGTCTTGCTAGCGGTGTTGAGCCCGTTTTCTGTCTCTTCTTAAGGGCTAGCTTTGATTTGCTTGGTTGCGTCGAGCCGTTGCCCATGTCTTTGGGAACCAAGTCTTGAATTCACTTTGCTTCTCTCAAGTTTTGGCTTTCTCAGCTTTTTGGTCATTTGGAGAGCTTTACCTTGTGGCTCAAATCTGAAATGCACTTGTGTTACCAATGCACTCATCAAGGGGGGGATTGCGAACACATGGTGGATAAGTACCCATGTAGTTTAGTTTTGTGATGAGTGATTGCCCAACACTTGAGCGTTTCAGTTTGAGTGGCTTACTTCTAATCCTTGCGAAAGCAAGCGTGTACCTGTCTATCAGCTTGTGGTGTGCAGGTACTATGCCTAGTGACAGTGGTCAATGGCGTGGAGAAGGTCGAGTAGAGGCTTGCCGTGTCGATGCACTGAGAGCGGTGAAGGGCGGAAGCGGGGCTCGAACTGAGGGACCATGGGCGTCGGTGGACTAGCTGTGGTGGCTAGTACTTGGCACCGGCGAGTGCGAGAAGACATGGAGGTAGACCGAGTCGACCGAGTCAAGACGGCGGATGAGCGGGTCAAGCGGAGGCTCATGGGCCTCGGAGTCCGACCAGGCGAGGACAAGGTGGCTCGAGTCGAGTGGTTTGGTGGTTTGGGCCTCAAAACCATCCGAGGACAGTTTCCGAGTTTGGGCCTCAAAACTCGGGGTTCGGTAGTTGAGCCCAAAGCTACCGGTGGTGGGTT
Source organism: Microstegium vimineum (assembly GCA_022036555.1). Taxonomy (NCBI): domain Eukaryota; kingdom Viridiplantae; phylum Streptophyta; class Magnoliopsida; order Poales; family Poaceae; genus Microstegium; species Microstegium vimineum. The sequence goes on along the minus strand of CM039133.1, from coordinate 30,405,719 downwards.
TCCTGGGTTTGGGCCTCAAAACCTAGGCAGAGCTTCCGAGGAAGCGGGGATGGCACGTGGCGGAATCCTGGAGGTTGCGTCGAGGCGACGACAACTCCTAGCATGAAGCGGGGCTGTCCATTCAAAATGCGGGAGATATTTTCCGGAGCTTGTACTGCAATGCTTAGGCTAGGTAGTTCACTCAATGTATCTAGGGGTTCTTTGGGAAATAGCCAAAGCCCGATAAGTAGGGGGTGAAGGGGTATCCCTCATCCCACCTCTTGAACCCTAATCATTTGCACCACTCCTCTCTCTCTAACCTGTCTCTAGTTCATCAGGACCCTAGGTTGATTTCACCAACCTTTGTAAGAACTCAAGGATCTTTTGCGGGAATCGGAGGCCTTACCCTCCGTAGTGCATGGCGCCTTTGATTTCGTGATCGCGTCTCTCGTTTGCTTGTGTTGTTCATGTTTTGTTCTTGCTTCTCTTTTTGTTTCCGAGATGAGAATTCTTGTTTGAGAGCTTTGCAAAATCCGTTTGAACCAAGTTCTTCATACTTGTGAGGAGCATCTTTGCACCAAAGGATTTTTCCTAAACCCTCAAGAGTACACAGATCGGGTGATTTCTTTGCGGTGTTCTTCGTTTTGGGGTTTTCTCCCGAAATCCTTTTGTTCCCATTTAACCGACACAAATTGAGCGATGATTTCTTCGGGATAGCTCCCCAACTGCACTAGGATCATGCCTACAAAGTTTGGTAGCAGTAGGTGATCATTTGGTTCGGATTTGGAAAGTTTGGGAGAAGAGAAAATCGTTTTTAGCGTTTCTGCGCTCTGTTCGAGGGCGTCGGACGCTCTGAGTTTTAGCGTCGGACACTCTGTCGAAGGCGTCGGACGCAAGGACGCGCTGACATCAATGTCCGTCGCGACCGTCTGTGTGCGAGTGTCTTCAGCGTCGGATGTTGTCCATCGTCTGTCGCCAGACCGCCAGACGAGTCCGTCGGTTTTGGTTTTTGACACACTCTCTGTTCCCTGTGCATCGGATGCTCCTCAGCGTTCGTCGGTTACGCGTCAGACGCGTCCGACGCCCAGTCGCTGGGTTTCCTCTCTGTAGTGCTCTCTGGAAGGGCGACGGACGCTCGTCCTAGTGTACGATGCCAGCGTCCGTCGCACTGCGACAGACCGTCGCAGCGTCCGTCGGCCTCTGTGCCCGCTGTGTTTTTCCGTTTGCGTTGTGGTTTGTTTCTCTGGGTTCGTGGCTAGCTCCACTGTGTTCCTAGGACATCTCCTAGATTATCCACCCACTTGTGGGTCGTGAGCCTAGTTCTTGTTTTGGGTTGTGTTTGGGACAAGGGTCAAGATCTTCCGAAAGGAATTTTTATTTGGCTCCCATTCACCCCCCCTCTGGTCGCCGTTTCCGGTCCTTCACATTGCTATGTGACAATGAAAGTGCGGTGAAGCTAACCGACAATCTGGTTCAACATTCAAGAACCAAGCACATTGATGTGAGGCACCATTTCATAAGGGATCATCAACTCAAAGGTGATATCAAAATCACAAGTGTTGGCACCGATGATCAACTTGCCGATATATTCACCAAGCCATTAGATGAGAAGAGGTTTTGCAAGCTAAGAAATGAATTGAACATTCTTGACTTCTCAAATATGTGTTGATGCACCCCCATATATGACATTCCTCTCCTTCGAGCTATGCAAGGTACAAGTTGATTGACATGTCATTCATCCTTATTAGGACTTGTTAGTGCATCTAGACAGCAACTCATTAGGCTCATTCATAAAAATCAAATGTTTTTTATACTTATATGGTACCACTATTGCTTCTATGCTTTATATGATCTAGTGGTAGCATATGACATATTTGTGAGCTTGCAATCCTAGTGTTTAATCTAGAATATGAACTTTAAATGTTTAGCTCAACATGGTCAAGATAACCATTCTAGGATGTGTGAACAAGCTTGTCCATGGTTTAAACCGAGTCAAATAGCTTGGGGCAAGTAATCTAGATTGAACCACAACTAAAACTTCTCTCCAATAATTAAACCTTTGAGCACATCTTTTATGATAATAGATGACAAAGGGGGAGAAGTAAGTAGTTCACAAAAGAAAGAATAAGGGAGAAGTAAAAATTTGAAAAATGAAAGCACACAAGTAGGGGGAGCAAGCCTATGAATAAAGTTGTTGCATATCTTTGTGCATTCATAAGTGCTTGCTTGCATATGTATTTATCTTCATGATATGCTTGTGTGGTGAATGCTAGAATCTAAATGTTATGGTGCTTGAAGAACTAGCATGTTTAGAGATCTTTTCTTGTCTTCTCAAGTGGTATCTAGTTCTATCAAGTTTGGCTCTCAAGCGTTTTCAAGTGGTTTCTAGGCATTCATGATGCTAAGGATGGTATAATATTGCACTCCGATTGGTATCACGCTTCAAAGGTCCATTCTTTATACCTTAGCATTATTTGGTAGCATTCACTCTCCCACAATTCTTATTCATACATATGTGATCAAAATGAACCAAACTCATATATCACATATGTAGGGGGAGCTAATACTACCAAAGTGAAATTTTCATTATATATATTCCTTTGTGAAAGGTTGTCATCAATTACCAAAAAGGGGGAGATTGAAAGACCTTGTTTGGTTTTGGTTAATTGATGAAACCTATGGACTAACCCTAGTGCTAAGTGCATGTCTAGCTAGGGTGATCCACCTTGACACATGAAGCTAAAAGGATGACAATGGTGCATTGATCAAGTGCTTCATGGACTAAGGAAAAGAAGAAAGAGAAAAACAAAAATGGTCTCAAGGCAAAGGTATATCATAGGGTCATTTTTGGTTTAGTGATCAAGACACTATAGAGAGTGTGATCACCTTTAGGATAGATAGCCATACTATCAAGAAGGGAAAGACGTTGTGATTGCGGTTATCAAGTGCTACTAGGTGTGGTCATTCTTGCATGTGCATTAATTCACCTAGTAACATAGCCTTGCTTAAAACTCATAAAATATATGCTAAACATTTGCTCTAAGGAAGTACCATAAGTGTTTGGCACGATAGAGCAAGGTTGGAAAAGAAAGAAACAAGAATGGAACAAGACGTTGGCGCAAGACGCTATCTGACGCGCAAGACGCTGGCGCCAGACCCTGACGCATGCATGACGTTGGGTCTGTCGCCAACAACAGAGAGCTCCAGAAATGCTCACTCCGCAATGGACGCGTCTGTCGCATGGGCGTACGACGCTAGAGAGGGTCTGGGAAAATTTTCTTGGAATTTCTCAGAAATCCAAGAGCAACGTTTTGGCGCAAGACGCCGTCTGACACGCAAGACGCTGGCGTTGCAGCGTCCGACGCAAACTTGAAGAGCGTCCGACGCCCCCGAAACAGGCACAACGGCTAGTTTCTGGAGAGGTGTCTATTTAAGTGTTTTGGCTGGTTGGAGCTCACTCTCTTTCCTCATTCTCTTATTGTATACTCTTGTGAGCTCCCAAGCACCTCTCCCACTCATCTCTCTGATCCTTTGCTCAATCCAAAAGAGATAGAGTGCATCCAAGTGCATTGCTTAGTGATTTGCATCTAGAAGCACTTGGTGATCGTTCTTGCTACATTTTTCTTGTTATTCTTGGTGTTTGCCAACACCTAGATGGCTTCGAGCAAGGAGGAGTCAACACGATTTGGTGATTGTTCGTGGTTGATCTCGGTGATTGTGAGAGGGCTTGTACCCACCTCGGCGGAGCGCCAAAGGGTAACTCTAGTAAATTGCTCGTGTCATTGAGTTACTCTCACTTGGGTGGATTCTTGTGGCGCTCAAGTTGTGAGCTAGGCTTGTCATTGCCTATTAGCCACCGAATCACCATTTGAGTATTCGACACAACGGGGACTAGCTTGGTGGCAACCAAGTGAACCTCGGGAGAAAATCTTTGTGTCAACTATTGTCTCCCGGCTACTCTTCGTGATCATATTGTGATTGGGTATTCTCATTGGTATATCACCTTCACAAGGCATCGGTATAACAATCACCTTTATCCTTGTACTTACATTCTTTCCTTCCTTGCTTAGTTAGCTTGTGTAGTTTCTAGCTTGCTAGTTAGCTTAGCTTGTTAGTTGTTCTTGCTAGATCAAGTTAAGTGTCTTAGGTTCTTGCTATTGATTGATAGGCACTTAATCAACTAGAATTGCTTGGATATGTGGCTTTGCATCCCTAGTAGAGCTAGAGCAAAAAGCTTCGCTTAAGTGTTATCTAACCCATTGCTCTAGTGGTTTGTAGAATTTTTAATAGGCTATTCACCCCCCCTCTAGCCATCTAGGACCTTTCAACAGGCCCGACAAGCCCATCCACGAGCCCGCCGAGCCCATCCAGATCCAGAGCGTCAGCACCGCTGCACCTCCCGCGCCACCATGCAGCCTGCGCCGTCATCGCGCGCCGAGCCGCCCTCCGCCCGCGCCTCTCGCGTCGTCCGTGTGCGTCGCGTAGCCGTGGCTCAGAGCTGGGTATCCGGGTGGCCAGATCCGCTGCTCCAGTGGCCAGAGCTGCCCATGCCGCGTCGCGTCGTCAGCGCCTCCCGCGTCGGTCCGTCAGCGCCGCACGCACCTCCCGCGTCGGGCCCTTAGTGCTGCCCGCGCAGAGCCGCCGCGCAGTCAGCGTCGTGGTTCCCGCGCCATGGCGCCACCGGCGCCGCTCCGTGCTCCGTGCTGCGTCGTGGTGCGTGGTGAGAGGAGGGAGATGCGAGATCGAGGAGGGAGGCGGCTGCTGGTGCGTAGTGAGAGGAGGCGGAGGCTGCGCGCGGGAGTAGTGAGTCGGGAGAATGAAACCCTGGTTCAGTTATTTATATGGAGACACCTAACAGGCCTGGTTGGACCTGGTGGGCCTTACCTATTTACCGTGGCGGGTCTTATTTGATGTCCGCCATGGTAAATGATTTACCGCAACGAGTTTCTTAAGACGTCTGCCACGGAAAATAGGGTATTTTCCGTGGCACCGCGGTAAATCTATTTACCGCAACGGGCAAATATGTCCGTCTCGGTAAATAAATAAAGTTCGCCTCAGTAAATCACGGGCATTAACCGTGACGAGCAAGATATGTGCCCGCTGCGGAGGCCATTTTGGTGACGGTGTGCAAAATCATTTTTGTAATAGTGAATATAATGGATTGGTCATACTTCCATTCTATCAAGACAAGGTAATAATAAATAGTAGTATTTCTTTTGACACCTCTATGTCAAAAGTAAATGGGATGAACAAAAACAAAAACAAAAACGGCTTATAAGGCTCTATTCGGTTGGTATTAAACTGATTTCTACAACTGGTTTGTTGTGAGATAAAAATAATATTCCACGACTGATTTGTAGGAATTAAAGTTAGCTGAACAACTTATTGTTTACAAGACAGTTTTTCTAAAAACAACTCAACCAGATATCCTATATTTCATCTCCTATACGTTTCTTTAGAAGAGTAACCAATAATCAATTTAGGATATATGAAGATACTGCAGCAACAGATTATCTCAAACTTGTGTCCTGCATTTTTTAGGGAGATGGGAGAGAGGGTTGTCTCCTTTAGTTAGGAGAGATGATGCTTCTTTTAGGAGATCTTTTAAAAAATTAAAATTATAGGTATAAATGATGAGATAGGTCATACGTCACATCTGGGTCTATGCATCTGCTAAACTACTACTCCCTCCATCCCAAATTGTAAGTCATTCCAAGAATCTTGGAGAGTCAAAGTTTATAAAGTTTGACCAAATTTATATAATATGATAATGACATATTTGATACCAACTAAGTATCATTAGATTCTTTATTAGTTATATTTTCATACTATACCTATTTGATGTCATAAATCTTTATGTTTCTCTCTATAATCTTTGGTAAAACTTAAAATGGTTTGACTCTCTAAATTTTTTGAAATGACTTACAATTTGCAATAGAGAGAGTACTTTTTAGGTATAGGAGATTTGATAGGATATTTGATGGAGAACCGGAGATGCTGTAACAACTAGATCCAAAATATAAGACGTACAAGCAAAGGGTTTAATATTCATTTTTTTTTCTTTTTTTGTCTTCTTCAACGACACGGTCTAAAAGACAATTCTTTCTGCAAATGGATCTCCAGGCTCAGATTTGGCTTATGTCTCGTGACATTCAAAATGGATCTTCTGCATAGATATTTAAAGTTGGCCAATGCTCAGGTACTTCGGTTACCTCTCAGGAGGTAATATCTTAAATCAAATCTGAACCGTTGATTTTTCTAAACTTAATAATTTACTCAATAAATTAATAAATAAAAACCAAAAAATAAAACACCATGCGACCGGTAATGACGGAGGAAACCCCGCTGTCGTTTCCTTCTCGCACGGGCGCACGTCGCGGAAAAAAATTGGATGAGCGATGGGCACAGCGACGCGCGTGTGCGCTCCCATGCTCGATGGACGCCGCGGACGTGGACTCCATCGTACGGTAGCTGCACAGGACTCATCCGGTCTCCAATTGGTAGACACGGCTCTTGGCTCGGAATCAGCAGTTCTGCACACAACTCGGCTCCTACACTCCCTCTCATCTGGAATACGGAACGACGGTTCCAACAAATCAATTGGAAATTGTATCGAGCCCTGGATTAGTGCGACTGTCACTTCCACAAATGAGGCAGCAGCCTCCATGGCAGGTGTTAGAGTCCAAGAACACATATGACTAAGGCCTGCGGCGGTGGGGGTGAGGGCGTCGTTCGCGCCGCGCGGGGCGCTGGACGCCGACAACGCCGACGACGACGAGGCGCGGCCGCTTGGCGGTGGCGGGTAGCGGCATGTCCTGGTCACTGGTCAGGCTCCGCGCCGGACTGAGGCCATTGATGCGTCTCCACGGTAGCAGTCTCATGTTTGCGGATCTTCACAACGGAGGCCATAGATGCGCGTCTCCGCCAACTGCTGCTCCGACGTGAAGCACCGCTGCCACCTCCTGCTGCATGGCGTGGCCGCGAGCCCGCCGCCGCCGTCTCTAGGGGAAGCCGCGCTCATGCCTGAGCCGAGGAGCCGCATGCATCTTCACAACCAAATCTTAAAAAAAGATTTTAAATATTACAAAACTTCCTTATTTACCCTATTTTTATAAAATAAAATTTCAATAAATACTATTACCTCCTAGGAGATAATAGATGATCGTGACCGTTGGATCGGAATAAATGGACGATCCACATTCATTCCGGAGTACCGTAGCAAAAGCCTTTAAAGTTATATGTATCCTGCTAGAGACTCATTTTAGATTTGGGCTTTGGAGAGAACCTAAGACCCAGAACATTGTCCAGCATATATTAATAATAACAAGAATTGGCGCAAAACATTAGCATCGTCTAGCGGACCACTACATCTACATGAGCTGAATTTTTTTGACATGGATTACTCACTAACGTCCGTGGGTCTTGCAATGTAGTGTGAACTCTCTCAGGTGAGAAGCTTGCATTTCGAGAGATTGTATTGTCAACCATATAGCATAGCAAATCCCAGGTTGACAACTTGTGCCAGCCAGGTTTTGAATAATTCAAGCCCATCGATTTGCGAAGTTAGAGCTGGAGCTTTACATGGTCAACCGCAAGAACGGTGTGGCATCCACATCAACTACGTCATCGCTATCCTATTTTTATACAATGTGTCACCATGCAATGAGGGTGAATGAACGTATACAAAATTTAAAGCGTAAAAATATATTTCAATTTGGATTGTCAACGCTAACCAGACCCAATTTTTCTGAAGGGAATACTCTCATGACCAATTTTCTATATTAACCAACGGCACAAAAATGCAAGCAAGTCCATCTCCAAGCATAAACAAAACAAAATTCGCAGTCAAGATGTACTGCAAAATATTCCAACAGAAAAAGAATTTTTCAACTAACAGAGTTAGACAAGATTAGACTATGAATTAACAAAGAACGTGTTGAGCTGGCAATGTGAAGCGTGAAAGCACGAGGCAGCATGAACAGGTCTTCAGAAGCCAGATCAACATTTCCATGTCTTCCCTCTCCTATATCAGTTAGTGGTGCCCTCTTCACCCCTGGAATCATTTCGCCAACTTCTTCGCCCCATTCTAGCTCATCTTTTAGAAGGCCTGAATCTCTCTTGCTTCGTTGGCATCTCGTAGCTAGGAGTTAATTACTTGGACTTGAAGAACAATGGCGGTGAGTTTTCTAATAACCCATCTCTTCATTTATTTTGCTTTTCATGAGCCGGCCCGATGACTTTACCATCCTAAGAAAGGCTTGCCTACCATGATTGCTCTCTGGCCTTCTTCACAAGAAATTTGTTTTCATTATAAATGGAAACAGACAGATAAAATTTGCTCACTTTTCAGTTCTGTTTTAGTTAAATGGAATTCAGAAAAAAAAGTTAGTGTCATAAAATTTGAGATGGTTAAACAAATATAAATGGAGTAACTCCTTTTGATCTATGTAGCTTGTTGACTACTCCCAACTATGTAACCCCCATGGAACCATGTTTTGCCCTGTGTGCTCTGTTCAAATACAGGGGGTCAAAAAAAGGAAGTAGCCTTTGACAAACTTTGGTGTACACTTTTGCTGTTTTGCATAAGGCCACTGCAGAGAGTTAGAAACCATTAGAGACGGTGCTGCAGGTGGCTCAGGGCACCGAGCAAAGAAAGAGAGCTTTCGCTCACACATAGCATTTGAGGGTGTTTATGTGAGAAACACCCCCCCCCCCCCCCCCCCCTTTCTGATGAAGGAATTTTCCTTGCTTGTACATAAACTGGTTTGCTCCCCTACTTAATTGAAAGGCAGAGCTTATGCTATTCCGTTCAAAAAAAAGTAAGAAACCATTTGACCTACTTCATTTTGATTAGTTCCTTTAAAAAGGATGACGAGTCTATTTAATCTCTATGGAGACCTGCAACTTGTTAGCTATCAAGAGAGGATAACAAACAATTTGAAATGATTTAATCCTAGTAGTACACGCTGCCCAAATTAAGATCGGACAGTTCTGTTTTTCATCTTTAGTTGAGCTACTTGTTTCTCAGAATAACCCCATCACATGTTATAATTTGCAGTATGATGGTCAAAGCATCATGCATGAGGTGTGGATCACATGTTAATGTTATCTATGCTAAATATATCCATACATTTCGATTTGTCCTGAATCATGGTGTTTTGTACTATCATCAAGGACTGCCCCCACTGAACTGTGGTGAATAACGTTTGTAGTTGTCATGGAGATTGGGTCCATGAGATAACTAGACATAGGCTATGCTTTTCATGGCTGAGATCTGTGTCTTCTCCGGTGATGTTTTCCCCTCGGCCGCAGGCTTGGTTGTTTAGAAGAGATAGAGAGAGATTAGATTGATAATACTTTGCTTGATTAGATTGATACATCTCCTCTCCTTATATAGAGAGGTTTACTTAATCCCTAAGCAAACGACCCTTATCTCTAACCGAACCAATCTAACTTATCTCTTTCCTAACAAACCAAACCAATCTAAACTAATCTAATCTAATCTAATCTGAACCGGTACTGTTCACGCGTACCGCGTGGGCCCTGGCTGGCTGCCCACATGACAGTAGGCCACTGATTTATCACATTTGTTCCCTTTTTTTCTTTTGGTACCATTTTCTTCTAAATGCAATTAGAAACGAATAAACTTTTCATTGTGCACTCCAAAAAGTATAAAAGATGCTCTCCAACTAATGTTGTTATGCGTACATATATATGCTCCAGGGTAATGGTGGAAATATCCCCAAATTTGGTGAGTGGAAGACCTGTGACGCGGGCTCCCCATATACCATGTACTTTGAGAGTGCGAGGAAGCGAAGGAACAACAGTGGCGTAACAGTTCCCCATGAGGCATCCCCAGCTCGCACTAACACTGTCCCAAGTGGCCATAGAACCCCTCCACGAGCACATGATGTCAAGCCAGTGAAACAACACACCAGCGCCAACCGCTCATGAAACCAAGCCAAAGTGAGTAAACTCAAACGGTCTTTTCACATGATCTCAGGAGAAGCCTCCTGAGGTTTACCGGGTATGGCATGTAGGTCGAACAAAGAAAGCCTTAATCCTTGTTTATCGCGCAACAATAATCTATGCTTGAGCACGGGTTTCATTAAGAGGAAGAAAGAATTATATCCAACAACAATCTATGATCCTAGAAAGTTTAGGCTTGCCAAAATCATTGATTGGAAGGCATACCTACACGATCCCTTGTTAGACGAATTTTAGGAGGATGACCATTAGAGTTTATGTTTTTATAGAAAAATTGCAAGCAGCTAAGCACAGAGAAGTGAAAATAGCAAAGCCAGGGTTTAATACTCGTCTTTTTTAGGAAATGAAGGCAGAGGACACCTCTTGTCCTAAGGCTATTGTGGAAATTTATTTTAGAATTCAAATTCTTATATGGGTTCTCCTAGGGTTTTCAATTTCGGTATTTGAAAATTTTCATCCACTCCTGAAATTACCTAAATTCACAAAAAATTGGTGAAATTTTGTTGAAGTTTTTATAAGGACTATAGGAAGTATGCTTTTCTAAAAACAGGGAGATTTTGCTACAGGACATCGCAAAAAAGTGACATTGGCTGGCACACACCGCAACGGCGACTTTTTGCTTTGTGGTTATTTGGGTCTGGGACACCGCACTTAATATTTTATTCATTTCTTAGCTCGGGGGAGAGAGAGAGTGAGGAAAATGACTATACTGCCCTCATCTTCAACCTCCGGCCACAGGCACCGACGCACAGCCATGGCCCGGGCATCTGCCTATCCCTCCACTTCCGGCCACGACACTGAGGTAGGGCCCCGTCGAGGCCGTCAACCGGTACCACCTCCGCCTGCAGGGGGTCCTCCGGCGGTGCTAGCCGCATTGAATTGTCTGCTTCAATCTTGCTAGCTAGCAACAATGTAGTGCAGCATCCATGTATAGCCTGCCTAGATAGTTGGGCCTGTGGCAGTTGATCCTGACCTCCCGCGGCGTCCCTAGCGCCGGCGCCAGGTTGCCCATCTTCACCATCGCCTTGGCGAAATCACTCGCGAACGCGCCTCTAACGCGCGTGTACTTCCTCACCAGGTCGTCTTGCTGCGACCTGCCACGGCCGCCGAAGAGCTGCCGGTCCGAGTCCTCGACGACCTACCGCGGCCGCCGAAGAGCTACCGGTCCGAGTCCTCGACGGCGCACCGGGGGGCGCATTCACGGGCGAGAAGGGCGCGGCGCCGAACGCCAACTCCCCGCGGGGATTCGAGGCGGCCTGCCCGTGCACCGTGTCGTGCGCGGACGTGCTGGCGCTGGCGGCGCGCGACGTCGTGTCGCTGCTGAGCGAGCCGTCGTGGAGCGTGATGCTGGGCCGCGGGGACGCGCGCACGGCGAGCCGCGACGCCGCGAACGCGCTCCTCCCCGGCCCCGCGTCCAACCTGTCGTCCCTCGTGGCCGCGTTCAAGGCCAAGGGCCTGTCGGAGCGCGACATGACGGTGTTGTCGAGCGCGCACACCATCGGCAGGGCGCGGTGCGCCACCTTCCGCGGGCGCGTCAACGGCGGGGACCCCGCGGCGTCGATCAATGTCGGGTTCGCCGCGCAGATGCGCGGCGCGTGTCCTGCTGCCGGTACCGACGACGCTGTCGCGGCGCTGGACGCGGTGACGCCCGACAGGTTCGACAACGGGTACTTCTAGGCCCTGCTGCAGTCGTGGAAGAAGAGGCGGAGCACGAAGGCCCCCGCGCGCGGGGTCCGCCGCCACCGCCCGCTCCATGGCGGAACACACCGTGGGCTGCAGCGCGGGGCAGCACTTGTCGTAGTACTTGTGTGCATGTGGCCGGAGGTTGAAGATGAGGGCAGTATAGTCATTTTTCTCACCATCTCTCTCTCCCGAGCTAAGAAATGAATAAAATATTAAGCGTGGTGTCCCCTGACAAATAACTACAAATTTGTAATGGTACTAGGCAAAAAGTCACCATTGCGGTGTGTGCCAGCCAATTTCACTTTTTTGCGGTGTCCTGTAGCAAAATCTTCCAAAAAAAATTATCTCTAAACAAAATATTAGCATGATTTATGAATACACATATATTGAGTAGACGAATATGTAACATCAACAATAGAGTCTACAGTTATATATTTGCAATATAATATGAAATTTTGAATTTTTCTTCAGCCACCCCGAAATTCTTGAAATTTTGTTGAAATTTTGAACCCTGAATACACCACTCGCTTCACATTTTAGGAATGAAAACAAGGGTGGATTGAACTGATCACATATTTATCCAACATCATAGAAATAACATGTTACTCTACTATGTGAATTGGAGCCTAATGTATGAAATATGCATAGGCTGCACAAGGTAGCTCAGTGCCAACATGGGGCCAGTGGAACGAAAGCAGCAGTGGTGCAGGTGCTCAGCAGTATACACTTGTCTTCGACCAGCTAAGGGAGGAAAGGAGGAGTGCTCCAACGCCTAGCATCGAGCAACTACAACAACCTACTCAGAATCGACCCACTCATCGTGATCTCTATGACCATGTACCCAAGGTGGATTTTTGCATTTTGTTTTCTCCTTCATATTAGCATTCTTTCACAATGTTGAGCGTTAATGAACTCATGCTCACCCCCAATTTTTAAAAATTAATGATACTTAATTCTTGAAAACATATTTTGCATTGCAGGGATTTAAATGTTGTGGGTTGTTTTGAGAGCGTGGGCCTCATGGCCAATACAATACAAATGTGATGTGTAAATGGTACAATTGCATCTCATATTCTCCAAATACTTTAATATTTGAGCAAGGCCTTACCAGTGAATTCAAGTGTTTGAGATGGTATACATGAATCTTGAAACTTCCAACGATCTTCATAGACTTTTCGAAGTGGAGATAATGTATGTGTATCCACATGTGCAAGCCAAAGAACTATTTTCATGTAAACAATGAGTAGTTTCGTCAATCTATATCACGTTGCTACAAAGTTCCACCGGATGTAAGATTTTTATGATGATGAATGCATCAAGTGACAAATGATGTTGTATATACAATGATCGTGTTATGTTTCCTCTGTTATCAACTATTTTTTCTATCATTTAAATATTTTTCCAAATAATTGACACTCTACCATTTTGAGATTTTGTTTTCTATATACTCCCTCTAACCCTAAATATTTATCGTTTGTGCTTTCCGAGAAACAACTTTGACTAAATATATATTAAAAAATAATATTTAGGGTACATAATTAGTATCATTAGAAAAATATTTGAATCTAGTTTTTTAATAAATTTATTTGAATATACAAATATTGCACGTATTTTTTATAAATTAAGTCAAACTTAGGACACACAGCAATTAGGACCTGTTTGGTTTCAGGGGCAAAACATTTGCCCCTGTCACATCGAATCTCCCGTCCCTAGTTTCGTCTATTTAAAATATACTAATTAAAAAAGTAATTTGTCAGCCAGAGCGCAGCGGGCGTTTAATAAAGTCCGCAGCGGTTATGTTTTCTATAAGAAGCTACAGTAGGACCTTCTTCTTCCTCGAGTCTTCTCTCTTCCAAACTCGTGGGGGGAGAGGTTTTGCCCGATTTTTTAACCAAACCATTAGATTGAGCTTTTGAGTGTTGTTTTGGAGGAGGAGGACATCATAAGAGGTATTTCAAAGGTTCCCATGGTCTACTTTCTCTCCTTTCCTTGCTTTTTGACCTCTTTGGATCTAGATCTAGTTTCATGGATGTAGGAGAGAAAGCTATTGTTTTTTTATCTAGAATCATAATATTAGATGACTAAAAGCTTTTAGAGGGTTCTCATGCTCTTTTCTTTCTCTTTTCTTTGCTTTTTGAGGTCCTTAGCTAAAGATCTACATCTAAATCTAGATTAAGGGAGTAAAGAGAAAGCTTGTGCCTTTTTTATCTAGTTTCTTAATATTATATGTCTAAAAGTTTTTGTTGTTGATGTGTACGGTTTGCAGGCAATATGGATAGGTCAGAATAGATGTACAAGATTAGTAGGGTACTTGATCCGCGATATCTCAGCGAAGTGAGAAAGTTTATTGCCGCTGCGAGAGCTCACCTTGACCGATCGAAGCGGATGACAATCGTGTGTCCGTGTTCTCACTGCAAGAATCTGACAGCCTTCACTGACGATGGCAAGGTGCAATCCCATTTGATTCGGTTTGGTTTCACAGAGAATTACATGGTATGGACTCAGCACAGCGAAAGTGTTGACCCCAGTGGTGGGGGTGCATCTGGAGTGAGCTCGACATCGACGACGGCGCACCAAGAGCCACGTGCGGCACACGTCTCATGTTCAGCCACAGCAATGCCAGCCTGCAACGACAATAACGATTGTGGTTATATCACGGTGGAGGATCTACTCGAGGACATGGAAGATGATGATGGTGGCCAGGAGGCCACCGTGTAGGAACCTGAGGATGTGCAACTTTTTTATGATTTAGTGAAGCACATCGATGAGGACGACGTTGTGTATGGTTCCCCGAAGTGGTTGGAAAATTTCAGAGAGATGAAGCAGGCGTCACTTGATCCTCTGTATCCGGATGGTGGCGAATGTCCGAAAGAGTGCACCGTGCTCCATTTTATCCTCCACATGTTGATGATGAAGGCCCGACATGGTTGGTCTGACAACAGCTTCAATGAGTTGTTAAGTTACCTTGCTACAACGTACCCGAAGGGTAACAAGTTTCCCATGAATACTTATCGGGCAAAGAAGTTGATTCGTCCAGTGTCGATGAAAGTTCGAAAGTTCGATGCCTGCCCTAACCACTGCATCATGTATCAGCCGGGCACTAAGTATGAGAAGATGACGAGATTTCCGCACTACAACGTGAGTCGTTACAAGAAGAATGCTGGTTGTTGTGTCGATGCATACGGCTACGAGTCGTTGCGAGGTGGTCCGAAGAAGAAGAAGGGGGGCAAGAAGAGCACTGCTGCAGAGAATCGCATCTCGGCTCAGCAGGACGAGGAGGAAGAGGGCTACACGCAATGGAGAAGTCTGGCAATGTCGGTGTGGTATCTGCCTATGATCGACTGCCTGCGTGCACTATTCGGGAACCCAGAGGATGCCAAGCTCATGTCCTGGCATGCATCAGATGACCGCAAAAAGGATGATGGCATGCTGCGGCACCCATCTGATGGTTAACAATGGAAAGATTTTGACAAGGCATATCCGGAATTCGGCAACGAGTCAAGGAACATTCGGTTCGCGCTCAGTACTGACGGGATGAACCCTTTCGGCGAGCTTAGCAGCTCGCACAACACCTAGCCCGTCATACTCACCATGTACAACCTGCCTCCCCATCTGTGTCAGAAGCGCAGGTATCTCATGCTGGCCATGCTGATCTCAGGACCGAGGCAACCTAGTAACGATATTGATGTTTTCCTAGAACTGTTAATGGAGGAAATGCAGGAGCTATTTGATGTTGGGGTCGAGATGACTGATGCTTACCGCAAGGAGAAGTTCACCCTAAGGGCCATCATCTTTGTCACGATCACCGATTACCCTGGTCTCTTCTCGCTGTCAGGGCAGATCAAAGGGAAGACTGGCTGCGTAAAGTGCATTGATGGGACATGTCACACTTACCTTAAGGCATCCTACAAGACAGTTTACATGAAGCATAGGCGGTTCCTTAGCAAAAATCACAGGTATAGAAGACTTGGTATGAATCAATACTTTGACAATCAGGTAGAGCTGCAGGGTGAACCACCGGCATCGATTTTCTGGGGTCCAAAGGTGTATGATATGGTGAAGAATATGGATGACACCGAGTTTGGCAAGAAGAAGAATCCATCAGAGGAGGGGACAAAACAAACAAGAAAACGAAAGCGGGACAACAAGACGGAGGAGGAGGAGGAGAAAACACCACATGTTCCTTTCAAGAAGAAGTCGATCTTCTTCAAGTACCTGTCATACTAGAAAACACTAAACACACCCCATGCCATCGACTCCATGCATCTCGAGAAGAATGTATTCGAAAGCACGATCGGTGTATTGCTCGACATTAAAACCATGATGAAGGATGGTATCAAATCACGGATGGATCTTCTCCACCAGGGCATCACGCATGACCTTCACTCGGGACCGCCTCATAATGGTAAAATTGACATACCAGGAGCAGCATATAACCTAAGACGTGATGAGAAGGTATAACAGTTGTTGTGGACAGATTAGGGTTAACCACAGTGAACCTCAAAAGTACCAGATATAAAGATGATCAGTGGGTACTTGCTACAAACGTCGTGTAAGTGGCTTACTATATCTATCCAGAGGACACAAAGAAGCACATGGTCGTGTCTGGAAAGCACAGGATCGTGGGAGCTGATGGTGTCTAGAGTCCAGAAAAATACAACAACTACGAAGAGCTCCAACTTTTCACCAATCTACCAAAGAAGGTCAAGGCCGTCGAGGATCATTGCAACAAGAGCGGTCTAAAGCCATGGGCCCACCCCGATGGTGAGGTGCGATCCATGAAAGCGCCAGTACCAAAATGAGATGTAATAAAGTAGTGTAGAAGTATTTGTACTGGAGAACTAATTGTAGTGGACAAGTACTATTCTAGTGGACAATTGGTTATTAAAGCAAATGGTTATGGTTATAAAAGCTAGTATGAATATATATCAGCATAACATGTAATAAACTAGTGTACAAGTAATTCTAGTGTAGTGGACAATTGGTTATTAAAGCAAATGAATATATATATCTGTGCCTTTAAATCTCATTGGTTTATAGCAGCGGGCGTTATAAGATGCCCGTTGCGGTTAATCATTTACCGCAGCGGGTGTTATAAGGTGCCCGCTGCGGTTAATATTTATCACAGCGGGCACCTTATAACGCCCGCGGCGGTAAATGACTTCTATATATAGAGTGCGGGCCCCCGTAGGGTCTTCTTCATCGCAGCGGTTAGGGTTCTTCTCCCCGAAGGGCTGCCCAAATCCGCTGCCGCCGCCGCCCCTCGGTTCTGCTCGGTGGTCCACGCGCTCTAGCTCGGTCTCCGCTCTCCGCTTGGTCTCCGCTCTCCGCTTGGTCTCGTCTCCACTGCCACCGGTGCTCCTCTCCCCGGCCGCTGGTGCTCCTCGGTGCTGCCCGGCCGCTGGTGCTCCTCGGTGCTCCCCGGCTGCTGGTGCTCCTCTCCACTGCCGCCAGTGCTGCTCTCCCCGGCCTCGGTGCTCGGTGCTCTCCGCTTGGTGCTCCGCTACCCGGCCTTGGTGCTCGGTGCTCTCCGCTCGGTGCTCGCCTACTGCCGGCCCGCCTCGGTGCATCGTGCTCAGTGCTTGTGGGTGCTCGGTGCTCGCCGGTGCCGGTGCTCGGTGCTCTTCGGTGCTTGGTGCTCGCCTGGTGCTCCTCTCCTCTGCTGCATCCCCTCGGTTTGCCTATGATGATGCCCCTAAACTCCTCTGTGATGTCTGTCTGTGATGCTGTGTGATTATTTTCCTCTGTGATGCTGCCTATGATGCTGTGAGATGCTATTTGTGATGCACCGATGCTGTGACGAAATCATATTTTCACTGAGCATATGCCACTGAACTGATGAAATGTTATTTTTAAGTCACTAAACTGATGAAATATGATTTTCACTGAGCATGACTTACTACTTCTACTTGAACTTGTACTCTACTACTTACTACTTCTACTGAGCATGTCTTACTACTTGTACTTGAACTTTCTACTTACTATACTTTGTACTCTACTACTTTTTACTACTTGTACTCTACTCTAGTACTTATGCAATGATGTGAAATACTACTTACATGCTGAGGCAGCGATGGCTATGATGATCAAATACCCTCCCTCCTTAACTTGGATGGCTTGTATAATGTGTTGAATCTGAGCCAATTTTTTCTTTTTTTGAATTATTTATTTTGTCTCATGTATTTTGTACTTTATCTCATGGGTTTGAGCCAACTTGTACTATTTCTACGTGTACTTTATCTCATGGGTTTGAGCCAACTTGTACTCTAGTACTTGTACTCTACTCCTTGTACTCTACTCCTACTTGTAATTCTACTACTTGTACTATAGCTACTTGTAATTCTACTACTTGTACCCTACCTACTTGTAATTCTACTACTTGTACTCTAGCTACTTGTACTCTAACTACTTGTACTCTAAACTTCTACTTCTACTCCTTCTACTTGTAACTCTACTACTTTTACTTGTACTACTTGTACTAGTACTCTAATCCTTCTACTTGTAACTCTACTACTTTTACTTGTACTACTTGTACTGGTACTCTAATAAAAGCGCTCGTACTACTTTTACTTCTACTACTTCTATGGTAGTTGAGTTCTACTACTTCTACTTCTACTTCTCTACTACTTGTACTTTCTACTACTACTTCTAGTTCTACTTCTCTACAACTTGTACTATCTACTTCTCTACTACTTGTACTTTCTACTACTACTTCTAGTTGTACTTCCCTTGGTGCCTCTTCTACTCTATTACTTCTACTTCTACTTCTCTACTACTTGTACTCTACTACTCAACTACTACTACTTCTACTATACTTCTGTACTACTTGTAATATACTACTTCTACTACTACTCTAGCACTACTACTAATTCTACTCTAGATACTTCTACTATACTCTACTTCTTGTACTTGTACTATACTGAAACATCTCATGTGTATATATAGGTTACCTCTAGTGAAAGTTGAAATGGCGGGAGAGGACCCATTCAAGGAATGGAGGGACCCTACCCCTAGTCCACCTACTTCAACTGAATACGGGAGCCAGGTGTCCATTACACCACCACGGGCAAAGAAGATTCGTACAGAGGAGGACGATGATCCAAACTACGAGGATCAGGCTGAGGGTGACGCTGACTCTGATTCACAGAAAGGGACAAAATACGAGTACAAAAGAAGAGCTCCACGGATTGAAGGAACAACTGCCAGCTCCAGGCGTGAGGTAGAAGCCTGTTCTAGCTACTTATTTGGCATGTACAAATCAGTGTGTGAAAGAATTAATACTCAAAGCCCTGAACAGATCCCAATCACGCCTCTTCAGTTGGAGTTCAATGAGGCAAAAGGAGTGGCTCCCACTCCCACTCCTGCTCCCGCTCCCTCGACGACATCATCCTCAGCGAAATCTAAGCGGGTGAAACGGAGGAGGGGGGGAACATGGGAGGCATCAAAGGGAGTTGAGTGACGATGTCCACATGATCCTTGGTGTGGGGCAAGAGGGAAACCCGTTGATGCTGCTTGATGTCATCGGCCGATTCAGCAACCAGGTGGGTTGCATAGTCAAGGAGAAGGTGCTCATCACTTGGCCGTCCTGGCACGCTGTCCCAGACGATATCAAAGAGAATGTCTGGGGCGAGGTGACTAGGAAATTCTCCTATCCAGAAGGCGTCGACTTGGCCAAGTGCAAGGAGTGGGCACTGCACGTGGCGTCCTGTTCGTGGCGCAACTTCAAGTCCATGCTTGCTAGGGATTTCCTGAAGAAGGACAAGTCACCCATACACAAATACACCATGGTGAAGGTGCACACATGGGACGAATTCGTCAGGATGAGGAGTACACCTAAAACTCAGGAACAGAGCGCCAAGTTTAGCGCACTGGCGAAGAAGAACAAGCATCCCCACCACTTGGGCATGATTGGCTTTGCTGGTCATAGGCCTCGGTGGCGGGCACAAGAACAAGCTAGACAGGAGGCCGGCCTCCCCGATCCCTACGAAGGGGTTGATCCTAGGGCAAAAGACTTCATTTTTGCCCGGATTCCGAAGAAGCTAAAGCCAGGTGCAAGCAAGTTCAACGAGCCTCACTTCGAGGAGGTGGAGAAGGCTGTCATCCAGGCTAGCAAATCCAAGGACAACATTGAGGTCCGCAGAGGACACGACATGCTGACCGAGGTCCTAGGAACCCCTGAGCATCGTGGTCGTGTTCGTGGAATGAAGTCGAAGATGAGCTAGTTGTCCGTTGAGACGTGGCGAACCGACTCAAGCAAGTACCGGTCAAGGGAAAGGTACAAGAAAGAAATATTTCAGAAAGGATACGAGGAAGGCGTGTCCAAAATGATTAGTCAAGGAATAAAGAAGGCCTTCACCAGCAACGACCCCGAGATGGTGGCTCTGAGGTCAGAAATGTTTTGTCAGGCTGGTCTTTCCGCGCCTCCAACTCAAGTTCCAGAAAGACAATTGGTGCTGAGGCTACAAGACATCAAAGAAATCCTACATGTCTAGCTCCAAGTCCCGATCGGGCGGTCAGACAAGAAGATGTTTATTGCAGAGGGAATTGTACATCCAGTCGATGAAATATTGGAAATCAACATAGATGACATCCCTCAAAACTATGTCGTCGTGACCCCTGCCTGGATTGCGCCAAATCAAGATGATTATGAATTGGATCATCCTAACTTACAACATCACGTTATTCTAGGAACAACGATTGGCCACCAAATCTTGTGGAATCAAGAAGACGTTGAGATCATCCCAGCGACACCACAACATATGCCGACCATCGGCGGATCACAACCATTAGTTGCCGGATCTTGTCCCCCTGAACCGGAAGATCCGAATGACAGCGGAGATGGTGACAAGGACGATGGCGGGGACAAGGGCAAGGGCAAGAAAAAAGGAGATGGTAATGGTGAAGGCGGGAAGGAGAAGGGAGAAGGAGATGGTGGGGACAAGGACAACGATAAGGACAAGGGCATGGACATAGGTACAAGCTCAACCCCTCCTCCAAATAGTCCACATGCGTATCCATTGAGAAGTCCAGCTGCGGACCCACTTGCGAACCCACCTTCGGACCCACCGGGAAATGCAGAGGCACCTATGGGGGACCCACCTATGGACCCACCGAGAAGTGCAGAGGCACCAATGGGGGACCCACCTGTGGACCCACCGGGAAGTGTAGAGGCACCAATGGGGGACCCACCTATGGACCCACCAGGAAGTGCAGAGGCACCAATGGGGGACAAGGAAGGGCCAGAGGGGCAACAAGGCACGGAGGATCCAGACATGAGCGCCAAATCGCTGTCGTACACTACTACATTCGAAAGGTACAGTATCGTGATGCATAATATCATGTTCAACTTTCTATCCTATAAAATGGTAGTAACCTTTACTAAACTCTCTTAACCGTTCTCTAGGCCTCCAAATACTAGCCGACAACTATTTTCGGAGGACGAAGACTGTCCTGACATCTGAGTGTGGGAAGTTCTTGATTCCTAAGGCACAACTCATAGATGAGGAACTATGAGAAACAAGGAGATTTCATAGGTGGTATATGGAAGCGACAAAAGCCGGGATGTCAGGTTTTACAATCAAGATTCCCTCGAAGTACTTCCACTTGGCCGAAACTATTACTCTTCCCATAGACTTCCGCGACATGTGGAACCTATTCCGGGAAGAAGACCTTGACATTGTCCAAGTCACCCTATGCAATCTGTAAGTCTCATTGCCAGTTTCACAGATTTCAGCAATACTAATGGTCAACTGTATACTTAGTATGGCATGATGACTTCTCCGTGCAGGACGTCGGTGATAGTAACCAACAAAAAGAGTCATCCTGTTCTCTACCTCTCTCCAATGCATATTGCTGAGAGATTCATCAAAGGGTATGAGATAACGGATCCAAAGTTGACTGTGCGGCAAAGGAAACAGAAATATGAAGATAATATGAAAGATGAGAAGAAGGCATTGTCAAGGTACACAAACGAAGTGATGAAGAAGGTCCACCCGGATGGGCCGCACTATATCAAGATGGCTTACCACTTTGGGTAAGTCAAAATTGTACATAGAGCTAAGTGGCTAGGATCATAAACTTACATCGTCGTCGTAACCTGTATTTTTTTTGAATGGTGTAGCAAGGGCCAAGTCGATGGTCACTGGGTTGCATTTCTCATCTATCCTCAAGATGATAGGGCAGTTATATTTGACTCATTGTGGGTAACAAACAAACCAGGGTACAAGGCCTTCGAAGATTGCTTGAAAATGTAAGTCACCAAGCTTATTGATCATTTACGGTTATATCGTACGTATTCAAATTGCTGCTAACTAACAGTCATGCATTTCGTATAGTGCTTACAGGGCATACCTAAAGGAACCCCAATGCTGAGATCGAAGAAGTGACAAGTTCAAGAAGAAACATTCATACCACTTAAAGATCCGACGTGAATTTCTCGTAAGTATTCCAAAGATTCATTCATGTTTTTTTATTGTATTGTTCTAATGCTTCTGTATCGATCGTGCAGTGCGCTAAACAACCTTATGGATCAAAGACATGTGGCTTGTACACCTGCGCACACCTAAGGCAGTCCAAGGAGTACACCAGTGGCTGGAAGAAGCTCAAGGTGGGAGTCAAGGAGTGGGAACGCATTACGAAAGATCGTCTTGCTTTTAAGCAACTCAAGGCGGACATCTGTAAGTTCCTACTAGAGAACTGTGTGTTCGAAGGGCAAGAATTCTTCGACGATGAGGGTGACCTGGCGGTTCTACCTGAGTTCGAGAAGTTCAGGAAGTGGGACACCATGTTCCGTCCCACGGATTACGAACACCAAGTGAAAATTTGAATTTGAAATGTAATCCTTGGTTTCATTTGTGTATGAGGACAACAAATGTGTTTGTGTATATATATATGTTGTTTATCTCTGATTTGAAATCTGGATGCAATTTGAAATTATATAATTCAGTTTCTGAATCTGCATTTTTATTTTTTTAATAAAAAATATTAATAGTGGCACCCGTTATAAACAGCCTGCTGCGGTTAAAGCATTTACTGCGGCGGGCACTGTAGGGTGCCGGCTGCGGTAAATAGCATTAACCGCAGCGGGCTTCTTATGTTGCCCGCTGCGGTTAATAGGTTTATCGCAGCGGGCGCCAGCGTCCGCCACGGTTAACGCCCCATTAACCGTGGCCTTATCATCGCAGCGGACGCCATCGTCCGCTGCGAAAAACCTATTTTGACCGACACCAAAAATCGATTTTGACGTAGTGCACCCTGAGTTTAAAGTTTTCTGTTTGTTCTATGAAAGATGGCTTAGTTAGTTTTGGTGTAGTTCTATGTATAGGTGAATCTGTGCATCGTTGAAAGAATGGGTACAACGTGCAGGGTGCAGGGAGCAGGGAGCCTTGAGGTGCACTGAGTTGTTTGATTTATTGTTGAGCCAACTGAACAGTGGATCGGCCCAGGGAGCCGCGGGCCAACATGGCAAAAGCAAAGAGATATGGATGGAGCCTTATAATTAATCAAACAGGGATGTGAGTGTTCCAAAGTCTGTGTGTCAACTTGATGTTACTGCTCTTTAGTTTAATAAAAGCTTCTGTTTCAAAAAAAACAGGGCGGGTCAGCAACATGGTCATATCAATCTTCACTCATTGTAGGCCTAAGAGGGCCAAGCAAGTTTGATTAATGAAATATTAGTCCTCCATGGGTTTTACTAGAGTTGATCTATAGTTAAGAGTAGAGCAGATGCTCTAATAGAAATAATGATTCAAAGTGTTACTAGCTGGGATTTTTTTTCTTTCTATGAACACGCTAACTGAGAAATATAATCACTGATGACTTATTGGGCAAATGGGCAATAATGAATTGTTCGTTTGTATGTGCTTCACTGTTAGGCTGTGTTTAGATTGTGAGAAGTGGTGAAAAGTTTTTTTTTTAAAAAAATTGCGCCTAAAATGTAAAAACTTTTTGCACCTCTGTTTACATACAATGAAATATTTTGCAAAATATAGGGGAAAGAGAGGTCGGCACGTGCAACGATGCAAAATATTTTGGTTTTTGGTGTGTTGGGTGCCAAATACAAAATATTTTAGGGAGCTACTTTTTGCAAAATTTGACACCCTTGTTTAATTCCATTTTATAAAAAAGTAACCCAAAACACAAAAAGATTTTGCAAAATAGAGTAACTAAACAGGGCTTAGATATATTATGGGCTTGACCCCTATAAATATTTAGGCAAAGACTTTAACTCAGCTGGCCGTATTATAAACCCAACATACGCACACGTCACACGTCACACGGACCTATCCAACGCACGTGGCCTCTTCTTATCCACACACGCGACCTCTCTTCTCCTTTCACCCTTCGTCTTCAACCTTTCATTCCCCACACCTATCTCTCCCCCCGGCGACTGTTGAGCTCCTCCCCTGTGACCTTCTCCTCACGGTCGTACCCCACCGCCTCCTCATGCCCTTGCTGAGCTCCTCCCCGCCCCCACCTGCGCCAACCATGGTGGATCTGTAGGAGACTGGGCACCGCCGCCCCCAGGTGTTCGTCGGGCCCTTGCCACTCGCCGACGACGAGCACCCCCCAGGTTTGTCTGCTCCTTCTTTCCTTCCCCTTCCTGCTACACGAAACCAAGCTCCCTAACCCTAACTTAAGCTATTTGCTATTTGTGCCTCAGATCCATGCCTCCGTTCGCCCCACCTCGTCGCGACCCAGGCCTTGCGACGTTGTGACTCCATCCATCCCGCCGGAACACGCCGCGTCTGCCCTTCCTCGTGACCGCGATGACACGAACGCCTCCGCGCGACCGTATGCTGCCTCCTGCGCCTGGGTCAAACCCAGCCAACCGGCGACCACAGCCAGGAACCCATCAGACGCTGCCCCCACGCGGCCAATTACACACGCATAGAGCTTTCTGAGGCTACATGCTTGGCTGCGCCAGTGACGAGGTTGCTCGGCCAGCAGACCCTTTGGCCCTCGACTGTCCCTTCCCATTCCCCTTCCCCTTCCCCTTCCCTTGCTAGCTGCCAGCTGCCTCTTGGAGAGTCAAAACATCATCTCAAGTTTGACCAATAATTATAGAGAAAACTATCAAGATTTATGATATCAAATATGCATACTATAAAAATATAATTGATAACAAATCTAACGATACTTAGTTGACATCATAAATGTTATTATATTGTCGTATACGTTTGGTCAAACTTGACATAGTTTGACTCTCCAAGATTCTTGGGATGTCTTATAATTTGGAACGGAGGTAGTACTTGATTAATTAAGATTATTCATTGCTACTCACACTAAAGAACTCATTAATTAACAAGTGAATTTTAGATTCTGCGTTTAACACCTTTTGTATATTTAAGCAAAAATATAGAACTGTATAGGCAATAATAGGGGTTCACACAGCAAATGCAGGTGGCATATTGTTGTTCACAGATCATTTTTTCCCTTTTTTCCAACTGTTATGTTGATCATTTTTGTTCAGCTATTAAACTAGTCGATTTTTTTACATCATCAGCTTGCATCTGCGAACGGTTCTTTTTTGCAAATAAACTAGGGATGTGAATGGGGGTGGGGATGTGGGATGCAAATAAACACAGATACTATACTTTCTTTTTCAGAATACATAAATTGCTTATTTAGAAAGACATTATTGCCTAATGGATTACACTTAAATTGTCTAAGAAATGCGATCCACTACAACATTGTCATATTTTTGTTTTTGTTTCATGTGAGTTTCTGATTCCTAAAGTTATATGGAAATACTAGATTATCTAGTTCTTATTCTAAATTGGCATACTTGATTTTGTTCTACTTGCATGTTTCTCGGTGACAGCCGCGCTGCACCTCACCCTGACCATCTTCCGCGATGCAGCCCCCAGTCACATACCTTGCAGTGGTGCCCCTGTCACACAGCACAAGCGCAGCCCTATTGTTGACCACAAATTTCAGCACAAGCGCAGCCCTGTTGTTGACCACAAATTTCAGATGAGTTTTCAACTGTACCTACTTTGCTATGCATGCATCGGCTTTCTGTATCACAGATGTGTTTTGTTGGTATGATAGGGGTAGGGGAGGTGTTGATTTGTTGGCAGCAATGAGGCATTCTAAGCAGGCGAGTTCCTCACCATTACACATTAAGATGAGTATATTTTGTTTTTTGATGTCGCAGTTTGGTACTCTGAAATCTGAATTAGTATAATTGCTCAATTCAAACCAATAAGTTAGTCTACAAGCCTGTAATTTCTACATAGACTAAAATTATATAACTGAAATACTCACAGGTTGTAATTTCTACAATGGGGAAGTGTTTTATGATGATGCACTTTTATTGCTTTATTATATCAGTTTCAAGACAGCGTGAACTTTTTTAAGATAGGCTCAATTGCTTCAAATTTAACCTCATTATATACCAGAACTAAAGCAATTAATGATGATCTTGTTTAGTCTCATGATGGTGGATCCAATATGCTAGATCTTAGTACACTTGTTTAGTGCAAAACTGCAAAATAATAGAATGGCCTAATCAAAATAGGCAATTTAAGTGTTATATTGTTAGGCAATTTAATTGTCACTTGTTGGGCCACAATATGCTCATAAATAGGAAATTTAGCCTTTTGTTGCAAATCTAAAGGTAATTAAGATGATTCCTTGCATGCAAAGCAATTAAATGTGTGCTACTATATCATGACACTTAGGCAACAAATTTATGACACATGTTATTTTTATAACCTGTAGGATACATTACATGTACAAAGGAGTATGATGCAGGGCATGCACAAAGAAGCTGCACAAATTTGTGTTTTCCTAGGGATTTAGATGTAGGGACCGTATGCTATGGAAACCAGGTTCCTGTGGAAACTATGGAAACTCGCACGTGACTCGTTGGATCTAAATCCGAGGGTGGGAGAGATTAGGAGAGATTAGCAATTAACCCCTCCCCCAGTGTGTCGATCCACGTGCTAATCTCTCCAACACTGTGGGATGAGTTAATTGCTAATCTCTCCCACCATCGGATTTAGATCCAACGATCCATGTGCGAGTTTCCATAGTTTCCACAGGAACCTGATTTTCATAGCATATGCTCCCTTAGATGTATTATGATGTGCTCTAAAAAACTACAGATGCAATGTGTTCTTTTGTAATAGGATAGCCAATCAAATTTAGGAGAAAGCTTACTGCATCTGCCTGATTTTTGTGAGAAATATATATAAGAGTAGTACCTAAAAGCAGTTTGGACTTTATTTGTTTTTTTCTTATAATAAATATGGTTTATGCCTATGCTTCCCAAGTGGCTCGGATACATACCTTAGAAATAAATTCTTTCGTCCGCAGCAAGCCAACATAATTAGCGTGCTTGCCAAAAAAGGAATACAATGATTGAACTTTTTACTAAAAATGGCCGAGCCGTGCAATAGGCGGCCGGCTGTAATTTAGCCGCTCCCAAATATTTAATAATTCAAATAAAACTCTATGACATGAAATAATCAGTATATGTTAGTTATGGTTTAATATTATATTGGTTTTTCAATAGATGATGATGACTCGATTTGATTTTATGTGGCTATATTGAAAAGTTGAGAAAAGTACACTGCCATGCGACACGGGCGAGCGCAGCTGCCGCCGCGGGTTGGGGCGGGGGCATGGGCGTGGCAAGGTAGGCGAGCGAGCAGATGGACCCGAGTCTTCTCAATCAAGTCACATAATTACAGTAGTTTCTTTCATTTTTGTGTGACTGACGATTTGATGACAGGAGTTCCAAAAGATGACGGGAGCTTCGTCCTTTCATGATGGGAGTTTCATCCTTTCATGATGGGAGTTTGAACTGTTTCTACTGCTAGCTATAATAGCGAGAGGTTTCTCGTCTCCTCTTGATCTCCCCATGCGTCTCTTGGCTTACCCCGCGGAAGTCTATATAAGGCTTTCCATCGTCTGTCATCTGGCTAGCTAACTTCGACCACTGTTCCACTGCCCCAAAGTATTCTGGTCTCAGTACTTGCGCGCACGACATCTGGGAGAGTAGGCCACCGGAATGTCACCGTCTTCGAGTTCATCTGCTCGAGTGAGGGTGGAAATCATGTTATTTGGGGTGTCGTTCTTGGCACGACTACTCGCTGCAACGTCTTCTTCTTGGTGATTTGCTGCAATGTCTTCTTCTCGGCAATTCAGTGGTTCAGCAAGTGATTGACATTGCGTCCTCTCTGCACGGCATTGAGCGGGACGATTACATCAACAACCACTATGTCGACTAGTGAAAACGGCGCAACCGCCGAGTATATTCTCATCCGTCTCCTAGTTTTAGTGATGATCATTTTGATGGCTGCAGTAGGATACTTGATATTGTCACTTAGTTCACACAAGGACATATATGAGTGCAGCGATACCAAAATCCTCCTTAATTTTGATTACTGTCTCTCATTGATTGATTATCAGCTAGATGAGTTTTGAATGTGTTCCTGGTGAAATCCTAGGGTGCTCAAATACATCATATCAGTTTTTTTTTTACCCATGCCCTATGGCAATTTGTTTATTGGTCACTGTGTCATGGCTCTTGATTTTTTCCGTGGACTCAATACGTTTTAAAGGAGTTGTCATCCGGACTGTGTCATGGCTTGCTTGAATTTTTTCCGTGGACTTAATATGTTTTAAAGGAGTTGTCATCCATATATCTTTTTAAAACAATCGTTAGATCATTTAAGTTTTATTACGTGCCCGTAGGGCCGTAGCAACACACGGTCTATAACGAGGTTTCAATCACAACCCTAAACCTCGTTATGAGATGCCTGTCTATGTAGTGTGACCGGGTTTTTTCTTTTACAATAACAACTATTAATATATAATTTTTAAAGTACAGTACATTAAAGTGGGAAAAAATTCTCAAGTTACAGAGCATAGAAAAGAAAGAGCCATTGCTAGTCTAATTCTAAAGACGTAGGTAATGCTTTCATCAGGGATGTGGGGCTCACGAGAAGTGGTCACGATAGAAGCATCAAGGGTCCTTATTCTCATACTCCGATAGCATAGTCAGCGCACTCTTTGGCTGTATGATCCACTTGTATCTTCGAGGATATGAATTTTTGAGTTGTAGATAAGATAAAGGCTTCACCCGACTAAAAAAAATTGGGTCCACAACCATAAATACCAAATCACTGCAGATGATGGTCAACGGACACCAATGGTTATGTTACTACTTTCATACCAACAGAAACACTAAAAAGCAATATTAAAATGGTCTGCAGGCGCAACAACTAGAAAGAAAAAGACAGACCCATCCTTTTGCGTGTAGGATGTAGCTCGTAGCGTTACTGGTTGCTGCATGTGCCGTATCTACAGAGATCTTTAATCTTGGTTATCTGCACTGTTGATCAACAGTGCCTTCCGGTCTGCCCTCGTATATCACTGTTCATTCCACGGTACCATGGTGTGGCCCGTCGGATCTTGCAGCCTGCTACCAGATGGCCGCCCCGCACACCTTCAGCAGGCCCACCTGTCTACCCTATCCACCGATCCAGCAGTTCAGGCTACACGCACGACGTGGCCGACAGCCTCGCAGCGGTCTCGAAAAAAAAACGCGCTGCCGACGGCACCGACAAAACCCGCCGCTCCTGCAACCTCCGCCGGCCTCGACGCGACCCCGACGGGACGGAGCACCGCCCGCGCCCTCCGGCTGCTGCGACGTCGCACAGAAGCAGCGTCGAGGCGCCCCCGCCCACCTCACCGGCCCACTGCTCCCGGCGGCGCGCCACCGCAGCAGTTTCGACGCGGCACCGTCAGGTTTACCTGCGCGGAATCCCAGCGCCTCGCCACATCGTCTCCTCTTCGTCCTCTTTCTCGGTGGCCACTCCACGGAAACCGCATGCTGCGCATCGCCGCCTTGCAGGCTCCGCCTCCTCTTTCTCTCCCTCTTCCTGTCCCCGTCCGCAGGCCCAGCTTCCTCTGTTCCTGAGACTGAGAGGCCTCATATTTTGCTTAGATTTGCATCGTCTTATTAATCTGACATTTCGTTTAGTCTCTTTTGCAGCTTGGGTGCCCCAAAATTCATGTCCGCTGCTCGCCTGCTGTGCAACCGGCCAATTCTTGGGGAGCGAGCACGGACAACTGGACAAGGACATATTTTCGCCTGATTAGAACATTAGGTTCTGCATTTACCACTAAAATCCAGGTTTGTGTCCTTTTCTTTACTTGGTTTTATTAGTGGTTTTGGTTCAGTTAAAATTCTGAATATTATGTGCCGATGGGGTTTATTTTAACCCACACTGCATTTCAATTTCATCCTCGCTCACCCCTGCAGCCGGCGACATTCGAGTGTAGGACCCTCTCGCGAATGGTATTTGTCTATTGCTCCATGGCAGCTCGATACTATTCTATCCTTCTGCTATTAAGTGATAACATCCTCATAGCCAGGGTGAAAATAACACACCAGTTGATATGTCTTTCTCCCTAGCAGATAAATGCATAGTTCTTGGAGGACAGACATTCCGTAATGGCCTAATGTGCAACTTCAGGTACTACATTTGAAACCAGCCATTGCCTTAATTTCCTTTGTCTCATATCTATATTGTTTTGCAACATATACATGTGCCATTTTCCTCTGCTGCCCGGACCTATTTTGGCAAACATCATTTCCATGTTAACTGATGATATGTGGTATTTTAAAAATATAAAAAATGCCTTTTTGATATGGGAATGATGGATAACACTCACTTATATTAATATTCTGAACATTACTCATTTACACTTGACTGGATAGATATATTACATGTCATTAGCTGTATCAGGTAAGGTAGTGTTCTTTCTTATCAGAGTACACGCACTTCTTTCTATTGTAGTGTAAGTCACTCTTTCCTCCCTATACTACTGTTGTCATGCGATCATCAACATTTATCAACATTTCTATGCTGAGGTTATTCTTATGCTGAACTGCACGTACTTCCTTAATAAAAAGATAAGGTATACCAGTACAGTTGTTGACTAGGTGATGCTCCATGTTTTTAATGTTCAGATCATTGGACTTTTTAGCTTTTCAGTTTTAGATAAATGATCCACAATGGTAATTGGGTTCTGTACAACAACATGTGCGCTTCCTTTTTCTTGGCAAACATAACTGAATCAGAGAAAATAATGCTTTACCTTTTGTACAGTCAGATGCATCTTTAGTGATGCTGTTAAATAACATTCAGGTAAAAATACCCTTCATGTGTAGTCCATGGTTAAAAAAATTATACCGTCGTGCCATGCCTAATCAACTTCTTGGAATTTCCACTCTGCTGATATCAGTTAGGGTGCCGAAAACACTATATGTCTTCTGGAATTTTTCTTGACATACCTAAATTCAGTTGTTACCCTCAAAAATTTGTACCAATTTTAGAGTCGTCTAACCTTATATGGCCCTGTTTAGTTCCCCATGAAATCCAAAATATTTTGGGTTTTGCCTCTTTATTTTGCAAAATGGAACTAAACACCACCCAAAATATTTGGCAAAAAGTGGTCCATTCCCCATTTTGCATTTTGGACTCAAGAGACCAAAATAAGAGAATCTTTGCATTGGTTTGTGTGTCATCCTCACAATACCCATCATTGGAATCCAAAATTTGGTTGGAACTAAACACCCCACCAAAATATTTTACATTCTGGAATATGGAATCCAAAATAGTTAGGATTTTGGATTTTGGTTGGAACTAAACATGGCCTGACTCCATGAATTTAATTATGCCATCCATATGCCTTCAATTAACTCTTCTTGCCTCTCCAGTCTCCACTGATTTTTCTGTACTGCAGTGTGTTTACCATAAATACGATATACATGCTTTGTATTTGTCTATGCCATATTAACCATCTAATTTGCATTTTTCTAATGTCTAATAGTTTTCTCAACCTACCTCAAACTCTATACAAGCCCAGCAGAGTTCCTTCATCAGAGTTATTGGTAACAGTTTTTATATGTCTAATAGTTTCTTGGCCCCCAAATGTCTGACAGTTTTCTCTATTATTCATGTTCTTCATTAGAGTTCCTCCATCCGATTGCTGCCTAATTGCTGGCGAACCATTAGGAACAATACAAATCATATTTTGCCCTGGTGCCTCTTAGCAAGTTTTAATCCCTATCAAGCCATGCTTTGTTGCAGAAATTGATAAAAATTGTATCAACCATGTCATCCAATAATACCATTTGCAACCGTCAGCAGGCTATTTAGTCACATTCATGCACTGAGTTCTGCACACCATCTTACATGCACTTGAAGTTCTATGGCGGTGATATTAAACTATAGGTGATCCTATGTTCACCTCAACACTGAGTACAATATGCTCCAGTCATGTTCCACCCACATTTTCTATTATGTGTTGTTATTTCTAAAGCAATTTTTCCTGTTTTCCCTCTGTTGCTTGCTTCCACGGGGAGTAATATATACACTCTTCGAATCTTTGTTAGATGTGAAACATTTCCAAATGTTGAATTATGTAACATTTGTATGCAACTGCCAAGAGAATTAGCATCCCGCAGCGAAGCGCACGATACCATTTGTAACTAATTTTAGTACTCTTTGTTCTATCATGATGTGCCATAACTCCGGCCTGCTGGCCCGTGCTTGGTACCTGCTAGTTTGGATGCATGCCTGGTGAGCTGCCTCTTCTAGGCATCAGCCCCCAGGCTCAGGCGCACAAAAACGGTCGCCTGGGTGCGGCTGCTGGCTTGCCTAGACTTCTCTCAAATCACTTGTTGCCTTATTTATTGCTATTCTTTATATTAGCTAGTGTTGTATACACGAAAATCCAGTAATCCACGGAGAGAAAACATATATATCAATCAACCTGCACTAATCAGAAGTCCAGATTACGTTCTTTTCAGTTTTCTACCAATAAACCTGCACTAGCGTATATACAGTGTAATTAATAATTATAATTATTTTTGTTCATCGTACGACTTTCCTTGTGACATTTTTAAATAGCTAAAAAATATTAAATTTATTTGTAATTTCAAATACATTGTTAAGTGTGAAAATATGTGTATTATTTTATTTATTTATTGCTTGTAATTACGATAGCAACGTTTTCAAATGATACTATACCTTTTATTAGTCTTTTTAAGCACACGCTTTCAACCAAACACACTTTTGACATCGTATTTTGGCATGGCCAGATACGTACCTATGTGCTTCCTGGCAGGCCTTCGGAGAGGATATTCAGATGGACCCGAAAAATCGACTAAAGAAAGATAAGATCACAGAAGGATTTTTCGGCCAACCGTAACGGAACGTGCTCAACAATTTTGGCACGGGAATGGATTGAAGCCCAAGTCATATTTATTTCCTTATTTTTAGGACTTGTGCGACGGCAGGTTAGCGTATGTTGAAAGGATCAAGATGTCCAAGAGGAGGGTGAATTGGGCTTATTTCAATTTCTAAAGCAATATGATGACAGGTTAGCGTATGTTGAAAGGATCAAGATGTCCAAGAGGGGGGGGGGGTGAATTGGGCTTATTTCAATTTCTAAAGCAATATGAAATCCTAGCAATGCTAATTACCCCTAGTGCCTACCGGTAGTGTGTTCTAACTAAAAAGCGGTAGCAATTCAATGAAAGTAAGGACAAAGCGGTAAGTAATGCGGTATCAAAGAGCTAGGGATAGAGAGCTTGACACGACGACGTTTTGCCGATGTATCGAGGAGTCGACACTCTCCCCTAGTCCTCGTTGGAGCACCCACGCAAGTGTATTGCTCCCCCTCAACCCGCGCAAGGGTTGAGTGCTCTTTATAGGCTGGTTCTTCGCCGCTCCGGCTCGGTGAACCGCCCACAACCGATCACAAGTCGATGGAGAAGGGCCGTCGATAATCCTCCGACGATCATCTTCCTCCGAGCACCACCGGACGTCTAGGTGATGTCGATCACCAAGAGGAACAAGCCTTGATCTTCACTTGACTCACTCAAGCTTCACAACTAGAGGATGCACACTTGAACTCTTGGATGAACTAGAGAAGAAGATGGATGGATTCGCGAATCACTCTCTCTCTATAGGGCTCTTGCTCTCTTCCCAACCTTCTCAAGCAACCAACAAATGAAATGAGTAAAGGCAAGGTGGGAGAAGCAAGGGGTGAAGTATTTTTACCCCCCCTCTGAAAGGTCCTAGATGGCTAGAGGGGGGTGAATAGCATATTAAAAATTCTACAAACTACTAGAGCAAAAGGTTAGATAACACTTAAGCGAAGCTTTTTGCTCTAGCTCTACTAGGGATGCAAAGCCACCTATCCAAGAAATTCTAGTTGATTAAGTGTCTATCAAAGAATAGCAAGAACCTAAGGCACTTAACTTGATCTAGCAAGAACAACTAACAAGCTAAGCTAACTAGCAAGCTACACACTACACAAGCTAACTAAGCAAGGTATGAACGAATGTAAATACAAGGATAGAGGTGATTGTTATACTGATGCCTTGTGAAGATGATATACCAATGAGAATGCCCAATCACAATATGATCACCAAGAGTAGCCGGGAGACAATGGTTTACACAAAGATTTTCTACTGAGGTTCACTTGGTTGCCACCAAGCTAGTCCCGTTGTGTCGACTACTCAAATGGTGATTCGGTGGCTAATAGGCAATGACAAGCCTAGCCCACAACTTGAGCGCCACAAGAATCCACCCAAGTGAGAGTAACTCAATGACACGAGCAATTTACTAGAGTTACCCTTTGGAGCTCCACCGAGGTGGGTACAAGTCCTCTCACAAATCACCGGGATCAACCACGAACAATCACCAAATCGTGTTGACTCCTTCTTGCTCCAAGCCGTCTAGGTGTTCGCAAACACCAAGAATAACAAGAAAACCGTAGCAAGAACGATCATCAAGTGCTTCTAGATGCAAATCAGTAAGCAATGCACTTGGATGCACTCTATCTCTTTTGGATTGAGCAAAGGATCAAAGAGAAGAGTAGGAGAGGTGCTTGGGAGCTCACAAGAGTATGCAATAAGAGAATGAGGCAAGAGTAAGCTCCAACCGACCAAAACACTTAAATATCCACCTCTTCAAAAACTAGCCGTTGTGCCTGTTTCGGGGGCGTAAGACGCTCTTCAAGTTTGCGTCAGATTCTCCGAGCCATCGTCTTACGCGTGAGACAGCGTCTTGCGCGTCAGACTCTCCGACGCCAGTGTCTTACGCCAAAACGTTGCTCTCGGGTTTCTGAAAAATTCCAAGAAAATATTCCCAGACGCTCTCTAGCGTCTTACGCCCAGGCGATAGACCCAACGTCATGCATGTGTCAGCGTCTTGCGCGTCAGACTCTCCGACGCCAGCGTCTTATGCCATCAGACAGCGTCTTACGCCTTCAGCTTCAGCGTCTTACGCCTTCAGACAACGTCTTACGCCTCTGTCTTGTTCCATTCGTCTCTTTCTTTTCCAACTTTGCTCCAATGTGCCAAACACTTATGGTACCTCTTTAGAGCAGGTGTTTAGCATATATTTTATGAGTTTTAAGCAGGGCTATGTTATTAGGTGAATTAATGCACATGCAAGAATGACCATACCTAGTAGCACTTGATAACCGCAATCACAAGTCTTTCCCTTCTTGATAGTACATCTATCTATCCTCAAGGTGATCACACTCTTTATAGTGTCTTGATCACTAGATCAAAAATGGCCCTATGATATACCTTTATCTTGAGACCATTTTTGTTTTTCTCTTTCTTTTTTCCTTAGTCCATGAAGCACTTGATCAATGCACCATTGTCATCCTTTTAGCTCCATGTGTCAAGGTGGATCACCCTAGCTAGATCATGCACTTAGCACTAGGGTTAGTCCATAGGTTTCATCAATTAACCAAAACCAAACAAGGTCTTTCAATCTCCCCCTTTTTGGTAATTGATGACAACCTTTCACAAAGGAATATATATAATAAAAAATTTCACTTTGGTAGTATTAGCTCCCCCTACATATGTGATATATGAGTTTGGTTCATTTTGATCACATATGTATGAATAAGAATTGTGGGAGAGTGAATGCTACCAAATAATGCTAAGGTATAAAGAATGGACCTTTGAAGCGTGATACCAATCGGAGTGCAATATTATACCATCCTTAGCATCATGAATGCCTAGAAACCACTTGAAAACGCTTGAGAGCCAAACTTGATAGAACTAGATACCACTTGAGAAGACAAGAAAAGATCTCTAAACATGCTAGTTCTTCAAGCACCATAACATTTAGATTCTAGCATTCACCACACAAGCATATCATGAAGATAAAAACATATGCAAGCAAGCACTTATGAATGCACAAAGATATGCAACAACTTTATTCATAGGCTTGCTCCCCTATTTGTGTGTTTTCATTTTTCAAAATTTTCAAAAACATTTTACTTACTTCTCCCTTATTCTTTCTTTTGTGAACTACTTACTTCTCCCCCTTTGTCATCTATTATCATAAAAGATGTGCTCAAAGGTTTGATTATTGGAGAGAAGTTTTAGTTGAGGTTCAATCTAGATTACTTGCCCCAAGCTATTTAACTCGGTTTAAACCATGGACAATCTTGTTCAGACATCCTAGAATGGTTATCTTGCCCATGTTGAGCTAAACATTTGAAGTTCATATTTTAGATTAAACACTAGGATTGCAAGCCCACAAATATGTCATATGCTACCACTAGATCATATTAAGCATAGAAGCAATAGTGGTACCATATAAGCATCAAAACATTTGATTTTTATGAATGAACCTAATGAGTTGATGTCTAGATGCACTAACAAGTCCTAATAAGGATGAATGACATGTCAATCAACTTGTACCTTGCATAGCTCGAAGGAGAGGCATGTCATATATGGGGGGTGCATCAACACATATTTGAGAAGTCAAGAATGTTCAATTCATTTCTTAGCTTGTAAAACCTCTTCTCATCTAATGGCTTGGTGAATATATCGGCAAGTTGATCATCGGTGCCAACACTTGTGATTTTGATATCACATTTGAGTTGATGATCCCTTATGAAATGGTGCCTCACATCAATGTGCTTGGTTCTTGAATGTTGAACCGGATTGTTGGTTAGCTTCACCGCACTTTCATTGCCACATAGCAATGGCACTTGCTTGAATTTGATTCCAAAGTCATCCAAAGTTGCTTTCATCCAAAGCAATTGAGCACAACAACCACCCGGACTTATGTATTCAGCTTCGGCGATAGAGAGTGCAACACTATTTTGCTTCTTTGATGACTAAGATACAAGTGACATGCCTAGCAATTGACATGTGCCCGATGTGCTCTTTCTATCAATTTTACATCCCGCATAGTCGGAGTCCGGATATCCAAGTAACTCAAAGTTTGACCCCTTGGGATACCACAATCCAACATCTTGTGTATGCTTCAAGTATCTCAATATTCTCTTTGTATCCTTCAAGTGACTTTCTCTTGGAGAGGCTTGGAATCTTGCACACATGCATACACTAAACATCACATTCGGCCTAGAAGCGGTCACATAGAGTAGGCTTCCAATCATAGACCGATACAACTTTTGATCCACCATATTGCCACTAGCATCACTATCTAAATGTCCATTTGTGCCCATAGGAGTGCTAATTCCTTTAGAATCTTCTAAGCCAAACTTTTTCATCATATCCTTGATGTACTTGCCTTGACTCACAAAGGTGTCATTCTTCAATTGCTTGATTTGAATACCGAGGAAGTAGCTAAGTTCATCAATCATTGACATTTCAAACTCATTTTCCATCATCTTGCCAAATTCTTCATAAAATTCTTGATTGGTTGAACCGAATATGATGTCATCCACATAGATTTGAAGCACAAATAGATCTTTGCCAAACTTCTTGGTGAAGAGAGTAGTATCAACCTTCCCCATGATCAACCCTCATAGACCGATACAACTTTTGATCCACCATATTGCCACTAGCATCACTATCTAAATGTCCATTTGTGCCCATAGGAGTGCTAATTCCTTTAGAATCTTCTAAGCCAAACTTTTTCATCATATCCTTGATGTACTTGCCTTGACTCACAAAGGTGTCATTCTTCAATTGCTTGATTTGAATACCGAGGAAGTAGCTAAGTTCATCAATCATTGACATTTCAAACTCATTTTCCATCATCTTGCCAAATTCTTCATAAAATTCTTGATTGGTTGAACCGAATATGATGTCATCCACATAGATTTGAAGCACAAATAGATCTTTGCCAAACTTCTTGGTGAAGAGAGTAGTATCAACCTTCCCCATGATCAACCCTTTTGATAGAATTAAGTTCCTCAATCTTTCATACCATGCTCTAGGTGCTTGCTTTAAGCCATATAAAGCCTTTCTCAACTTGTACACATGGCTGGGCTTCTTGTCATCTTCAAAACCAGGAGGTTGCTCAACATATACTAGCTCATTGATGTATCCATTCAAGAAAGCACTCTTCACATCCATTTGGTATAGCTTGATGTTATGTGCACATGCATAGGCCAATAGAATTCTAATTGCCTCTAATCTTGCAACCGGTGCATAGGTTTCTCCAAAGTCAAGACTCTCAACTTGAGTGTATCCTTGAGCTACCAATCTTGCTTTGTGTCTCACAACTATACCATCTTGGTCTTGTTTGTTTCTAAATACCCATCTTGTGTCAATCACATTGTAGTTCTTGGTTCTTTCAACTAGTTTCCAAATTTGGTTCCTAGTGAAATTGTTAAGTTCTTCATGCATAACATTGACCCAATCAACATCTTGTAGGGCTTCTTCAATCTCTGTTGGCTCTATGGATAATACAAATGAGTAGTGTTCACAAAAGAATGTCAATCTTGATCTTGTTTGAACACCACTTGTAATGCCACCAATAATTTGATCAATGGGGTGATCTCTTGCAATCTTGGTTGGTTGAAGGAAGGAACTTGATTGCTTGAGCTTGGTTGAGATGAACTAGCAACTTGTTGATCTTGCATTTGAGAACCGCTAGCTTGCACATTAGGTGAGTTGAACACTTGATCTTTATCATCTTCAATGTCAATCACTTGCCTTGGCCTAATATCACCAATATCCATGCTCTTCATAGCATTTGCCAATTGAGTTCCACTCACATCTTCTAGATTCTCATTTTCAACTTGAGAGCCATTGGTTTCATCAAATTCAACATTATGAACCTCCTCAAGTATACCACTAGCCGAATTCCATACTCTATAGGCTTTGTTTGTGGTTGAGTAACCAAGTAAGAACCCTTCATCACATTTTTTGTCAAACTTTTCATGTCTTGTGCCTTTCTTCAAGATGTAGCATTTGCATCCAAAGACTCTAAAATATGCAATGTTGGGCTTTCTTCCATTCAATAGCTCATATGGTGTCTTCTCCATCAATGGGTGACAATACAACTGGTTGCTAGAGTAGCAAGCGATGTTGATAGCTTTGGCCCAAAAGGATTGACTCACATTGTACTCACTAAGCATAGATCTTGCCATATCAATCAAAGTTCTATTCTTTCTCTCAACAAGGCCATTTGATTGTGGAGTGTACTTGGTCGAGAGTTGATGCTTGATTCCCAATTCATCACATAGCTCTTCAACTCTTGTATTCTTGAATTCATTACCATTGTCACTTCTCACTTTGTTGATGGTGGTTTCAAACTCATTGTGACATCGCTTGACAAAAGACTTGAATGTGGAAAATGTATCACTCTTGTCATTGAGAAAGAATACCCAAATGTATCTTGTAAGATCATACACTATGACAAACCCATACTTGTTCCCACCAATACTAGTATAAGTTGTTAGACCAAACAAGTCCATGTGTAACAACTCAAATGCTCTACTAGTACTTATCATGCTCTTCTTAAGATGGGTGTTACCAACTTGTTTGCCGGCTTGACAAGAGCTACAAAGTTTGTCCTTCTCAAAAACAACATCTTTCAAGCCTCTTACTAAGTCATGTTTTATCAATCTATTCAATTGCTTCATCTCAACATGACCAAGCCTTCTATGCCATAACCAACCCATACTTGATTTAGTGAGCAAGCAAGTTGACAATTGAGCTTCACTAGCATTAAAATCAACTAGGTAGAGGTTCTCATATCTAAAGCCTTTGAAGATCAAGTTTGAACCATCTACACTAATGATCTCAACATCATCTACCCCAAATATGCATTTGAATCTAAGATCACACAATTAAGCTAC
Source organism: Microstegium vimineum (assembly GCA_022036555.1). Classification (NCBI taxonomy): domain Eukaryota; kingdom Viridiplantae; phylum Streptophyta; class Magnoliopsida; order Poales; family Poaceae; genus Microstegium; species Microstegium vimineum. The sequence goes on along the minus strand of CM039133.1, from coordinate 30,365,954 downwards.
CGATAGCAAATTGAAGTTCAAGCTCTCAACTAGAAAGACATTTGATATGCTCAAGTCATTGGATATTGCAATCTTACTAAGACCCTTGACCTTGCCCTTGCCATTATCACCAAATGTAATACTATCAATGCCATCATTGGTGTTGGAGTTGATTGATTTGAACATTCTAGAATCCCCGGTCATGTGTTGAGTGCACCCACTATCAAGCACCCAATGCCTTCCTCCGGCTTTGTAATTTACCTACAAAACAAATTAGTTTTTTTAGGTACTCATACTTGTTTGGGTCCTCCAAAGTTAGTGACAAAGGATTTTGGCACCCAAATTGCCTTCTTCTTTGGGCCAACAATGGGTCTGCCAACATACTTAGCCATGATACTTTTAGCACTTTTGGTAAGCATATAACATGAATCAAAGTGCATAGATGTAGATTTAGCAAACTTGGTTTGACTCATGTTAAGTTTGCAATATTGGTCAACATGCCTCACTTACTTGCATTTGTTGCAAAAGTGACCATTGCTCCTCACAAATCTTGGCTTTGGAGTTACAAAGGCCGCCTTACCTTTCTTGGGTGTATAACCCAATCCCTTTTTGTAGTGGGAAAATCTTTGGCTACCCAAGCACTTTAGCAAGCGGGCATCTCCACCATATGCCTTACCCAAAGCATGAGTGAGTTCATTAACATCATGTTTCAATTTTTTATTTTCACTTACTAGTGTATCATCATCCTTTGAGCTATCACTAGTGGATGTGCTACATTTTGTTTCGGTTGGGGTGACAATGATAGGAGTAAAAAATGATTCATCAAGTATATCACAAGTAACTCCAATGTCATATGATGCAACAAACTTATCCTTGTTTTGCTAAGGAGGGAGGAGTGAGCTTTGTCAAGCTTGTTGTGAGTCCTCTCAAGCTTCTCATGGGCTTCCATTAGCCTCTTATGAGAGCCATTGAGCTCATCAAAGGATTGTTCAAGAGCATTAAGCTTCTTGTTCAATTCTTTGCACTCCTTCCTCTTTGTCTCAAAGCAAGCATAAGTTTGCTTCATCATATCTATGAGTTCCTCCTTGGAGTAATCCTCCTCATCATCACTACTATCATCATCACTATCACTCTCATCACAAGATTGTACCTTAGATGGCTTAGCCATGAAGCATGATGGAGTGTCGAAGATGGATGGCTTGTTGTTGATAGCAATGCTAGCCAATACCTTCTTCTTGAACTTCTTCCTCTCATCATCACTAGAGTCATCATCAGAAGAGTCACTACTATCCCAAGTCACCATATAAGATTCACCCTTCTTCTTCTTGGTGAAGGATAGCTTCTGCTCCTTCTTGTCATGCTTGTCCTTCTTCTTCTCATCATCATCACTTTTATTGGGGCAATCCGCAATCATGTGATCGGTGCTCTTGCACTTGTAGCATTTCCTCACATATTCCTTGCTCTTGAAGTTGTCTCTTTTCTTTCTAGCACCATAGCCCTTCTTGTTCATGAACTTGCCAAATTTGCGCACGAAGAGGGCCATCATCTTATCATCAAGATCACTAGCTTCTTCATCATCATTTGACTCTTGCTTCTTTGCTTTGCCCTTGTTCTTGGATGATGATGCCTCTAATGCTAAGATCTTCTTTTCCTTCTTCTCTTCCTTGACCTCTTCATCTTCACTTTCTTCATTATATTGCTCTTCGGTCATGATCTCACCAAGTACTTCATTGGGAGTGATCTTGTCCAAACCATCTCTCCTAATTATTTGCCTTAAGGTTTTGTATTTCTTGGGAAAACAACCAAGAAACCGGTTTGAGAAGTCTTCATCCTTGACCTTCTCACCCAATCCCTTTAGATTATTGATGATCACTTGGAGCCTATGAAACATCTCCAGGAATTATTCATCTTATTTTATCTTGAAGTGAGATAACTTGTCCTTGAGCATGTATAGGTTTGAGCTCTTTACTTTTGCGGTGCCCTCATATGTATCTTCTAGTCTTGGCCACACTTCACTTGCTTTCTCAAGATCTTTGATTTGCTCAAACACCTTGGAGTCAATGCCATTGTAGATCACATTGAGTGCCATGGTGTTGCATTGCCTATTCTCTTGCTCTCTAGGTGTGGGAGCGACTTCATCAAGAATGACAAAGTCATGTTCGGTCACACTCCACACCTTCTCATGTATTGAGCCTAGATGCATCTTTATATTCCTCTTCCAATAATCAAAGGAAGTGACATCAAACATTGATGGTTTGCTTCCCATATGGTTGAATGATATTTGACCATCTCTTAACACCAAAGGTTATTAAGCCTTGATAATATGGTGACCACGGCTCTAATACCACTTGAAAGGTCCTAGATGGCTAGAGGGGGGGGGGGTGAATAGCCTATTAAAAATTCTACAAACCACTAGAGCAAAAGGTTAGATAACACTTAAGCGAAGCTTTTTGCTCTAGCTCTACTAGAGATGCAAAGCCACCTATCCAAGCAATTGTAGTTGATTAAGTGCCTATCAAATAATAGAAAGAACCTAAGGCACTTAACTTGATCTAACAAGAACAACTAACAATCTAAGCTAACTAGCAAGCTCACTAAGCAAGATATGAAAGAATGTAAATACAAGGATAGAGGTGATTGTTATACCGATGTCTTGTGAAGATGATATACCAATGAGAATGCCCAATCACAATATGATCACCAAGAGTAGCTGGGAGACAATGGTTGACACAAAGATTTTTCTCCCGAGGTTCACTTGGTTGCCACCAAGCTAGTCCCTGTTGTGTCGACTACTCAAATGGTGATTCAGTGGCTAATAGGCAATGACAAACGTAGCTCAAAACTTGAGCGCCACAAGAATCCACCTAAGTGAGAGTAACTCAATGACACGAGCAATTTTCTAGAGTTACCCTTTGGCGCTCCGCCTATGTGGGTACAAGCCCTCTCACAAATCACCGGGATCAACCACGAACAATCACCAAATCGTGTTGACTTCTCCTTCTTGCTCCAAGCCGTCTAGGTGTTGGCAAACACCAAGAAAAACAAGAAAACCGTAGCAAGAACGATCACCAAGTGCTTCTAGATGCAAATCACTAAGCAATGTACTTGGATGCACTCTATCTCTTTTGGATTGAGCAAAGGATCAAAGAGAAGAGTGGGAGAGGTGCTTGGGAGCTCACAAGAGTATGCAATAAGAGAATGAGGCAAGAGTATGAGCTCCAACCAGCCAAAACACTTAAATAGCCACCTCTTCAAAAACTAGCCGTTGTGCCTATTTCGGGGGCGTAAGACGCTCTTCAAGTTTGCGTCACACTGTCCAAGCCAGCGTCGTACGCGTCAGACAACGTCTTACGCCAGCGTCTTGCGCATCAGTCTCTCTGACGCCAACGTATTACGCCAAAACGTTGCTCTCGGGTTTCTGAGAAATTCCAAGAAAATATTCCCAGGCGCTCTCTAGCTATTTACGCCCAGGTGACAGACCCAACGTCATGCATGCGTCAGCGTCTTGCGCGTCAGACTCTCCGACGTCAGCGTCTTACGCCATCAGACAACGTCTTACGCCTTCAGCTTCAGCGTCTTACGCCTTCAGACAGCGTCTTACGCCTCTGTCTTGTTCCATTCTTGTCTCTTTCTTTTCCAACCTTGCTCCAATGTGCCAAACACTTATGGTACCTCTTTAGAGCAGGTGTTTAGCATATATTTTATTAGTTTTAAGCAAGGCTATGTTACTAGGTGAATTAATGCACATGCAAGAATGACCACACCTAGTAGCACTTGATAACCGCAATCAGAACGTCTTTCTCTTCTTGATAGTACGTCTATCTATCCTAAAGGTGATCACACTCTCTATAGTGTCTTGATCACTAAACCAAAAATGACCCTATGATATACCTTTGCCTTGAGACCATTTTTGTTTTTCTCTTTCTTTTTTTCCTTAGTCCATGAAGCACTTGATCAATGCACCATTGTCATCCTTTTAGCTCCATGTGTCAAGGTGGATCACCCTAGCTAGATCATGCACATGGAACTAGGGTTAATTCGTAGGTTTCATCAATTAACCAAAACCAAACAAGGTCTTTCACCCTCACACTCAGCCCTCGGGCTGAGAACACAGGCTTTTTATGTTGGCGACATACGCTCTGTCGCTAGCCCCAACGGCTAGTTCCTATTCCTGTCAGCATGTGTCGAACGCTCCGACGCTTGGCGACAGATGCTGCGCCTCAGCGTCCGCCGCCAACTCGCTGCTCTCGGGTTTCTGTGAAAATATTCTCGGACGCTCTCTAGCGTCCGACGCCCATTCGGCAGACGCGTCTGTCGCAAACTGGATGTTTCTGGAGCTCTCTATGTTGGCGACAGACGCAACGTCATGCATGCGTCAGTGTCCGATGCCATCGTCTGGTGCGCCAGACTCGCGTCTCGCGTCTTCGGCCTTAGCGTCCGACGCTCACAGAGACTCTCTCTCAACTCTGGTTTTCCTCGCGATGAAATCGAAAGTTGTTGTTGCCTATCTTACAGTCACCATAGGCTTGCTTAGAGCTAAGAAAGTCAAGTGTGCACCACACCTAAGTCATGAAGGTTTTCTAGGTCAAGCTACTAGTCTCAACCCCTCTTTATAGTACGACCAAAGATCAAATAAAGATCTATCTATACTAAGTGCCCTTCATCTCCTTATGACACTTAGCCTATCACTCTAGGGTCTTCATAAGCATCTTTGAAATCCGAAACAATATCCATATTGGGGGCTAAGTGATAACCATTGAAGCCCATTCATGTTGATCACTATGGCTAAGCTACACATAGCCTCTGCAAAACTCACATTAGCCATAACAATCTCTAATTGTCGTTAATCATCGAAACCAATAGGGCCATGATTCTTCAATCTCCCCCTTTTTAGGGATTGACGACAATAACTCCTCGAGTATGGATATAAGATTGAGAGGTTAGGATTTCAAGTGACTTGGATTGGTTGAGCAAGGGTTAGTGAATAAGAATTAAGCAAACTTGCTCACCCAAACAAAATCACAAACATGGTACTCAAGAATGTGAAATAGAATTGGAGTACCTCATGATATTCTCATACAAGTATCGGAGTAGATGCGGAAGCTCAATTACCATTAGATCAAGAGACATATCATGAACATAGTGACAACTCACAAGATATAATAGTGATAACAAGAGTATGTCACACAAGCACAAGTATCTCACAAACATCATCCATCACACAAATACACAAAAGCAAGTAAGATAGACATGATGATATGAGTACGGGGAATTAAACACATCAAAGATCCAAAACCCTCCCCCTATCTCTAATACTCGACTCTCTCTCCCCCTTTGGCGCCAAGCACCAAAACCTACGGATCTGCTGGAGCCTGTAGAAGTGAATCATCCATGGAGCGGGAGCGGAGATCGAACTGTGAGTAGTCTGGACTGTCATCGCTGTCCTCAGCTGCATCTGTCTGAGAAGCAGTCTGGGTAGGCTGAGCTGACTCCTCTGTCTCCCCCTGAGGCTCTGAAGGTGTAGCATCCTGAGCTGGAGCCTCAGACGGTCCTGCCTCTGTAACTGTGGGCACAACAACCATGCGAGCGTAAACACGAGGCAGAGGAGAAGGTGTCGAAGCCAGAACTGTCAAAGTAACTGTTGCCTAAAGCTCTGCTGGTGAGAGTCTCCCATGTGTTTTGGTTTTGAGTAATTGATGAAACCCACTTAAGTACTAAGCTTGATCTCTAAGTGTGAATCATAAGATAGGTTGGTACATGCCATGTGATGGAGCAAGATGGATCAAGGGTGGATTACATAAGCTCTAGCATGGTGGTGGAAAGAAAAATGGTGTGAAGGAAAAGGTGAATGCTAGGAACCATTTTCGGTTTGGTGATCAAGACATCGTAGAGGATGTGATCACGTTTAGGATAGATAGCCGTACTTTTAAGGAGGGGGCTCTTAATTATGATTACGGTTATCATGTGCCACTAGGTTCATATGCATTGCATTAAAATCAATTGAACTAGTGAAACAACCAACTAAATCTAAGATAATTGTGTACTTTAGCTAACACACATGCAAAGTGTTGGAATTACTTAGTGTTAGCTCTTGGAAGCTTGGAGAAGTTGGAGAAGTTGTTTTGGGCAGCAGAAGCAGTCCGAACGCAGGATCCGGACGCTAGGGTATGTGCTGTCCGGACCATCGATGATGGGTCCGGAGGCATACCCTAGACTTGGCTGGCTGCGAGCAGTGAACCGAACGCTGGTTGCCGTCCGAACGCAAAGCTCCAAACGCGCGTCCGGATGACCTGCGCTCTCTATTGGCTGTGTAAAATGAATCGGACGCAAGTGATGGTCCGGATGAAGGTTCCGAACTCGCGTCCGGAGGTGCAGAGGAGCTGAGAAAGCTCTCGGGTACGCTCAGGCGCCCCGGGAAATATTTCCGGACGCCCGGTGCAGTGAGTCCGGACCTTGTGAACATGAGAGTCCGGAGCCACGTGGCGATCTGTGGCGTAGGCGGGAAAGCGGCCGTTTGAACTTAGGGGCTGACTGGACGCATACGGTATGGTCCGGACGGCGCAACGCGCACGTCCGGAGGCCGCGTCCGGTGTGGTTGACAGAGCCGTTGGCTCTGTGCTGGTGAAGGGTCCAGATGTTGTTTATGGTCCGGACCCCCTTTGAAAAGCGCGTCCAGAGGTCGCGCAGAGGCTCTGTTTTGAAGGGAAAACGACTAGTGTTTGAGTGTGGGCTATATAAGTGATATGGCCGGCCCTTTGGGGCATCTCTTGCACTCATACACTTGTGCTTGCTTGAGAAGTTCCACCACTCATCCCTCTCAACATATTTGACATATTCATGAGAGATTGAGTGAATCCAAGTGCATTGTTTATTGATTGCATTCTAGTGGCACTTGGTGATCGTCGTTATCGCGGAGCTCTTGTTATTCTTGGAGGTTGCCACCTCCTAGACGGCTTGGTGCGATGAGGATCATTGAGCGGAGAAAGGTGATTGTCTCTGGCTCCGATCGGTGGATTGTGAGGGGGTTCTTGAACCTACCCCATGGGAGTTCGCGAAAGGTATCTCTAGTGGATTGCTCGTAACTTGGAGATCCCCATCTTTTGTTGGTTGTGCGGCACCCGGTGACGGGTTTGTCTTGGATTTCCAATTAGCGCGTGAACCTCCAAGTGGGTGCATCGCTACAACGGGGACTAGCTTGTTGGCAAACAAATGAACCTCGGAGAAAAATCTTGTGTCAAATTGTCTCTCTCCGAGGATTCTATATTGTGATTGATTGGTTATCTCTTGGCTACTCTCCACATTGGTATAACCTTCCTATGTCTAGCTTTGTACTTACATTCATACATTCTTGCAAAGTAGAGCCTCTACCTTAGCTTGTGTAGCTTAGTAGTGTAGCACTAGTTCTCTAGCTCTTGTGTGTGACATAGGTTATCTTGCTAGTGACTAGAATTGGTAGGTGGCTTGCCTAACCTTAGTGCTAGTGCAAACTTGCTTTTATTCTAACAAGTTTGCTAAGTGTTGTTGTAGAAATCTTAATTAGGCTATTCACCCCCCTCTAGCCATTCCTAGACCTTTCAGCTAGCTGCTCTGTTGCATCGACTACTGACTGGACCTCTGGCTAAGCTGGTGCTGCTGACTCCACTGCCTCTGTAGCAACTATGGTGGCATCGGTAGTGACAACAGTCATTGGAGGAGTAGTGACTGTCTTTGTCGAGCAGTCTGGTCCAATCTCCTACGAGGCGACTGAGGAAAAGTGTGCCCGGCTCCGGAGGAGGGACCTCAACCCCTGTTGGCTGAGTGTCTGGAGTGTCAAGCTGTGCTCCAACTGGTGGGTCCTCACTGGTGATCTGCAAATATGACGTTGAAAGGTTCTGAGTAGCCTCAGCTATGGTAGTCCCTCGGGTAGGTGTGAATCCTATCTAAAAGTCACCAGGGGAAGCTATCCATGAGGACACCTGGGTCCTCTAGGTCTGACAAGCTAGGGAGTCTGGTGCCTAACTCTGCTATCCTCCGGACGGTAACGCTAGAGTCGGCATACTGACACTGGTGCCTGCTGTGGCTGGGAGGTGTACTGCTGCTAAGAGACTCCGGGCAACTGGAGCTGTGGTGTGAAGGTCAGCCCGGAGCTAGAACAGAGAAGGCGCTCTAGAATCTGAGTCTGAGTCTTCTGCAACTCGGCCTGCTGCATATTATATTGTAGGAACTGGCGCTGGAACTCGTCCTGCCATGCCTGTGACTCTGCCTAGGCTACAAGCTGCTGAGCTGTGAGCCTCCTGACCTCCTCTGCCTGACTGCATTGCTCCTCTGACTAACGTCTCTGCTCCTCAGCCTGACGGTAGAGCTCCTCAGTCTGACGTTGCTGACTCTTCTGCATCTCTATAAGCAATGCCATCATGGTAGCCTGAGAAGAGTCTGGAGCAAGAGGTGGAGCGGAGCTGGATCCACCGGCCTCATGGTCGTGTGACCGAGGTGTGTACTCAGGCATCGACCTGTAATCCTCATCTAAGCTGTCAGAGGGTATATCATCATAGTATGCATCATCAGCTGCAGCATCTATCTAAGCATCCAGATCTACAAGCTCTGCCTCTGCTAGTCCCTGAACTGTGGCGTCCTACTGCTCTGCAGACTCTGGTGCAAGCCCTTTCTGCCTAGTGTGAGGTCCTTGGACCCGTCTGCCACGACCTCTGCCACTGTGATGAACCAACTGACTCATGTTGTATTCTGGGAATACTGTGTCTGAGCGAGTGAGGGTGTTGAGATATGAAGCATAGCCACCTCGAGACACTATCAAGAAGGAAATCCAGTGAGCATACTGAAGCTGCCAGTGGCCCTTGAAGCCTGAAGCAATGAGATCCTCCAGCTCACTGACTATCAAGTCCCAAATATCGAACTTCTCCATCCGGACTATGTGAGCCAGAAGCCACAACTGATGTCAGGTCAAAGTCTCTCTAGATCCCATCCTGGAGGACACGGGCAGTCGGCGTGAGGTCACGTACTATCCGACTGGAACCCTCCCCGAACGGCTCTCTGAAGCATGGACGAACAAAGTCCACTAATGGAACCACTCCCTCGTGAGGACGTCGAGTGGCCTCCTGATCCCCGTAGCACAAGCTGTGGATCCTCGTGTCTGACTCCTCCAGGTGAAAGATCTCTCGGAACCGAGTGTCGTAGATCCTCACGTCCTTACCCTTGAAGGCGAAATGAAAGAACTTGTGGTCTGGAGAGACCCACAAGGAGGCATAGAACTGCCTGACCCAATCCTCCTGATATGTGCCAACTCTGCCAATCAATCCTGTCAGCCCCTGAAGATATTCGAGATACTGGGCTATTTCAGGACCACCGACCTCTATGATGGCTGGAAGAGGGCACACCCGGTGAGCTCGAAGCGGTGCACGGGTGTTCACATACCCTCTGTAAAAGTCCTTGTGCACTGTAGTGTAGAAATCTTTGCCGGCTCGAGGATCACGCTCAGCTGGGAACCAAGTCTAAAAGTCTGCAAACCGCATCTGCTGGATTTGCTTTTCTGATAGAAGAGTGACCTGGTGCCTCACTGGATCTGGCAAGCTGGAGCGAGGAGGGGGTTTGTCATTGCGCCGTGGACCATCGGGCCTGGGAGGAAGAGGCTCCGAACCACGAGCGCATGTCACACGTCTGGACATTAGCTCCTGGACTGACGAATGCCCCGAAGGGTCTGCCTGCTCTGTCTCATCTCCCTCATCAACCTCTGTTGTTTCTGTCTTTTGGGGATCCTCTAGCTCATCCTCAGTGCGAGCGTGGGACTCACGACGCGCTCCACGGCGAGGAGAGATCCTCAAACCGGCGCGACGTCCTCCACGCTCAGTGATCTCGGCTGCCTCTGCTGCTGCTACTGAGGCTGGATCCATCATCGGTCTCTACCACGCTCAGTGCTTCTTCTTGCCCTTGTCCCGGTCGGTGGGTGGACGACGTGGAGGTGGAGGGTCACTACCACCACCGGGGACAGGACCGACATTCTTCGTACGTGCCATTGCCGGACATGAGAAGAAACACTGTCAATCTACAACAATCCAGTGCCAAACAACACTCCCTAAGCAAGTCACTAAACAAAATTAACAACCCCTGACAATCCACTAACCAAAGAACTAACAAGAGTGGCACGACAGCCCTGGACTGTCCTCTCGAGGCTTTTCCTTGTTCCTTACTCGCGGGCTTTGCCCCGAGTTCACTGTCACTGCCCAAACAATCCACTGACCCATTGTACGAGAGATAGATAGGTATATAACATGTAAGCAATTTAACTAGAGGTGTGAGATTCTATTTAGAAGCATGAATTTGGATAAGAAATAGATTGCTTCTTGCAACTACCATACCTCAATTACGGTGACACAAAAGAATGAAGGTGAGATTCCTCGATCGATTTCAAAACACAATCCGTAAACCTAACAAGGTACATAGGTGGATTAGGTCTTGGTAAAGAGTGAACAGGGCAAGGAAATCAATACCAAGGGTAAAGGAAAGAACATGGCAACAAGATCACCTTGGAGAAATGGAGAGGAATCCAAGGGGCCAAGGGGGTGGACCTTGGGGAGGATCCACCCAACTCCCACCGCTGGAGACACGCTCTGCTCGGTTGAAGAGAGGGGATGAGCATGGGCCGGCGGCTCAAGCACGGGGCACGCTGGCGGCGAGAAGCCTCCGATGAGCGGCGGCGCGACGTTTTTGTTGGGACAAATTATGACCATCTTTTATATAGCTAAAGTGGTGCCACAAATCCAAGGATCAAGGATAAACAAACACATCATGAGCATACTTTATCAAATAACTAGTTCCACATGTCGATGAGTGTTTGAGTGTAGGAATGAACAAATGAAGCAAAGGAGAGTCAGTTGGGCCCACATAGGGGGTCAACCGACCACCCTATGGGCCCACCATGCTCTCCCCTCTCGGCCATGATCCAAGAGAGGCACTCTAGAGTGGAATCCATCCATTGGATCACTCTGTGTTTCCTCTCAACGGCTCACAAGCGAAGCACATGGATCCATTGGCCCACACCAAGGAGATAAACATGACAAACACCACAGAACCAACAACCAACACCTATGACTTTATCTTATTCAATATATATCTTCTCTCTTTACTTTACTTAGTATTTACTTTGAGCATTTCTATACTAGATATAGTCTTGCTATATGCTTTTGCTCTTTAATAGCCTTCACACCCATAGTCTGTGATCCTTGTGACCTTTCCCGTATGCGATCATTGCCTGTCATAGGGTGCTTTGATTATAGATCGTAGTCAAAGTAGTAAGTTGTGTGTAAGCGTGGTGCTTATACATCATCTTATCCTTAGTTATCGCTTGTTGCACGGATTGTTTGTGGTAGCTAGCAAGAGGTGACAGCCTTGTCTAGTCGTTGTATTCCACCATGTGTTCTTAGGCAAGTTATTAAAAGGTAAGGCCCCTGTAAGAAGAGGGCGCGGTCCGGTAGGAGTTTTGTCCTCCTACTGATCTATACCCTCACCTAGCATACTTGTATTGAGGAGACAAACTATAGTGTTTAGACTAGTTAATTGGCTAAGTATATTGAAGTAGAGTGAAGTACATAGGAATCCCTGTTCTCTTCTCATTGTCCTCCCACCTAGCTAGTCTCTGAGGTCCGTTCTAAGTATCCTTTACCGTAGATTCTTCATTCATCAACGCCTTCCTATCACATTTATCATTTACCCCCCTATACTAGTTGATACTAAAGTTGAGGTGCTCTCTAGGATCTCTATCTAATTATCATTTCTAGCAAGGCTTTCCTTTGGGATAATATAAATTACGATACCTCGGAATACTCCTTGGTGAAGTGCTACAGCGGTATAATCTGTGCGCTTGCGGATTTATCCAATAGTCATAAGAAATACCAACAAGCATTTCTGGCGCCATTGTCGGGGAAAACTTAGTCAAGAAATTTTAATTAGATTGAATCCAGAGATTTTCGTTAACTTAGTTATCAATTAGTCATAGGGGCTTATCCGTGTTTGTGTCTTCCTTTCTTGTGAAGCCAGACAGTGTATGAGCGGTTTCCAACTTCCGGGAAACTATCTCGAAGATCCCGAGCAGCTGTTGAGGAGGACTAGACATCGTCAAGTTCCCCCTCAGTGGTTCATCTCGAACCAGGATCCGTTCAAGGAAGGAGGCTCTACACCACCACTCAAGGAAGCTATGGCTTAGAAGGCGATCTCTGACTTCTTGGCTCCGTCAGCTACCCACGTAGCTCAGGGTCCCGAGGTCAACTTCGGAGATGCTACCTTCGAGCTGAAGCCCGCCTTGATCCACATGGTGCAGGCCAACCCGTTTGCGGAAAGCCCCATGAGGATGCCAATGCTCATCTCTAGCACTTCATGGAGTTATGTGGCACGTTCACCATCAAGGGAGTGGCGTTTGACGCCATTCGCCTTCGTCTTTCCCATTCTCGCTATTGGGAAAGGCGAAGCAATGGTTCTACGCCCACAAGGAAGATGCCACTACATGGGAGAGGTGTGCTAACACATTCCTCAAGAAGTTCTTCCCGACGGGCAAAACCAATGCTCTTTGCGGGAAGATCTCAAGCTTCAAACAACAATCTGATGAGACGATTTCCGAAGCATGGGAACGTCTCCAGGAGTACGTTCGTGCCTGTCCTCATCATGGGATAGACGACTGGCTCCTGATCCAAGGTCTCTACCACGGGCTGACTAGCATGGCCCGTAGTCACCTTGACGCTGTCGCTGGTGGGGCATTTCTCCAACACACAGTGAGGAATGCCAAGGACCTCATCGAGAAGATAGTAATCAACAAAGGATGGGGTGACGAACATCTTCAGCCAAAGAGAAGAGGTATGCACACCGTCAGTGAGGTGGACATACTCTCCGCCAAGATGGACCTCTTGATGAAGAAGATAGAAGAAGGTTCCAAGAAGGAACGAGAAGCCATCTACCTAGTCGCCACCGCACAAGCTATTGAAGCCAATCCATGGTGCGAGGTGTGCGGAGGAAATGATCACTCGGGCAACAATTGCCCCGAGACTTCAAAGGAGGACGTGAACTTCATCATCAACAACAACAACAGTAACAACAACAACAACGGGTATCGACCCCAACAACAAGGAAGCTGGAATTGACGCCCTTTCTACCAAGGTAATGGAGGTAATGGTAATTATAATAATTACAACAATTCTTACAATAACCAACCTTCGTTAAAAGATCTTGTTTTTGGTCAATCTAAGATTAATGATGGTATAAATAGAAAAATGATTGCCACTGATAAAGTTCTTGAAACCTTTGGTGAGAAAATTCAATTGAGTTTTAATAAAATGTTAGAAACCCAATTAGCTCAATTAGCAGCAGCTATGCCATCAATGGAACAAGGTAAGATTCCTGGGAAACCATAAGATTCAATTGAGCATGTAAACATGGTTAACTTGAGGTTCGGTAAGCCTCCACTTCGCTCCTATTGGGGCTATCTACTCGATCCTCCTTTCATCATGAAGAAGGAAGATCCAGGCCTACCGACGATGAAGTGCTCAATTAGACAACAGATGTTCCACACCGCCTTCTACGATCTTGGATCGAGCGTCAACATCATGTCCAAGGTAACATATGACAATCTGTTAGGAGGACCTTTGGTCCCCACATGTGTTCGCTTGCAGATGGCAGACCAAACGATAAGGTTTCCCGAGGGACTCGTAAGGGATATCTTGGTGAACATCCAAGACGAATACATCCCCACCGACTTCATCATCCTGGACATGGGAGCTAACACGGAAGTTCCCGTCATTTTGGGAAGGCCCTTCCTCAACACCACGAACGCGGTCATCTACGTGGGATCGGGCCAAATCCACTTCCAATTCCCAAGTCATAAGGTAAAATGTGCTTTCAATGGTTATAAGCTGAACAAGCAGGCAAAAGCACAACCACCAAAAAGAAGAGTTCAAGCTCTAAGAAAGAAGAAGCAATATCCGGAGGACAAGATCAATGAACTCAAAAAGGACGAACCCGCCAATCCAAGGCAGGTTTGGAAAACAAAAGAGGTGCACACATCACCGTCTCCGCCTCCGGAGTCATCTAGTGCACCCGAGGAATGAACAAGAAGGAGAGTCCTACTCTGAGTACTTAAAAACCAAGGAGCCTACGCCGAAAGGTAAATCGGTAGTTATCTTTTATTTCCTTTCTTAAATTTTGTTCAAACCTTTAATTTATTTCATACTTAAAATTCAGAAAACTAAAGTTAGATTAAATAAAACTTGATAATTAGTTTAGCACTAAAACTTGACAAACATTAGGGACATAGGGGGTTCGGCCGAACAACTTTATGCATCCCACTTTGGCTTATTTAATTAAGGATCATTTAGGGACCTTTATAAAAGAAAAAGAAAAATAAAATGGAGCACTAGGGGTTCGGCCGAACACCCTAGAGGCCCAATATCCATCCCTCTTTTCCTCTCCACCAACCTTTGTCAAAGCATCTCATAATTTGGGAGGTGGGCTTCCCAAATTTCAGATTCTTGCTTTTGGAAGACATCTCTTTTGTCTTGTCATGCTTTAAGCTACATCAATCTCTTTTGGTTAAAGAATGGCACATCCTTGTCTCCCACTACTCCATGTCCAAAGTGGGGAACCAACTTTCACTTTCACTTTGTCATTCTTTGAAAAAGAAAACACATCAATCACTTTCAACCAAAGCATGACACACCTTTTGTCCCCCACTATCCGTTGTTTAAAGAGGAGAATCTTGACCACTTTAGCTCAGCTTTTGATCACATCATATCACATCTTTCACCTTTCACCAAGCACTAGGAAAAGCATGAGTGGAATCTCTACTTTTAAGGGATGGTCAACCACTCTGTGTCACCTCCTTCTCTCTCTTTTACTTTGTGTAAGACATTCACTAGACATGTGATCATGGCACCCAAGGGCATGCCCAAGGAGTGGTCGAACGACCACTCCATGGCACCCCCTTGGTGCCACTTCCTTCCCCTATAAAACCTCATGCAAGGAGAGCTTCATTCCTCACACCTCCACAAGAATTCAGTTCTAGTTCAAGACTCTCCTCGCCTTGCTCTCTCTCTCTACATTCAAGAGAAGTTCTTAGCTCTCAAAGAAAAGTAGTGTTGCTCTCACTAGACCACAAGAAGATCTCTTGTCTTCATCAAGCTTCTCTTAGCTCAAACTTCTCCCCACGAGGCAAACTAGAAATCCACTCCACGTACATATACCCCTTTCTAGTCTTGCTCTTGTGTCCCTCTTCCTCTCTAGAAGATGAAGAGCCCATTGACATCCGCATTCAAGAAGATGAAGCAAGCTATGAGTGGGAGCTCACCCCGACGCTCCCACCAATCCGAGAATACCTCCCAAAGAAGAACAAGGGGAGGTTCGGCCCGGTACACATGGGAGAACCTCCAAACCGAAGAACACCCTCAGGAGGAGGAAGTACCAACAGAGGTACCACATGTTGAGGCATTATTGGTACCCCGATGACAACCTATGATCAGCAAAGCGGACTCTGGTTCAACCAACTAGAGTATCAGAGGTACCTTTCTCTTCGAGATCGATCTTTTGAGCACCTATGGATTTTAGATCCAAGACTCCTCTCCAACGCAGGTATGACCACCGAATTCAAAACTATCTTTACTTCCATTGGTTGGTCTAGCTTTTGGCAAATAGAAGAGTTTGGAATTGAGTTGCTCAACGCAAAATTTCTAAGCTCTCTCCAAATCTCTAATGCTGGAATATCTTTTCACATGTTTAATCAAAACCATAGTCTATCATGGAATCATCTAAGTGTTGCTCTAGCTTTGATAATTCATGCTTGATAGATTTAGACCTTGCCATGCGTAGTTTCAACAAAAAGAAATTTTGGTTCTCTATATCTACTCTAAAAGATTGCTCAAATCCTAAGTCTGAGGAAATTCACAACCTAACTCTTCGTTTCATGCTTCTTTGGATGAAAATAACTTTGTTTCCTGGAAATAATGCTAACTTAATAAGTGACATGGAACTAAAACTACTTCATGTCATGGTCAATAAAATGCGAATCTCTCCTCTGAAGTATTTAGTGGAATTTAGCAAAGTTCATTTGAGAGTAATGTGTCTATTCAATTCACATCTTTAATTACTCGTCTTGCTGAATCCATGAACCTGCTAGATGGCACAAACCCCTTTGTTTACATCTCTGCTCCTTTAGCAATGATCTCAGAACAATATCTTTCTCATGTTCAAATGCTAAAAAGAGATGCCAACAGTAATCTTAAAATGGTTTATAGTGGCCATACAATTGAGGTGCCTCTTCCAAATAGGCAACTTCAATTGTATAGGACCCGCAAGCTAACCCTTGATTTAGATCAAGGAATTGGGCAAAGAGATTTTGCAGGCTCAAATAGGAGAGCTCAGGAGGGGCTACACTTTGTTCATCTTGAGCAAGGTGGTCCTTCCTGAGAAGCTATTGGCGAGGAGGAAGACGATGCATCTTCCGATCCCATGCACACTTCAAGTGGCATGCCTCCTCGACCATCACGTCCGCAACGAGCACGAGCATCCTTTTCGTCCACACGAGACAGGGAGCATCGTGGGCTGCGGCAGGAATTCGATCACCTCACCAACACCCTGGGTGAGTTGCGTGTTGAGCACGATGAAACGGCACACATCATCCAGCAAACCGCCGAGAACATTCAAGCAATACAAGAAGAACAACAGCGGTATTGGGACTTTTGGTGGCAAGAACATCCACATCCACCACACCATTAAGCAAAAGACAAGCTTGGGGGAGATTCTCTCCCCACTAAGGTAAGTTTTTAATTTCAGCATTTACATTTATGCATTCTCTTGCTTATCTTAGCTTTGCATTTAAAAATCTGCATATGATAAAATAAAATAAAATAAAAAGACTTTCTCTTACTCCACTCTCGCATAGTCCATGAAAATTAATATCTCCTATGGAAATGATGAATAGTTGCTCTGCTAAGTGTTTCTCTAGAACTTAGTTTACAATTTGGTACTTCTTTAAGTATGGATTACTTGGCTTGAAAAGAAACCATCATGAACCTCAAACCTTTGTGGGATGAAAATGCCGTAACTAAGTCTAAGTTGTTGTGAGACATGATATGACAAGATAAGAGCTGCTATAATTTTGTTCTAAGCAAGAATGACTATCAGAGTCTTATTTATTGAAATGATAAAACACTATGTTGTTCCTCAATGGTGAAAATTCCTACCAAAGCCGTACATGCTCTTTCATGATATAAGCTTTCTACATAAGCTGCTTGCTTGTGTTGAGTTTGGTCAAGTTTTGTGACCCTTGTTGAGAGATTTATCATGCTCTCAAGATCAAGATCACGTACACGCCACATATACATGCTTCTTCTACACTAGAAGTATACAGAAACATGCCTTACATTTCCACATAGTTTATACTCCATGCTCTGAGTAGAAAAACTCTCTCTAGTTTGTTGCTAGTAAATGAGACATAGACTATGCAAAATTATGAAAAATTCAAAGGAACTCTAAAGTCCTAATCTTTATGATCATTTCCAAAGCTCTCTTGAAAAAAATGATGAAATAAATGAGCATCTTCAAAGCTCATAGAAAAATGAAACAGATAGCTATGTCTCAAAAATATTTTTTAGGAAAGAGAGATCATCCACAAATAGGAGTATTGATCATTTGCCATGTTTCCACACACTTGCACATCTTGATCTAAGAATATGACAGTTCTCTCCTCGAATCCGGAATTTGACTTTACAATATATGCAAGGTAAGTTTGCTACATCTTTGATCCCTACCTAGATCCACATAAGCTTTAGAGATAGGAAGAAAGAAGGCAAATTTTTGATATATGCCTTGGTGAGGAATCATACACCTTATGAGCGACTCGAGAGTACCATTTGAGGAACACTAAGTTTTCTTTTACAAAACCTTACAAAACCTCCGATATGAAACTTGTGAAAGAATGAGAAAATTAGTGCTCAAGTCAAGTTGTTCTATCTCTCAACCTCTCAAGACAAAGTACAAAGCTATAAGCCCCATGAAGGACTAAGGTAATATGTGTGAGTCTTTATTGCTAACTTTTCCATTCAAAAGAGAAGTATGATTGTTGTAGACTTAGTACTCTTGAAATATGAAGCATAGTAGCAACTCCTTATCCATCAAGCTAAGTTTGATTGTTTGCTCGGGACAAGCAAAGGTTGAGCTTGGGGGATCTTGTTGGCACAAATTATGACCATCTTTTACATAGCTAAAATGGTGCCATAAATCCAAGGATCAAGGATAAACAAACACATCATAAGCATACTTTATCAAATAACTAGTTCCATATGTCCATGAGTGTTTGAGTATAGGAATGAACAAATGAAGCAAAGGAGAGTCAGTTGGGCCCACATAGGGGGTCAACCGACCACCCAATGGGCCCACCATGCTCTCCCCTCTCAGCCATGATCCAAGAGAGGCACTCTAGAGTGGAATCCATCCATTGGATCACTTTGTGTTTCCTCTCAACGGCTCACAAGCGAAGCACATGGATCCATGGGCCCACACCAAGGAGATAAATGTGACAAACACCACAGAACCAACAACCAACACCTATGATGAGTGGGACCAGCACCAGGGAGCAAGAGGTGGGCTAGGCACCCCCTAGGGGGTTCGGCCGAATCACCTTTGGCCCCAAACAGGCCCAGTGATAGTCCCTGACTGGTGAGACCTCATCCAAGGAGGCAAGGGAGGGCCCACTGACCATAGGGGGGTTCGTCCGAATGCCCCCTAGGTCGGTTTGGCTCCCCCCAACCGCCATAGCTCCTCCCCATGTGTTGGATCACCACCATCCATGCTTTGGTCGGTTCCAAGGTCGGTTGGATCCAAGGGTGGAGAATGGATGGCCCTGGATCGCTGACGTGGCGCAGGAGTAGCCCCTACTCCACCCCCTGCTATAAATAGAGGGTCACACCCCCCTCTCTAATCATGAAGAAGAAGCCTACAAGCTCTATTCCTTAGATTGTTCTAGGAGTTAGTCTAGTGTGGGAGTTAGAGTTGAGTCGAGCTGCGCTCGAGATTTTCGGAGTTGTCTTCTGAAAAGTCTGGTATATCTCTTATATCTTTCCTTCTTTGTAAGACTTTATCTTATTCAATATATATCTTCTTTCTTTACTTTACTTAGTATTTACTTTGAGCATTTCTATACTAGATATAGTCTTGCTATATGCTTTTGCTCTTTAATAGCCTTCACACCCATAGTCTGTGATCCTTGTGACCTTTCCCGTATGCGATCATTGTCTGTCATAGGGTGCTTTGATTATAGATCGTAGTCAAAGTAGTAAGTTGTGTGTAAGTGTGGTGCTTATACATCATCTTATCCTTGGTTATCGCTTGCTGCAGGGATTGTTTGTGGTAGCTAGCAAGAGGTGACAGCCTTGTCTAGTCGTTGTATTCCACCACGTGTTCTTAGGCAAGTTCTTAAAAGGTAAGACCCCCGTAAGAAGAGGGCGCGGTCCGGTAGGAGTTTTGTCCTCCTACTGATCTATCCCCTCGCCTAGCATACTTGTATTGAGGAGACAAACTATAGTGTTTAAACTAGTTAATTAGCTAAGTATATTGAAGTAGAGTGAAGTACATAGGAATCCCTGTTCTCTTCTCGTTGTCCTCCCACCTAGCTAGTCTCTGAGGTCCGTTCTAAGTATCATTTACTGTAGATTCTTCATTCATCAACCCCTTCCTATCACATTTATCATTTACCCCCCTATACTAGTTGGTACTAAAGTTGAGGTGCTCTCTAGGATCTCTATCTAATTATCATTTCTAGCAAGGCTTTCCTTTGGAATAATATAAATTACGATACCTCAGAATACTCCTTGGTGAAGTGCTACAGCGGTATAATCTGTGCGCTTGCGGATTTATCCAATAGTCATAAGAAATACCAACAACTTTGACGGTGGAGGCAGCGCAGGCGAGGGAGCGGAGGCGCGGCGGCGGTTACTAACAGAACGGCGGCACGAGCGGGCGTACAGACTGGACTGAGACAACCGAGGAGGAAGAAGAGCGTTTTCGAAATAATATGCGCTCGGTTAGTTCGCGACGGACGCTCTGTCGGGGGCGACAGACTCTAGGTCACAGCGTCCGACGCGCTAACAGAAAAGAACATAGAGCACCCTCTGGCGACAGACGCGTCTGACGCCAAGGCGACGGACGCTGTGAAGCGTCTGTTGCGCGAACATAGAGGACCAGAGAGCTCCATGGAGTGCCAGACGCATCTGACGACTCCGCGACGGACACTAGCAAGCGTCCGTCGCCCTTTTCTGAGTGACTTTAATCTTCGGACGATCGCGACAGACGCGGGGCATGGAGGCCGAGCGTCTGTCTGATTTTTGTTTCTTTTCTCCCAACCAAGTCCCAATCCCAATAAGATTGAAATAACACCTGATTGGATTTGATGTGGGAACCATCTCTCAAACTCTCATTTGCAAGTATTTTGCGATAGGCTTTAACTTTAGATTTTAGTCAAAATATTCGGATGGAAGCACCAAGGAGACATCATATCGCCACAAGAGGGTTAAGGAAGTGTCTTGAGCTTGGAATACTCCCCCTAAGTGGACGAACACAAAGGATGCTCAAACTTAACCAAAAAGAAACGGCAAACAACACATGCACATGCAATGCATTACAAGAATTTGAATCTAGGTTGCTTGTAAGTTTAAACCATGATTGGACTTCTTTACACGTTTCAAGAATGGTTATTCCAACCATGTTAGCCAAGCCTATGTGCATTACTAATTAACATGATTATATTACACATGATGCAAGGTTGGTTCACACAAGATCATTTTTAGTGAAGTTTTGAGTGATCAAACACATTCAACTCGCTTCTCAACCTACAAAAGGTTGCTTCATCGAGTGGTTTTGTGAAGATATCCGCCAATTGATTTTCGCTAGAAACTCACACTAGTGATATGCCTTTCCTAGCCACATGATCTCTAAGAAAGTGATGGCGAATATCTATGTGCTTGGTGCGAGAGTGTTGAACCGGGTTGTATGCAAGCTTTACAGCGCTTTCATTATCACACAACAGTGGAGCATTTTTTAGAGTAACGCCGTAATCTAGGAGAGTTTGTGTCATGTATAGGATTTGTGCACAACTAGCTCCCATGGCTATGTATTCCGCCTTGGCGGTAGACAATGCCACACTATTTTGCTTCTTAGAGGACCAAGAAACAAGTGATCTTCGTAGCAAATGGCAACCGCCGAAGGTACTCTTCCTATCAACCTTACACTCGACATAATCCGAATCGGAATAGCCAATAAGTTGGAAGGGAGCTCCTTTGGGATACCAAAGGCCAATGCTAGGGGTGTGCCTTATGTACCTTAGGATTCTTTTTACCACACTTAAGTGCGACTCCTTAGGACACTAGTAGAGATCTGACCTTCTGTGACGTACTCAGTTCGTCATTGAAGATGCTAAACACGTCACCAAGTGTAATTTGTGACGAATTTCTGACGAAAATGGGATCGTCGTAGAGGTCGCGTCACATTTGATCAACGGTGATGAAATTGATTTTTTCGTCACGGATGTGTCTCTAGTCTGTGACGAAAACACCATTGTCACGGATGTGATTTCTTTTTTGTGACGATCAATTTTGGTCACGATTAAGCGTCCACCGTTGCGCCAAAACGGCGACGTTAACGTCGCCGTTAATGGCGTTTGTAACCTATGATGGTCCGGTTTGGTCATAGATTGACCAATGGTATGTCATAACGGCCCGTTAGGAAACGGCCCGACGACGCTTGCCACGTAGGATGCTGATGTGGTGCATGATGTCAGCGCTGACCCGGATGCTGCGTTGCCACCGCATGGACCAATCAGATTCTGCCACGTGGCTTGTTCCGATTGGTTCTTGTTTGGTCACAGATTGCTGTTTGAAATCGTCACGAAAGATGAAAGAGTTTGGTCACAGCTTGCGATGCGTTCCGCCACATGGCTTATTCCGATTGGTTCTTGTATGGTCACAGATTGCTGTATGAAATCGTCACGAAAGATGAAAAAGTTTGGTCACAGCTTGCAATGCGTTGTCGCCACGTGGACCAATCAAATTCAGCCAGGTGTCTTGTTTTGATTGGTTGTTATTTGGTCATATATTGTTGTTTGAAATCATCACTGAACATGGAAGATGTTCGTCACAGCTATTGATTTGAAATCGTTACAAATTGTGTTTTGTAAACGTCACCGAAGACGCCATCATTTTCGTCAGACAAATGCAGATAATAATTTAATTGCAATTCGGAAATTATACTAGAAAAACCACATAATTACATACTTAGTTCAGTTCCAACGAGCATACAGCTCAGTTCACACCATCACCGCAATTAAGTTTCAACGAGCATACAACTTAGTTCACTACCTCATCACCACACGAGTTCACATAACACAACAGCATACAATTAAGTTTCTGAGTACCCAAAATCAAAGCTCAAACACAGCATCACTGACCAGGAGCCCTCATGTAGACGAAGAAGAATTACCATTGTCCACGAAGAGCCTCTTAATGAACGCATTGGTCTCCTTCATCGACTTGAACTTATTCTCGGTCTGTGCCTTGTACTCCTCCACGTCTCTCTGTATCTTCGCCAGGCTTTTCTCAGCTGCTTCACTTCTCTTCCTGAGCTGATCGAGTTCACCTTGAACAGCAGCCTCTGCTGCAGCCTTTGCTTCAGCTGCAAGTCGTTCCCGAAGCTCGCTTTCATCTGATGATTTTGACTTGCAGGATATCGGTGTTTTCATTCCAGCGCTCTTCAGGAAATGGGTTGAGCTGCTCTGGGAGAGCACCTTGGACACAAGCTCCACACTTGATGGTGTCGTCCCACCTTCATCAACAGGTTCAGCCCTCAAGTTTTCCATATCAACCTGAAATATCATGGACATAAAACAGTTACATGTTAATGGTTGACAAAGAACAAGACGAGAGATGTTACTTATTTCAGTTCCAAGAGGATGTAACACCCTCGGTGTTAATCACGAATTAAAAAGTGAACCTTTGGAAAAAAGACACATGGAAAAGTTCATGGAATGACGACTTTTATAATTAACCAGATTACTTTATAAATTGGATATAATTATACGCGCTCGGCCAAGTCTCTAGACCTTGCCCGAAATATTCCAATTTAATGTTACAACAAAAGTCGTGAAAGGTCTGTGTTGCCCGAAAATAGAGAAAATGGCCGGAAAATATTACGAGCCCTGATCCGAGCGCAAACGACAATGATCTTGACCATCGTTGACTGACAATTTTGAGATCTCGCATGTCAACGCAACTTGAAGAGAAGTTGTAGATCGAATCAAGACGAACAAATTCCATTCAAACATCGAGATCCGAATCAGAGCCGAAAATAGCGAAACAGATGTTCGAAGATCGTCGGAATGCCAGTTTTCGGTCCCCGCGAGATTTTCTCCGGGAACTCATAATTCGCAAACCGTCTGGAATTTGAATGTGGTTCTTAAAGCGAAATTGCCCTATTCGTCGAGACCTTCGCAACGAGATATTCCGACGAACTTTTCAGTTAACGGTTTGGAATCCGGGAAGCCGAAATCGAGAATAGTGGCAGTTTTGTAATTTGTTGGAAAAATTAGAAGAGAGAAGAGGATAGGATGTCGACACTTCTCCCGTCCCGAGAAAAAGCCCGGTGTCTCTCTGCCCGATGAAAAAGGGCCGAGCCTCTCCTCCTCCACCCGGCTCCCTCACTCGGCATCCCTCCTCCTACTCCTCTCCAGAGCTCTCTCTCCCTCCTCCAAGCTCCTCCCCCTCCCATGGCAGGAGCCCCTGCTCCCTCTCTAGGCCATGGCCGAGCAGCCCGACACCCTGCTAGTGCCCTGCCTGCCGCGTGGGACGCCCCACGCGCTGGAGCGAGCGCTAGGCGCCCAGTGCCCCTCCCTCGCGCAAGTCGCGGCCATGTCGCAGGCCAGGTTGCTGCTGCTAGCCGGGAAGGCCCAGCGTCCTCCAACCGAACCGCAGCACCTCCCAGCAACCATCCCCGCCGACCACGACCACCGGTACCCGTCGATCTACCGTCTCCCATCGGTCCTCCCGTCAAAACCCGACGAAAGAAGCAGAAAGGGCATCTAGGATAGGGATGCTTTTATTTGGCTTTTTGTGCAAAATATCCATGACTCATTGTTTTGCAGATATGGGTTTATTTAATTGCTAAATAAATGCAGGGTTTTGGGTGCAAATAATTATTCTCGTAATTAATCCCCTTTTCTGCAGCGAATTTTGGAAAATCATAGTAAATCGTAGAAAAATCGCATGGATGCGATTTTGGACTTTTTAGAATCCTTATACAATTCTCTACGCACTAGTCAATTGCATGTTCTGTGTCAGTTTGTATTAATTTTTGAAAAGATGCTTTTGTACTGCTGTGTTTAGAAGCTTGTTTGTGTAGATTAAATATTTATCGCCATTAAGGATTGCTCAAAAAATTATAAAATAATTATGGAGTATTCCATATATGATAGATGATGTTTGGTTAAAGGTTCATGACTGTTTGTTGAATGGTTTAGGAGATATAAAAATAACAATGTTAATATATTGCTGGTTTGGCTGCAAGCATATGTTTTGGGAAATAATTATTATCATGATTTAAATAATGTTTTCTGTTGGTATGGTGAATACAAAGGTTGTAGATAATATTATTATCTATCGTGTATTAACTTTTGGTGGTCATATCTTTATTAGTTTGAGAGGTATGCATGTTCTAAGTTGATTTTGAAATCTGCCCACACCTCTATATAGATCTGTTTATAAGTGTCTTTTGACTAAGTTAACGTGTGAATCATGAATTTTTAGTGTGGAATGAATTATAGAACTTTTCATAAGCTTTCCAGATTGTCTTGATTAATATTTTTAGGAGGTCTATAACTTGAGTTATGACTGTTTTAAGAAGAGGTGCCAAATCTGTCCACCTTTTGGACAGAGATGTCTTCTTCATTTAACTCGAGTTGTTTAACTATTAAATCATCTTTTATGGGTATTAAGAAAGTTGTATACCACTTAATTAGATTTCCAAATATGTAAGAATCATGTTTGTTGGATTAGTATAACTCCAGTTATGATTAAAACCGTGGCTGCTATGTTGTTGTCCCGAACTTGCATGTATGAGTTAATTACTTTAACTTGTTCTTGCTAGTTTTATATATTAAGTAAACTTGATGGATGAATATTTGCCATGGTTTGACTTAAATTAAATAGTATGTCATGTTTGATGAGTTTCTCTCCTTTATGTTATGATCGTGTTATAATTACATAAATAACTCTAATTGTTGGTTTATGCCTTTCATGATCTTGAGCTTGTCTTTAATGGTTGTATATGTGTATCTCCTGTTACCATTCTTCATATTCATGCACATGCATCTCGCATCTCATTTAGGTACGATAAGTGCATACGTTAAGGACGTGATGCTTGGAGCTAACTTAAAAGGTGGTGTTGATGGATGGATACAAAAGATGGAAGGACCGTCAACGTATCAAATTGGATCAGAGATGCTCGCCAATCGAGTATCATCTAACATGCACTGAATTAGTGTCGGTTCTCAGGCAAGCCCCGGAGCATTACAAACCTCCTATCTTTACAAATGCAATCTTACTTAAGTTATTATTATTGATGCATTAAGTTTAGGAGTTGGGTGAAACTATTGTTGCATTATACCTTGCTCACTCTACTATTACCGCTACCCTTGTTACCCTATCAATTACGTGTCAGTCATGCTTAGTTGGCATAGTTCGGTAGAAGTCGGGTGATTCCCATTGCCCGCAAGATGTAGGTGAATATCCTCATGACATGATATGGCTTATCTCGGAATGATAACCGAATGGTTAATCGAACTAAGATCGGTGGGGAACTCCCTATACTTTGGATGGGGGTGACTCGACCGTGTCAACTAATGACTGTTTGTGTTGTTGTCCCTCTAGTCATCTTGAACGCATGCCCTACACTTAACTAGAAGGATAACTCGTTCTGATCGTGAAGCCAGTACACTATTCGGGCCGAGTTTGGTCAGCGACGCATCGTACTGGTGCGAGGCGGGGTTCGGCACAGGGCGCGATCTAAGACCTTCACACGTGCTAGCTTTCGGGTGGGCCTTGGGTAGCGTGGTCCCTGTTCATCCCGCGACTTTACCCGAATAGTGTCTTCGGTGACCTTTAGCTCACGTCGCTCGTGAGTGTGGTTTGTGTAGGGAATACCCCCTCAGCTGAGTAGGAATCCGATTCGAAACGCCATCGCTCCTGGTTAGAGAGCACTTGACTAGGGCAATGACAACATTTACATGACTATGAAACTAATGTTGGTGATCCGATTAATGGAAAGCCTGGAATGATGATGGAATCTATTGTATGCTTCAATCAACTTGTTTGGCATAGACTAGTGGCTAATGTAGATGATAGGTAATAATGATTAAAAGTTGATGTTACATCTTTCACTAAATGTTAAAAGAATTGTTATGCTTTTCCACAAAATGAGTCAAGCCAATCCACCACTATAAAGCCTTGCATAATCCTTGGTGTCATTTATTTTAATTTATGACGGGTAAGTCTAGGTGAGTACATTCGAGTACTCAGGGTTTATCCCACCTTGTTGCAGGTGAATGTCTCTTGCTGCTAAAGGTGTAGCTAACCACCGGTGGGCTCGGTGACTCTATATTTTATCTCTCATCTTAATGCTGTTGTTGGAGGATGTCAGTATAAGCTAGCAATGTATTTCAACTTATGGTCTATAATCTTTTCAATGCAATGATGTTTTCAATAAATGGTTTTGAAACTCATACTTGTATTATTTATTTCTGAACTCAAATGTAATTTTATTTCTGATGTAATCTCCGTGTAAGTGATTTGTATTTACTTGATCATGCGATCTTGGTTGTAAAGTTGAATTACCGAGGTTTTTCGGAACACTCGGCGGACTACCAGGATTATATGGGTTCAAGTGCTCTCAGTGGCAGTTAATTTGGCTAATTTAGTACTTGATCTCTTATAATTTGGGCGGCTCTGTTACAGAGGAAGACATGTGACACAAGATGAATTTAGCAAACAAATTAACTTACAAGTGCGTCCGTTGTTGCGAAACTGAGGCCATCTTTCTTGCTGGTATGGCAGGTCTGGAAGGCCTCCACCGCATCTAGTTCTTCACTCGAATCTAAGATGGGTTCTTCTCGGATTCTCTTCTTCTGTTTCGTGGATAAACAATGACAGCAAAATTTGTGATAAGTGTGTGGGTGTCCCGATCTTTCGGTGGAGATAGATAACTTCGATTTGACTGGAACGACGTTCACGATCCGACTACAACTATCCAAGGACGCTGCGCCTTAGCGATCGATACACCAATCCCAGCAGTTGCTCACGATCTTGCGGATCACAACCAACCAAACCACTAGGGTTATTCCTGCAAGCAATCGAAGAACAAGCAAGAACAAGTAGAACAAGCACTCAATTGCAAATAAGAGATGAAGGATCAGATGTGATACACACAAAGGTGGGGTTCCGAATCAAGTAGAACGGATGGTCTAGTCGACAGATGCGTCTACAAGGAAGTAGCAGCAGCTAAACTTTCATCTAAAACAAAACCCCCTCTGTTTGTGGCGGCTCTAGGAGGATATAAGGAGGAGGGAGGACGACCACAAGGGTCCTAGTGTCGTCCTACAACCCTAGGATGAGTCCCTAATGGACTCAACTTGATACACGGGCCATCGGCCCAAAATAGGGTGACGCAGCATTGTTGGCAGAAAAGATCTCGGTATTAAATTGTCTACTGCGCACGCATATGATAGGATATAGGTATGAGTCCGGACCCATTGGAAAGTAGACTTGATAAGCTTTCCAAAAAGTGCTAGAACGTCCCAATCGGAGTCCGTATGAAGTCGTGGCAACCGTCACAAGTTTGGACTCTTCTGCAGTCCGAATTGAACTTTCCAAAACGTGTTGGACTTGGACTCTTTGTTTCCTTGGATCCAATGTGACGTGGTGGCCTGATGGAGAACGTTAGGAACACTTGGATTTGGTTCCCAATCAACTTCATTGACCATCCATGCTTTCCATATGCAATCTAACCCTTCCTTGATCCATGTAAGCAATTCTGAAAATGACAATATACACACTTTGTAGTGCAGCACCCATTCATCAAATGTAACAATGATAAACCTCATATAGAATGGTTTCACCTTTGGTATAGAAGTGGTTGGCATGGTCATATCTAAGCCGGTGATGTCCTCATCAATTTGTTTCAGATTTCATGCAATAGAATTTGCTTAGTGCAAATGTGTATGGAGACTAGTTCAATGTAGTTTGAACTTACATATTAATGCAAGTGTGCCACGTAGCAGCGAGAACCCGTAGCCTGTTGAAACTTAACTTTACTGCGGTTCTGCTTGTTCTTTTCACAGGTTTCCTACAAGAGAATTAGCATGGCAGATGAGATTATAGGTTCAAAACGAAGAGATCTTTGGAAACTGATTGTGAAAAAAGCATATATGGCAAGATACCCATACCATGTTCTTTGGATCAGATCACTTTGTAGTTAGTGCCCTCCACTCTTCATCAGTCATGTAAGGAATAGGAGAAGTTGTAGGTACACTATTTGCAGGTACACCATTGAAGTATTTCTTCTTCATCCGATAACGATTATTTTTATCACAGACCGCATCATATCAGTGCAAGCTTGAGTTGTTGCATCATTGTTAGGAATGGTCAAGCGTCCCTAGGTAAATGACAATTCCATAGTTAGTTAGTCAATTCAGGTTAAGCATGTATACAAGTTAAGCATAAAAGCAGTAATGCACTTACATTTAGTTGTGTTACAAAAGTCTTGTAGTATTTGTCGTCTTTCTTGTAATCTTTCCAATGAGGTAGGACAGGCATGTTTTCCCGAACAATGATGTCAGCCTCTGATGCAAACTTGGCAGCTTGAATAAGATCATGAGGCCTTTTATTGCCTTCATCAATAGCTATGGGCAATCTCCTTTTCATAGCTTTTGTCATCTTGTCCAGCTGTTTTCCCTTAGTTGCTTCCCTAGGTCTCCTTGAAGCTCACTCTGCAGTAGCTACAAAATAGAATCCGCATTTGATGAAATGTTTTAGTTTCATGTAAATGAGCAAAAGAGATGTCATAGTTCAATTAAAAAACTATAACTTGCCTGAAGTTCCTTCACCTCCATCTACATTGCCTTCATCACCACCTGTACTGTCAAGACCAGCAGCTCCACTGTCTTCCTCTGCAGGTTGTCTCTCATGATCAGTAACTCCAGGTGTAGTACAGCTGTCTGGTATGGCATCACCAACATCTATAGGAGCCTGTACACTGTCCCCATTTTTAGCTTCACTATTAAACCTTTTTGATGATCTTCTTTGGACTCCAGAATGTTGCACCTGTGATTATGTAGCTGCCCTCACCCTCTTGTTCCTACTTCCTGGCGGCATGTTAGGATTTCTCTTCTTTGACTTTGAAGTGAGGGTTTTACTTGTACCCCTAGTAGGATACTGTGCAAATAAAGTCAGTCATGTGCAATATTAAGCAAGACCATATATTAATTACAGGTATGAAATAAACAAGATGAATCTGAAAAACAGGATCATATATTAAAGATCGGATTGAAAACATTCAAATGCAATTCAAATTTTCCCCATCCACTACTTGGAAGGTTAAAAAAGCACCTTAATTTCCAGGGGTTGTGGTTGCTCATCAGATTCAGTGTCATCATTATCATCATCACTATCTCCATGCTCATCATCGCCAAGGAGATATTCTGATGACTCCGAATCTGAACTGTTGGTTTTCTTGTTTCCTGATTTTTTCCCCTTGGTTGATGAAGGTTGTGGTAGAGAATTATTAACCTCAACAACTAGATGTTCCAGTCCCATTGCTTGCATTTTCTTTAAATTATCCGCCACACGTATATCCCGTAGCCTCTCATAATCGGTTATTGGACGTGGTATTACTTGCAAGATAGCACAATGTGTGTCTATTAGTTCATAAAAAGGAGTTTACTAAGAACTAGGAGGTCATACTAATTGGATACATAAGAGGGCAGGAATTTACTAATAAAGAGATGGGATAGGTTTTTATTAGAAAAGGGACTATATTAATATCCCAGCTTCAACATCGACTAATATATGCATATGGTTGTTAGTTATTACAAACAAATTAGAGCGAAGGAAGAGTACAGGTGATATGTGAATTAACAGAACTTCATGAATTACTACTTTCAAGCGAGATTTGGGGCATAGATATTCCAAATTTGTATATAAATTATTAATTTGCACGGCCTATGCAAAGCTAAAGGGGAGTAGGAATTGTACGAATGAGAGAAAACTGAATTTGTGAACAGTGGAGGTGTATTACCTTCTTCTTGTGCATGTTGCTTTTTGTGTTGCCCCCTAGTTGCAACCATCGAGGTCCTCAAAGGGGAAGCGGAGCTGGCGCGGTGAACCCTTGTCGACGACGAAGCAGATCCAGTGTGAAGTCCTCGGCGATGACCCAAATCCTGCGATGGTTAGGGTTACTTCGTTGCGAGTGAAATGCGAATGGGGCTAGAATGTTCTAGGGACGAGATAGAAAGGGATGCGGCGACCGAAGTAGTCGGCGACGACGCAACTCGTCGCCGACTGTGGTAAGCGACGAAGTAGTCTGCCACTTTGGTGGGGTGGAAAATAGGTTGAAAGGGGGAGGGGAACAACTCGTCGATGGTGGTTGTGTTCCGGCTGGGCGATGAGGTACTTGGTCATCATGGTGGAGGAAGCAGCTCGTCGACGGCGGTTGACTGCAGGCGGCGGCTGCGGCAGCTAGGGTATGAGAAATGGGGGGAATCACAGGAATGAATCGAATTAAGGGGATAAATGGGTGATTAGTGGCGGGATAAATTTTTGGTACAACAAGCTGGGGACTAATTAGTGGTGGGATAAATTAAGGGGACTAAATTTTTTGGCGCTCTTTTTTTTGGGCACAAGCTGCGGTATGTCGTAGTTAAGTAAAACTGCATTGAAATAATGCTAAAATCGCTTCGATATCGCAGTGGTAAGGCATGTTGATTTTGGTGCCATGCTCCTGGGTTCAAACCCTTTAGGAGGCTACTTTTTGTTTTTTCTAATGTTTTTGTGATCTTCACTTTTTTTGTTTTTCCTACGTCTTTTTTTGGATCCATGTATATTTTGGATAGCAACGACAAGGGTTCACCAACTCATCCATGTGCAAAATTTTTTTACAACATTATACACCACAAAGAAATGACATACGAATTGATAATTGATTCATACCATACATTCCCCAACTCATCCACACATCGATCCATAACAAATTGTAGTTCATACATTGATCAACTACTTCAAATCAGTGACATAGAGCCACACACACACACACAAACATGTCACTTCAACATATGAGCGACAAGCATGCCAATCAGAACAACTACGAGCACATAAGCTACAAAACAGGCATCAAGAACAACCTGCATGCCCTTCTTGTCTGCAATCTCCATCTCCTTCTTCTCGACTTCAGGCTTCACGGCATTAGTCGGATCTACAACTTGCATCTGTAGTTTCCAAAACTCATTTGCAAGTTTATTCAGCGATTGATTCAATAGTTTTAGCTCTTCCCTACAATGAACACAACAAGCAGAACCAGGAACATCCTTCCCTGTCTGCAAACTCATTTGTTCCACAACCATCAACTGCTTCTCAGAGCGGATGTAGGGGCAGGTAGTATCATCATCCTTCGATCAAAACAAATGATGTAAAATCAGCCAACCATCGACAAAAAGTGAGCACAACAATATCAGAAAATAGACCTTGATGTTACATGGGCACTTGAGGAACCACTGGCCAAGTGTCACCTCCTGCTTGCTCTGGATCCTAACCAAAGGAAGATGGAAATATGGGCACTCCCTTATTTTGCTGGGTGACGAGCTCGAGCACGCGGAATGCTTCATCGGCAGCGAGCTCGTCGTCTGGTGGCGCTCAGCGAGGTGGTAGCTAGGGTTTGTGGGTGAACAGGAGAGGCAGAGAAGAGAATGGAGTAGATGAACGAGGAAGAAAGGTCACAGAGTAGCGTGGTGGCACAGCGGGTGGTGGCCGCTATTGTGGGTGCACTCAGGGGGCAAGAACTACTCGTGGGCGCGCCGGCGGTTGTGTTGAGCGGCGGTGCGGTGGTCGGCGGCTGATTCGGGGTGAGTGTGGTGGTTGGGCAAGATTGGGGTATTTGGGGGGGGATTGGGGGGCTTTGGCCGTTGGGAGTAGAGGCTGACAGGGTAGATCCACCTGGTTAGCCCTTTAGATGGGTGGACTCGGCTGACCATGGTATATAGTGAACAATGTGTATCACCACTTTCTCAAATGAAAAAATGACATATATATGAATTGTAGATCTCATTGAGTTATGCAAACTTGGTATTCATGACTTTTTAATTTGGGGTCATTTGGTGTTACAAAATCTTGGTTGACTTTGTCATTTTAGTAAATTCAAGATATTTCTTTGTAACATGAAACCCAGGCTGATTAAATATATTAATAAAATGGGATCTACTAGGCTGTGCTTTTTAACCAAGTTGGGGACCCGCTTTGCGGTTAACCCTTTCCGACTCTTCTCATTCACGACTCTTCTCATTTCACGATGCGAGGGCGGCGAGGCGAGGAGAAAGGCGACGGCGGTGCACAGGCGTCGAGGCGAGGCGAGGGCGGTCCATAGGCGTCGAGGTGAGGGCGGTCCGCAGGCGTCGAGGAGAGGGCGGCGAGGCGAGGCGACAGGCGATGGCCGGCGGGTCGCAGTATGTCCAAATGGATCCTCCACGAAGCGTCGTCAACAAGGAGTACCTCTGTGGCGGCGCCGGCACCATCAAGGGACCACAGAACGCCGGCAAGGAGGAAGTCACTAAATCATTGGAGTTCCGATGCCCAGGCGTCAAGAGGCTAGCGGCGGCAACCTCCTCCGTAGGCACGAAGGACACCCACGACGACCGTGGTGGCAAGCGCCCCAAGGTAGATATGCTGCACCAATCACGTTTATTTTGAGTGCTATTGTTAATTAGGGTTTGTTAGGGTTAGAATTGAAATTGTGGTTTCAATAGGTTTGGGTTTAATTTGAGATTCAGTACATTTGTTGAATGTTGATGTAGTTAGTGTTGTGAATTAGTGTTGTTAAGTAGGGTTTGTTAGGGTTCAAATTGAAATTATGGTTTCAAATAATAGGTTTGTGTTTAATTTGAGATTATGTACATTAGTAGATTGCTGATGTTGTAGTTAGTGTTGTTAATTAGGGTTTGTTAGGGTTCAATTTGCAATTGTGGTTTCTAATAAGACGACGGTTGAGTTTAATTTGAGATTCTGTAAATTAATACATTCCTGATGTAGTTAGTGTTGTTATATTATGTTCATTAGTAGTATGTACCTTTGTTGATTTATTTTGGATATTGTCCTGATGTACTAAGTTTTTGCTTGATATCATTGATGCTTTATTGGCTTAGTTAATGGTGCTCTGATGCTTTATATAATTGCCCTCTTCATCATTAGTAGTATATAATTTCCCTCTGATCATTAGTAGTATATAATTTCCATGATGCTTTTGCATATATAATGATCTAGGATCGATATAGTGTTGTTCACAACACCCTGCTGTTGTTGTTGTGAGATATAATATTGTCTATCTGTACCTACTCTTGAATTATTAATGGAAATAAATCAATTGAGTTTAGTTTATTGGTGCATTAATGTGAAATGTTATTAATGGATGTCAGTTCAGTTAACTAGACAAATACATTGTTATAAATTGGATCACATGTTAAATGGATGTCAGTTTTGTATGTTTGTAGAATGTAGTGGTATGAACAGTATCATTTCATGTTGATAGTAGTACTCTTTTTATCACAGACAAAGAAAGAAGAACGTGATGAAGCTATGCACTATTGGGTTGACACTACAAAGCATCAGATGGAAGAAGAGATTGACGAGTTGTTTGAGAAGATTAAGGTGAAGGCAAAGAAAAAAACTGTCAAACAAGATGGAGTAGTTCTACTTCAAGCTGACCTGGGACTTTCATATGTTCCAGGATAATGTTGACTGATGTACCTACTTAAGAACTGGTAGATGGTAGTAGTACGTGCTAGTAGTAGTAAGCTTAGTGTTGGATTGTATTTTGTGACTAATCTATCAAGGTTATGTACATATTTAAGTACTGGTGATGGTAAGAGTAGTACACTTTATATTGTATGCATGCATGGGCTTCTTCCCTGGACCAAATTTGCCTACCTATAGGCATAAACTTATCTTTACTTTGCCTGTGATGTGGGTTTGGTTAACTGTCCTAAGATGATGCTTTATTGCCTGTGATTTGTTTGCCTTTGATTAGTTGATTCAGTTGAGTGACAGTAAAAAAATACATGTTGTTCACATGTCTCCCTTTAATTATTTTGTCTTTTGTTTTTTCTTATTTACCTGACCGCATGGCCTTCTTATATTTGGTGATTAGCTGAAGAGTCCAAGCCAATTATCACAATTTTCTACTTACCTTAGTGTTTTCCATTTCATCTTGAGTCAATCAAAACATAATTACATTGATAGGTAAACAAGTTCTAAAAATTGCACAAATGCATACAACATCATGGGATGCCTCCATAATCATCCAAAAAAAGTTTCCAATTATTCGTAGAAATGGTACAACATCTCTCACTGTGTGACAAGGGTACGTGTGAGCGATGGATCATCAACTCTATATGCAGTTTGCCCCCTGTTCTTGGCAATAAAATGACATACCCAATTGGCTCTGTGAAGCCTCAATGACGCCTGGGTCCAATATTGTTGGGGCCCACGATTCAGTGAAAGATCACTAAATTCGTCTCCCTTTAAATGCATCAGTGAAGCGGTGGCGGCGTCTTCCACCAATTCAACTCCCAATCTGTCCCATCAACTCCCGCTCTCCGCCTCGTTCTCGTCACATCGTCTTCCTCCATTGCCGCATCCTTGTCTATCATTGTGTTCCTCCATCGCGACCATGGTTAGGGCAACCCGCACCCGCATCTTCGACTATGATTTCCCAGCCTCCCCTCCTGCTGTCGCCGCCGCCATTGATGCGCCTCTAGTGGAGCACCACTCTGCTAACCAGAAACGTGACAAGTTCGGGAGGTTCATCGTCGGCACCGCTGGTACCAGGAACGCGCACCCGAGGAGGAGGAGGACGACGGCCACACGCATTCTAGCAGATGGGCATCCCGATGTGATTCCTGAGGTGATTCCCCAGGAAGATGTTAGGGTTCGAAACTTTGAGTTTTCTTGTTTGATGCATATTGCGGTATTGCCGATGTGCCATATACCAGTACCTCCCCCTGTGTGCTACTTGGGGTTTTCCCCTGACCCTGCTTAGATTTGGGAGATACTGTACTAGATTGTATGATATTTGGGGGTTTTTTGTGTGCTACTTGGGGTCTTCTGTGTGCTTGGAATTGGGATCCCCCCTGCACCTTACAGCGTGCATTGTATAAATTAGTTCAATACTGTGTTCATTGGTTAAATACTGAGTTGATTGGCTTAATACATGTTCATTGGGTTCGTGATTTATGTTTCCTGATTACATACTCTGATTTTGTTCATGAAGGATACTGAGCACAACCATGTGATCGTAATCAGTAAGAAGATTACAATTCATTGCTCATTTAGTCATGAGAGCGATGAGGAGACAAAAGACTGGCCATTGGCGATGAACAGAGAGGTGATATATGGCTCCCCCAACATAACTTTAGTAAATTTCAATTATATAGATGATAACTTGCCAATTTGTGAATTGACAGATCAGAAAGAAGGCCGAGAATGTTCGTGTCCTCCTCAAGCGCAAGTATTTTGATTGATTCGATAGATTGGACAAACTAAGCCTGATTAGGAAGAAGGCAGAAGAAGTATTTTGGTGGCTAATCCTAGAAATTAGTATGTAATTGAAGTACTTATGTTCTGAAGTTGTATTGGCACTATGTTCTAAACTTTTGTAATTGGCGAACTTAATTAAGTCATACCTTAATTATGCAATATATATATATTTATCTTTGATATGTTGTTCAATTAATGTGAATCCTTTTCATATGATCAGTGATGTAGCTAGGAATTTAATTTTATGAAAATTAGTAATAATCATTGCGCTATATAAAAGTTTGCCACCTAGAAAATAAAAACAAAAAGTCAAAAAGGAAAATATACACAAAAAATTGGCTCCTATAAGCTTTGAACTCAAGAGCTGGGGATGAAACTGTGTCACTCAAACCATTGCATCATTGAAGTGTTTTTGTAAGGACTCGAGAATGACTTTATTTAACCAAAACTCATGGTGCTAGTTACATAAACACAACCCGCATCTGTGACCCTCCCTCTCCCTCCACACCCGCCGTTGCAGCCTCCGCCTAGGGTTTTCCACATCCAACGCTGCAACCTCCGCCTGGGGTTTTCCCCTACCACCGTTGAGGGAGAATGGCACCTAGTAAACGCAATCCAGAGCAATCAGAGCGGGCGAAATCACAGCAGCGGGATGCAAAGGGCAGGTTCAATGGCCCGACGTTGACGGCCACCCCGCCCTCGGCCGTGGCGGAGACGAGTCGTCGTCGGGGCGGAGTACATGCCCGGAGTCCTGTCTCTGCGGTGTAGCGTACTCCCCGGGATGCGGTCCAGGCGAGGACCAACCTCGCAGAAGCTTCGGAATGGAGGTGTGTTCCCATTATCGAGATTGACGACTCCGGAATGTCCGGATACTCCACCACCAACGACTCCGAATGGGAAACGGATGAAGACCACGACCCTAAGGTGAGATTCCCCAGTTCGAGGTCCTGTTGAAATAATCTATGTAGGATTTGTTGTTGAAATCGTCTATGTAGAAGTTGCTGCTATGATATACTTGTGTTGATCAAATTAGATGAGTGAAATTAGAGTTGCTGTTTTGGAAATCATCTATGTAGAAGTTGCAGAAAAATCACACAACCTTGAGATATGAAAATGAAATTATATATCTTGGAGATCTTGTTAGGATAGCTTTGTGATGAGCAATTTATATCAGATAATCAATGAGGTTTCTGCAATCTTCTTGATTTCAAATGGTATGTGATTTGTTCCTGTGTGCATCTTATCTGTTGTGTTTGTCTAAGTGATACACTTGTTGGCATCTCTGTGCAGACTTGCGTTGCATGTCTGGTGAAGGAGTTGAAGGAGAAGGACAGGACGATCGAGCAGCTGAAGCGTCGGGTGAAGCAACTGGAAAAGAAGAAGTAGTTCAGGCAAGTCTGGTGAAAGCACCTCGACGCCAAATTGTACATATATGATGCAGACTACTATGAAGCACCTAGATGGCTTTTGCTTGGCTTTTTGGATGTATGAGGAAGTGTTTTGGATGAACCTCGTAGTTGTAGCTCAATATGTGGTGTTGTTATGTAGTCTTTTAGGATATAGTGATGCAAGTATGAATAACTTAGAAACTAGTGTTGGATGAATAAACTTAAGTCTCACTTGGTGATGGATGTAACAACCTTATAGCAGTAATGTTTATCTAATCTGCCTTGTGTCATAGTAGCCTGATGGTTTTTCCAGTGATCTTATATATAACTGTGATGTACAATAATCAGAAATCATATAATTATATGATATAATATAATCTCAACTCATATAATTCTCTGCTGTCAAATAATGTCAACTATAATTCTGAGGAAAAAAACAATACTCAACAAAAAAAACTCTACTAAACTATGTGCATAAAGTCCAGCCCAGTATTATACTAAAAATCATCATCTTCATCATTTGTGGACATGACATCATTGTTGTCAATGCCACCATCACTACAATATTGCTCCACTGTATCATCCTCATCCTCATTCTCACTCTCTTCAAGATTAACAGCAGCTTCCTTCTTGTTTCTTATAAGTTCCTGTAAATTGTCTTCAATTATAGTAGCTTGTCTACCTTCAACATTGTGCAAAACCTTATTATCATCACCTTCTTGCACTACATGCTCAGTATCAGAACAATCATCATCCTGATGCACATCATGACTGCACTATTCTGTTTCAACCACATCATAAATATTCCTATGTTCAAATTTCTGCACAACTCGCCAATCTCTACATTGTGGAGTTGTATCTTGCAGGTAAAATACGTTTTTTTGCTTGCTCTGCCAAGATGAAAGGATGAGTCTTGTACCAAAATGATTGCACATTGATGGATCTGAAATATTTGTCATCTCGTAGGCCCACAGTCTTGCCTACTTGGTTGTACCAATCGCATCGAAATAGAACCACCGTCCGACGAACTTGATAATCTGAGGGATATAGCAACTCAATAACCTCTTTAAGGACACCATAAAAATCCATGCTATTTCCGACATGTGAACCTTCAGTCATTACACCACTGTTTTGTGTTTGCATGAACTTCTCATGATCTGCAGTGCTATACCGCACTCCATTAATCTTGCAACCTGCACTAATCCTAACTCGCTGAACTGGACCACATGACAGTGCCCATAGTCCTTCGCTAACCGATTCTGGATTCTCACTGCACTTATTTTCAATCTGTTGCAACAAAATTACTCAGGCCACCATTTACATATGGATAATAATGCATTTACTATGCCTATAAACAAAATGTTGAGTGACTTACATGGGACTTAAACCACTTTGCAAATCCCTGTTCGACCATTTGATCTACTTCATCTGGAGGTGCACCTTGCTGCACTAACTCCTCCATGTACATGTTGTAGGAAAAAAATCGATTCATAAGAATGATTCCAAATTTTAAAAATAAAACACAAACAAAATCTCAAACATACTTACTCCAAATAGTCCTCTGCTTCTTTAGCATTATGCAGCACATACCAAACTAACTTGTTCATGACAGCATGATCAATGTACTCGGTCGTACTAGCTCCAACAAGAGTAGCATCATGCTTAAAAACACATATGTCATTAGGCAATGGCATCTCTGTACCACTATCGTCGTCCTGGTTAAATTTAGTGCCAACATCCTCCATGTACCTAGAACAAAAGGTCAAGGTGTCACTTGCCATATATGCCTCAGCAATTGATCCTTCCGGCCTAGCCCTGTTCCTTACAAAATTCTTCAAAGTACCTAGTCGCCTTTCTATTGGGTACATCCATCCATACTGAACAAGTCCTCTAAGCAATGCCTCATCGGGAAGGTGGACACACAGGTGCACCATGACATCAAAGATGGCAGGTGGAAAGATTTTCTCAAGCTTGCATAGGATCAATGGAATTTCTTCTTTCAGCCATTTCACAACATGTATCCTTAGATTTCTACTGCATAATTCCCTGAAGAAGGTCCCCAGCTCTGCAATTGCTTCATATACATCCTTCCTCACTAGTCCTCTAAGGCCAGCGGGTATGATTCTTTTCAGGAGTATGTGACAAGAATGTGTCTTCAGCTTTCCAACCACCCTTGAACCATCTTCACTTATGTATCTTGCAAGGTTAGCCGCATATCCATCAGGAAACTTGATACCTTTTAGAAAATTGCAAAACTCGACTTTCTGATCCTTTCCCAACACATATGGAGCAGGTGGAGCCTTGCAGACAGAGTTTCTATCCTGTTGCAAGTGCAATTCATGTCTTATGCCCATATCATACAAATATAGCCTAGAATTTTGTGTGTCCTTGGACTTGCCTAGTATATTGAGTAATATGCCAAGAATATTTTCACATACATTCTTCTCAATGTGCATCACATCGAGATTATGTCGAAGCTTCAAATGTTCCCAATGTGGCAATCTCCACAACCCACTTTTGCGACTATAAATCTTTGGACCGTCACTGCGCTTCCTTTTATTTCCAGTAATATTTTCATCATGCTTCCCTGGCCTGACATCTTTCACCTTGTCTAGCTCATGTCGGACCTCCTCCACAGTAAACTTGTCAGGCTGATCTTTCTTTTCACGCTTACCATCAAAAGCCAAGTTGTTCCGCCATTTGTGTGTCATTTTAAGGTAACGGCGATGTCCAATGTAGCATATCTTGTTCCTTATTCCCCGAGACAACGGATCCTTGTCGCAATGAATACATGCATAATACCCTTTTGTTGTTCACCCAGATAATGTGTCCAACGCTGGATAATCCTGTACACACCACAGCACAGCAGCACGAAGCTTGAACTTCTTACCTGTACATGCATCTAAGGTACTGACACCCTTCCATAGCTCGAGTAGTTCTTCGATTAGGGGCTCAAGGAACAAATCAAAATCCTTTCCTGGAGATCTTGGACCTGGGATGAGTAAAGACATAAAGCAGTTTGCTAAATTCACACATTCCCATGGTGGGAGATTCAGCGGTGTCAGAAGCACTGGCAACATACTGTATTGTGTACTCATGTTGCCAAATGGATTGAATCCGTCGGTAGCTAAGGAAAGCCTAAGGTTCCTCGGATCAGCTCCAAAATCTGGTTCCCTCCTGTCAAAGTCCTTCCATGCTTCCCCATCAGCTGGATGGCTCATCACATTGTCGACTGGCTTCCTCACTTTCTTGTGCCATTGTGTTTCCTCAGAAGTTCGTTTCGATGCATAAATTCTTTTCAACCTTGGCAAGAGTGGAGAGTGCCTCAAAACCATATGTGGAACCTGCTTCGCCCCTATTTCATCTTTCCATCTGGACTCCTGGCATACTGGGCACGCATCCAACTTAGCATAATCCTTACGAAACAACACACAATTTTTGGTGTAGACATGGATGTTTTCGAATGCAAGGCCCAATTCTTTAAGATATTTCTTGGCCTCATCATATGATTTTGGCAACTCACTCCGAGGGTATCCATTTGACAACAACTTCATCATTGCAGTAAATGTTGTATTTCTGATTCGATAACGAGACTTCATATACAACATCCTCACCATAAAGGAAAATTTTAAATGGCTAGAACCCGGGCTAAGCGCCTTCTTCGCATCTTCAAGAACTCTTCCAAAACTTGGTTGTTCTCCATCAGCCTCTGCCGCTGCAAACAGTTCGCCTATCATTTCTGGCACTCCATGATCATCATCGTAAACATCATCGTCCCCATCCACATGTATCCCAAAGTCATGATCATGTCCTTTGGCCTCCTGATCTATACCGTCATCATCAATTACAACATCTACAGGTTCCCCATGATGAATCCACCTGGTGTATGTAGGTGACATTCCATAAATGTGTATATGGGTTTCTACTTGAGTCTGATGCATCAGCCTTTGATTATGACAATTGATGCACGGACAACGGATGTGTTCGTCTTCGGGGTATCTTTCACTAACAAATTTCATAAACTCTTCAACTCCCTTCACATATGCAGGAGTGAATTGTTTCCCAAAAACCCAACTTCTATCCATCTGTTGTCACAACAAAAGTAACATGGCTTGTATTAACTCTCTAATTGTGATTGAAGTAAACACAATTCAAAACCACATCTAACTCATGTATATATCAATAAAATTCGAACACTAATCGAACCTTATGTACCGCGACCTAATCCCCTACTCCCCGCGCAATGAATGTCGGCGCAATTGATCTCCAGTCCTCAGGTCGTCGCGTCGTCAATGGGGGGTTTAGGTCGTGTCGTCGATGATGGCCGATCATGGGTCTATCTATGGCCCATGTCCTGTGATCCATTCAATTGTCTTGTTCAAACCTTACAAATGCACAAACTTTCTTTCTTTTTTCAAGAGTGGTCGAGTAGCCCAGTGGTTAACGTTGTTACCCGCCTAGCGCAAGGTCGTGGGTTCAAAGCTCTACCCGCGCAGTTTTTTGCCAAAATAAAAGGTCCAGGCTGCTGTTAACCGGGGTCTATGGCCCACGCATCGAACACCGTCAAGTGGTCGACGTTAAAAAAATGATCTATGACCAATTCGTTTCATCACTACGTGGACCAAACGTGGCAAATTATCTATGATCATATCAAAACATAATCTGTGACGAATATTGTCATCATTACAATGAAGGACATCGACAACATGTTCTATGACGATTACCATTTCGTAATATATGACGATCCTATCCCTTTCGTTATTAAAAGTCAAGCCAAAACTTCGTCCCACGTAACTTGTGACGAAATAGAAAATGTCGTCATAGAAAGATACCATTCTGTGACCAAAGTTACCAGCGTCACTAGAAAAATGTCACCGATGATCATATTTCTACTAGTAGGATTAGCTTGGAACCTTGCACACATACACACACTAAACATGATATCCAGCCTAGAAGTGGGGAGGTAAAGTAAACTACCGATCATCGAGCGATAAAGAGTTTGGTCGATCGGGTTACCTCCCTCATCAAGGTCGAGATGCCCATTAGTAGGCATTGGGGTCTTGATTGGCTTGCAATCCTCCATCTTGAATTTCTTGAGCACATCATTAGTGTACTTCTCTTGAGATATGAAGGTGCCCTCCCTCAATTACTTCACTTGGAAGCCAAGGAAGAAGGTAAGCTCGCCAATCATCGACATCTCGAACTCATTGGACATCAAAGCACCAAATTCCTTGCTATGATCTTGGTTTGTTGACCCAAATATAATGTCATCGACATATACTTGGCAAACAAAGATCTCTCCATCTAGCACCTTGGTGAAGAGTGTGGTATCCAATTTCCCGATCTTGAAGCCCTTCTTTAGTAGGAAGTCCCTTAGCCTCTCATACCAAGCTCTTGGAGCTTGCTTCAATCCATAGAGTGCCTTGGACAACCTATACACATGATTAGGACAATTGGGGTCTTCAAACCCGGGAGGTTGTGAGACCAAGACAAGTTCATTAAAATGGCTTCTAGTCTTGCAACCGGTGCAAAGGTCTCCCCAAAATCCAAGCCTTCAACTTGGGAGAACCCCTTTGCCACCAATCTTGCCTTGTTCCTCACAATCACTCCTGGATCATCTTGTTTGTTCCTAAACACCCACTTGGTGCCAATGATTCTTGCTCCTTTGGGCTTTTCTACTAGTGTCCACACTTCATTCCAGGTGAAGTTGTTCAACTCTTCATGCATGGCGTTCATCCAATCCGGATCCACAGGTTCATCCTCAACACTAGAAGGCTCAACAAAGGAAACAAAAGAGTGATGCTCAATATAAGAAGCAAGTCTAGATCGAGTTGTTACCCCCCTTGATGGACTCCCTATGATGAGGTCTTGTGGATGAGCTTGAAGCATAGGTGTAGATCTTCTATCAATCACTTGGGGAGGAGGTTGTGGTGCACCAACATCACTAGCTTGAGCCTCGGCTTGATCTTGAGGGATAAAAGAGTCTTCTTATGCTTCCCTCACTTGTTCTTCATCAACTTGAGGCGTGTGTGGTAGAGAGGTACTTGATTTGCATCATCTTCTACTTCTTCCACCTCTAGTGGGTTGATGGCACCAACGGGCATATTCTTCATGGCCTCCCTCAAGGGTTCATCACCTACATCATCAAGATTCTCATGCTCTTCTTGAGAGCCATTAGTTTCATCAAACTCCAAGTCATATGTTTCTTCAACTAGGACGGAGGCTTTGTTAAATACTCGATATGCCTTGGACTTAAAAGAATAGCCAAGTAAGAAACCAATGTCACATCGCCTTTGGAACTTGCCCAAGTGTTAACGCTTCTTGTAGATGTACACTTTGCATCCAAACACTCGGAAGAAGGATATATCTGGTTTCTTCCCATTCACAAGCTCATAGGGGGTCTTCTTGAGAAGCCTTTGGACAAAGAGCCGGTTGGCCGCATAGCATGCGGTGTTGATTGCTTCAGCCCAAAACTTCTCAGGGGTGTTGTACTCATCAAGCATGGATCTTTCAAGTGTGATCAATGTCCGGCTCTTCCTCTCAACTACACCATTTTGTTGTGGGGTATATGTGGCGGACACTTCATGCTTGATCCCAACTTCATCACAATAGTCTTCAATCTTGGTGTTCACAAACTCGGTGCCATTGTCACTTCTTATCTTCTTGATCTTCACATCAAACTCATTTTATGCTCTAGTTGCAAATTTCTTGAAGATGCCTTGAGTCTCTCCCTTGTCTTGAAGAAAGAACACCCAAGTGTACCTAGAGTAGTCATCAACTACCACCAAGTAAAAAAGATTGCCTCCAAGGCTAGCATAGGTGGTAGGTCCAAATAAATCCATGTGGAGTAGCTCTAGGACCCTTGAGATTGACATGAAAGCTTTGGTTGGATGGGTGTTGGCCAC
Organism: Microstegium vimineum; assembly: GCA_022036555.1. Classification (NCBI taxonomy): domain Eukaryota; kingdom Viridiplantae; phylum Streptophyta; class Magnoliopsida; order Poales; family Poaceae; genus Microstegium; species Microstegium vimineum. The sequence goes on along the minus strand of CM039133.1, from coordinate 30,321,824 downwards.
TTGCTTGCCGGCTTGACATGCACTACACAATTTGTCCTTCTCAAACACCACATCCTTCACACCTCTAACCATCTCCGTCTTGACAAGTTTCTTCAAGTTTGACATTCCCTTCTATGCCATAGCCAACCCAAAGAACTCTTGGAGAATAGACATGTTTGCAAACTATCTTCATTTGAGGTGAAGTCCACTAGATAGAGATTGTTGTGCCAAAACCCCTTGAATATCAATGATGAGTCTTCAATCTTGGTCACAACTACTTCATTTGGAGTGAAGAGGCATTGGAACCCGAGATCACACAATTGACCAACCGAAAGCAAGTTGAAGCTCAAAGATTGCACTAGCAAGACATTTGATATTGATTGATCATTGGAGATAGCCACTTTGCCAAGCCCTTGTACTTTTCCCTTTGAATTGTCCCCAAATGCAATCTTGTCTTGATTTGAGCAATCCTTATCAAGTGAGGTGAACATCCGGGAGTCACCGGTCATATGTTGAGTGCAACCACTATCAATCACCCAATGAGTTCCACCGGTCTTGTAGTTCACCTACACACAAGCAACTTGGAGTTAAGCTTGTTGTTTGGGAACCCACACTTGGCGAGGTCTCATAGCCTTATCCACCAACTCCTTAGCAACTCATAGCACTTTGGGCTTGTTCTTCATCTTAGGACCGAGAAACACAACTAGGGGTCTACCCTTGGAGTCCTTGTCAATGATGAAATGTTCATCATGAGCAAAATTCCTTGTGTGCTTGGTCAAGGTCTTGGGAGGTGGAGTCTTGCATTGGAACTCAAAGTGACAAACTTGTCCACATCCAAAACACTTCTTGGGCTTGGGCTTTGGCTTGTCATAGTTGTTTCTCATGGCCTTGTTCTTGTAGTAATTCTTTGCTTCAATCTTGACATTGGCCTTCATGATTTGGTTCTACTTGAACCCAATACCGATCTTGTCGGTTTTCATGATAGTGTTCATCAAGAGCTCACTTTGGAGGTTGTTGCCCTTGGTGAACTTCTCCATTCCACTTGCAAGCTTGATATTCTCAACCTTGAGCTTTGCATTATCTTCTTTGAGTGAGTTGATCAAGGTGATAGCATCCTTGTCAACTTCCTTGGCCGGCTTGATGATGAGTGGCTTGTTAGCCTTGAGGTTGATGAGCTCTTCCTTGAGTTTTGAGTTCTCCACTCTCATCTTCATGTAGTCATCATATTTTTTGGCCTCAACTACATTCTTGCCCTTGCATTTAGCATTTTGCTCACTAGCAACTTCATCAAGCAAGTCCTCACAAGAAGTAGCTATATCACACTTAACAACCGGGTTAATAGCAACATGTCTAGCAAGATCATTTGTAAGAATTTCATTAGCTACCACAAGTGTGCCATGTTCATTTCTAACATAGTTGTAGTCATCTTTTAGAAAGTTATACCTTGTATGGAGCTCTTGTGTTGACCTCTCAAGCTTATCATGTTTCTCATTAGCTTTCTTGAGTGAGGCTTTGAGCTCCCTAGTGCTAGATGTGAGAGAGTTGTTCTCAAGCTTCAAATCATCATTAGCACTAGACAAGGCATCAAGCTTAGCGTGCATGTTTTCTTTGACATTTTGAAGTTTGTCATTTTTACTTTTGTACCTTATGATGATGTTTGAGTATTTGTTACAAATTTTAATTAGATCATCATAGGATGGTGTGTCATCATCAACATCACTATCACTCTCACTAGAGTCACCACTATCATCATCCTATTTTTGTACCTTCTTGTCACTTTTAGCCATGAGGCATAGGTGTGTAGAGGATGAGCCCGATGATGATGGAGGAGGTAGCGGTGGAGTAGAAGAACCAATCACCAAGGCAGCCACCTTCTCATCTTCACTATCACTATCAGAGGGCTCACTTGAATCTTCAATGTCGGTGAGCCAATCTCCAACAATGTAAGCCTTGCCATCCTTCTTCTTCTTGTGGAAGTTGAAGTTCTTCTTCTTCTAAGGCTTGTCTTGTTTCTTCTCATCATCACTTGAGTCATCTTGTGCACCCTTCTTGTAGTTCTTGAACTTCTTGTTCTTGAACTTATCTTTCTTTTCTTCGGTGCATGCATGAACTAGATGACCAAGTATGCCACAATTGTAGCACTTCATTTGTGAGATGGGCTTCCTTGAAGAGCTTGTGAAGAATTTCTTCTTCTTTGAGTCAAACTTGACTCCATTCTTGTTTAGCATCTTCAACATCTTGGTGGTCTTCTTCACCATGAGGGCGATGTTGTCATCATCCTCTTCATCACTTGCACTCTCATACACAAATTACATCTTGCACTTCTCCGAGGAGGATGCCTTGAGAGCCAAGTCCTTCTTATCCTCCTTCTCTTTTTCTTTCTTCATGGAGGAGGATGAAGAGCCACCATCACCAATCTTCATGTACATCTCTTGAGCATTGATCTTGCCCAAGACTTTTGTTGGTGTAGCGGCGGAGAGGTCCCCTTGTTGAAGAACCGTGACAATGTGGCCATACTGGTCAATTGGCAAGACACAAAGGATTTTGCGCACCACATCGGCCGGTGCCATTTGGTTGAGGCCAAGCCCATTCAATTCTTCTACAAGAATGTTAAGATGTGAGTACATCTCATTTGCATTTTCATTACCAAGCATAGTAAAAGAATTGAGCTTTGCCATGACCAAGTGATAGTGTTCCTCACGCTCACTCTTTGTGCCTTCGTGAAGAGCACAAATAGTGGTCCACAACTCAAATGTGTCTTTTGCATTACGCACTCGGTTGAAGACATCCAGCAAATGCCGCGAAAGAGTATGTTCTTCGCCTTGGCATTGTGCTTCTCAAAGTAGGGGTCTTCTGCGAAGTAAGAACCCCCCCCCCTTTATGGCAGCCTTGAGAACGCCAACATCAACGGCCTCTATATAGGCCTCCATACGAACTTTCCAATAAGGAAAGTCGTCTTCATCGAACATGGGAGGTGGTCCATCCCCATGGGACATCTTGCTCTAGGCAGTAAAGCCTAATTTAGAGCAAACCTCGCTCTGATACCAATTGAAAGGATCAACATGCCCAAGAGGGGGCGTGAATTGGGCTTATTTCAATTTCTAAAGCAATATGAAATCCTAGAAATGCTAATTACCCCCTAGTGCCTACCAGTAGTGTGTCCTAACGAGAAAGCGGTAGCAATTCAATGAAAGTAAGGACAAAGCGGTAAGTAATGCGGTATGAAAGAGCTAGGGATAGAGAGCTTGACACGACGACGTTTTGCCGAGGTATCCAGGAGTCGACACTCCCCCCTAGTCCTCGTTGGAGCACCCGCGCAAGGGTATTGCTCCCCCTCAACCCGCGCAAGGGTTGAGTGCTCTTTATGGGCTGGTTCTTCGCCACTCTGGCTCGGTGAACCGCCCACAACCGATCACAAGTCGATGGAGAAGGGACGCCGACAATCCTCCGGTGATCACCTTCCTCCGAGCACCACCGGACCGTCTAGGTGATGTCGATCACCAAGAGTAACAAGCCTTGATCTTCACTTGACTCACTCAAGCTTCACAACTAGAGGATGCACACTTGAACTCTTGGATGAACTAGAGAAGAGGATGGATAGATTCACGAATCACTCTCTCTCTCTCTCTAGGGCTCTTGCTCTCTTCCCAACCTTCTCAAGCAACCAGCAAATGAAATGAGCAAAGGCAAGGTGGGAGAAGCAAGGGGTGAAGTATTTATACTCCCCCTAACACTCAGCCCTCGGGCTGAGAACACAGGCTTTTTAAGTTGGTGATAGACGCTCTGTCGCTAGCCCCAACGGCTTTTTAACTTTGCGACAGATGTTGTGCCTCAGCGTTCAGCGCCAACTCGCTGCTCTCGGGTTTCTGGGAAAATATTCCCGAACGCTCTCTAGCGTCCGACACCCATGCGACAGACGCGTCTGTCACAAACTGGACGTTTCTGGAGCTCTCTGTGTTGGCGACAGACGCAACGTCATGCATGCGTCAGCGTCCGGCGCCATCGTCTGGCGCGCCAGACTCGCATCTGGCGACTTCGGCCTCAGCGTCCGACGCTCACAGAGACTCTCTCTCAACTTCGGTTTTCATCGCGATGAAATCGAAAGTTGTTCTTGGCTATCTTATAGTCACCATAGGCTTGCTTAGAGCTAAGGAAGTCAAGTGTGCACCACACCTAAGTCATGAAGCTTTCCTAAGTCAAGCTACTAGTCTCAACCCCTCTTTATAGTACGACCAAAGATCAAATAAAGACCTATCTATACTAAGTACCCTTCATCTCCTTATGGCACTTAGCCTATCACTCTAGGGTCTTCATAAGCATCTTTGAAATCCGAAATGATATCCATCTTAGGGGCTAAGTGATAACCATTGAAGCCCATTCATGTTGATCACTATGGCTAAGCTACGCATAGCCTCTGCAAAACTCACATTAGCCATAACAATCTCTAATTGTCATTAATCATCAAAACCAATAGGGTCATGATTCTTCAATCTCCCCTTTTTGGTGGTTGATGACACTAACTCCTCGAGTATGCATATAAGATTGAGAGGTTAGGATTTCAAGTGACTTGGATTGGTGGAGCAAGGGTTAGTGAATAAGAATTAAGCAAACTTGCTCACCCAAACCAAATCACAAACATGGTACTCAAGAATGTGAAATAGAATTGGAGTACCTCATGATATTCTCATACAAGTATCGGAGTAGATGCGGAAGCTCAATTACCATTAGATCAAGAGACATATCATGAACATAGTGACAACTCACAAGATATATTAGTGATAACAAGAGTATGTCACACAAGCACAAGTATCTCACAAACATCATCCATCACACAAATACACAAAAGCAAGTAAGATAGACATGATGATATGAGTACGGGGAATTAAACACATCAAAGATCCAAAACCCTCCCCCTATCTCTAATACTCGACTCTCTCCCCCTTTGGCGCCAAGCACCAAAACCTACGGATCTGCTGGAGCATCTGGAAGTGAATCATTCGTGGAGCGGGAGTGGAGATCGAACTGTGAGTAGTCTGGACTGTCATCACTGTCCTCAGCTGCCTGACCCTATGAAGTTGCATCTGTCTGAGAAGCGGTCTGGGTAGGCTGAGCTGACTCCTCTGTATCCCCCCGAGGCTCTGAAGGTGTAGCATCCTGAGCTGAAGCCTTACACTAGACGTTTCTAGAGCTCTTTGTGTTGGCAACAGACGCAACGTCATGCATGCGTCAGCGTCTGGCGCCATCGTCTGGCGCGCTAGACTCGCGTCTGGCGACTTCGGCCTCAGCGTCCGACGCTCACAGAGACTCTCTCTCAACTTCGGTTTCCGTCGCGATGAAATCGAAAGTTGTTCTTAGCTATCTTACAGTCACCATTGGCTTGCTTAGAGCTAAGGAAGTCAAGTGTGCACCACACCTAAGTCATGAAGCTTTCCTAAGTCAAGCTACTAGTCTCAACCCCTCTTTATAGTATGGCCAACACTACTACACAAAATATTTTGCATAGCACTTGGCATTTATTAACCATGGCGGTCTTTCTCCTAAACCGCCACGGTTAATAGGTGGCTGGAAAGCCAGCCGGCTGGGGGGCACAACCGCCACAGTTAATGCATTAACCATGGCGGTTGTTATAACATAACCGCCACGGTTAATGTCCTATTAACCGTGGTGGTTAATGTTGCACAACCGCCACGGTTAATACATTAACCGTGGCGGTTGGTATTACGTAACCGCCATGGTTAATCCCATTAACCGTGGCAGTTGTTTAACTGTGGCAGTTGATGTTACTTAACCACCACAGTTATTAATGCATTAACCGTGGCGGTTGTTGTTAAGATAACCATCACGGTTAAGTCTGTAGTATAAATACAGCAGCCCCCTCTCTTCTTCCCCGCGGATCCTTCTCCATTTTTGATGGTTTTGAGCTCAAAACCATCAAATTGACCATTTTTTGAGGGGGGGGGGGGTTTGCCCTTGGATTTGGTGAAGTTTGGCACCGCAAAAGGTTGATTTCTACTCTCCAAGTCACGATTTTCTCTCTTTTTGATGATTTGGGTGCTTTTTCCCTAATCTAGATCTAGATCCAATGCAGAGGAGAGAGAATAGGAGATCTAGAGGCTACACACATGTTGGGGAGGTTTTTCCCTTGGATTTGGTGAAGGATGGCACCTCAAGATGTTGACTTTACTCTCTAGCGTCGATTTCCTCTCTTTTGGATGATTTTTGTGCTTTTTCAACTAGATCTAGAGAGGGAGAGAGAATAGTAGATCTAGAGGCTACACACATGTTGGGGAGGTTGATTTGGTGAAGGGTGGAACCTCAAGATGTTGACTTTACTCTCTAGCGTCGATTTCCTCTCTTTTGGATGATTTTTGTGCTTTTTCAACTAGATCTAGAGAGGGAGAGAGAATAGTAGATCTATAGAGATACACACATTCATGGTAAGCTAATTTGGGTTTTTTGTGCATTTGAAAGGTTATGGAGCACAGGGATGAGTGGATGTACAAGACATCAAGGATGGATCTAAGATTCCTAGAAAATGTGAGGAAGAAGTTCATTCCCGTTGCGCAGAAGCATCGCCTCAGTCTGGATCGGGAGCTCATGGTTTGTCCATGCAATAACTGCAAGAATCGGTTTGCCCAGAAAGATGTAGTGCTGCAATCACATGTTATACAATATGGTTTCATTAAGGATCCAAAGTACCTTGTGTGGAAGTTTTATGGCAAGAAAGAGGCGAGTGTCGCCAATGAACATGGGGGAACCTCGTCGATGACATCCACAGTTGTGTCTGGCGATGGAAGACACCAACAACCCTCCGTGAGACCAAGCATTGATGATGAGAGTCACGACTACATCACTATTGCCGATCTGCTCCAAAACGAAGTTGCTGGCGCCGGGGACGACAACAATGGTGACCCAATGATTGATACACTGCGGCCCGAGGATGCAGAGCTTCTTGAGGAGATTGCTAACCATCAAGACCATGACGATGTTCTGTTTGGTAATCCAAAGTGGCTAGAGAATTTCATGGAGATGAAACAGGCAAAAATTGATCTCCTCTACCCGGACGGCGGTGAATGTCCAAAGCATTGCACGACGTTGTGTTTCGTCCTCCAGATGCTGATGTGCAAGGCTCGCCATGGGATAACCGACACAGGCTTCGATGACATTTTACGCATCATTGGTGAAATGCTACCAGAGGGTAACAGGGTTCCCGTCAATACATATCGAGCGAAGAAGCTGATCAAGCCAGTAGCAATGAAGCTTCAAAAGTTTCATGCATGTCCTAACCACTGTATTCTGTTTCGGGGTGAGTATGAGAATGCACAGAGTTGTCCGAACTGCAACACGAGCCGCTACAAGAAGAATGTCGGTTGTCGCACGGACGAGAGGGGCGAAGAAGAAGAAGACAGGCAAGAAGCATTTTCCGCCTATTGATCAGGACGAAGAAGAACAGGGTTACACATAGAGGAAAAGTCCTACCCTGTCAGTGTGGTACCTTCCTATCATCGACCGGCTACGTGCGTTATTCGGGAACCCAGAGGATGCCCAGCTCATGTCCTGGCATGCATCAACTTCGCGTATCAAGGGCGATGGCAAGCTGCGACACCCCTCCGATGGTAAGCAGTGGAAGCGGTTCGATGCCATGTTCGCGAAGGAGTTTGGGGATGAGCCGAGGAATGTGAGGTTCGGGCTGAGTACAGATGGGATGAATTCGTTTGGTGACCTCAGTAGCACACACAGCACCTGGCCAATCACCCTCACCTTATATAACCTACCTCCGCACCTATGTCAGAAGTGCAAGTATCTTCTACTGTCAATGCTTATCTCAGGACCGAGGCAGCCCGGCAACGATATAGACGTGTTCCTAGAGCCGTTGATGGAGGATATGCAGAAACTATGGGTGGAAGGGGTATGGATGATGGATGTGTCCGTAAAGAAGGAATTCACTATAAAATCCATCATCTGTGTCACCATCACCGACTACCCTAGTCATTTTTCACTATCGGGATAGATTAAAGGGAAGACTGGTTGCGTAGTATGCATTGATGGTACCTGCTCCACTTATCTTAGTGGATCCCAGAAGACGGTGTATATGAATCATAGAAGATTCCTCCACAAGAAGCACAGGTACCGTCATTCTTCGATGAATCAGTTCTTCGATAACCAGGCCGAGCCACAGACTGAGCCGGAGAGGACGAGCTACGGCCCAAAGGTGTTTGATATTGTGAAGGACATTAACTTCGAGTTTGGAAAGAAGAAGAAAGAGGACGAAGATGGGCAGAAGAAACCAAGGAAGAAGAGAAAGCGGGATGAGGAGGACGAGGAAGAACCTACCGTGAAGGTTTCATTCAAGAAGAAGTCATGTTTCTTCAAGTTCCTGCCATACTGGAAGTTTCTCAATACACCGCATACCATCGACTGTATGCACCTGGAGAAAAATGTCTTCGAGAGCACAATCGGGGTCCTCCTGGACATGAAGACTAAGACAAAAGATGGTATCAAGTCACGTATGGACCTTGTGAAATAGAACATCAGGCACGAAATCCACCCAACACCAGCGGGACAAAGTGGAAATAAAGTTGACCTTCCCAGCACGAGCTACAACCTCACATGGGATGAGAGGAGGGCTTTCTGCAAGTGGCTTAGGGATGTAAAGGTCCCGACTGGTTTCTCTTCCAACATCAAGAGTCTGGTCTCGATGAAAGACCTGACAATGACCAACTTCAACACCCATGACTGCCACATAATGCTGACTGTGTTCCTTCCTATTGTGATAAAGGTTATCGGTCCAGAGTACGTGAAGATGGTCATCACACGCATGTCCTATTTCTTTAACCGCATCACACAGAAGGTCATCGATGAAGCTGACCTGTCTACCTTAAGAGAGTTTATCGCAGAGACTCTTTGCCAGCTTGAGATGTGTTTCCCACCTTCTTTCTTCGATATTATGCCACACCTAATGATGCACATGGTGGATTAGATAGAGGAACTTGGCCCTGTCTACTTGCACCATATGTGGACGTATGAGTGGTTCATGTCCACCCTCAGCAGATACGTCCATAACTGTGCTTACCCGGAGGGCTCCATGATCGAGGCATACACAACGGAGGAGGCTGTTAACTGTTGCACGAGATACATCCGAGATGGAAATGCTATTGGGATGCTCGTCCACCTGCACAAAGGAAGAACAACGAGTATGGGGTGCACGGCAAGGAAAGTGCGCACTGATATAAACAAGAAAATCTTGCAAGAAGCCCATCACGCCGTCCTTAATCAGTTAGTGTCGAGGGAACAGTGGGTCGAGCAGCACCTGAACGAGATTCGCCAAACTGCGGTCGGTCGTACGGAGGCCTGGGTACAGAGACAACACAAGATCAAGTTCACGACGTGGATCCAAAAGTAGGACATCCCCACCGACGGAAGCACTGAATAATCTAGGCTTGCATCGGGACCGTCCAGCCAAATCATCACGTGGCAAGGGTATGACATCAATGGATACATGTTTCACACAAAAGAGAAGGACAAGAAGAGCATGGCACAGAACAGTGGTATTCGATATGAGGGCTTTGACGAGGCGACAATGCAGATGAAGTCATTCTACGGGCAGATCGGCGAGATATGGGAACTTGACTACGGCGGTGACCTCGAGATACCCATCTGTCGGTGCAATTGGGCCAACCCGAAGGGAGTTGAGATAGACGAATATGGACTAACCACCATTGACCTACAGAGGGTCGGCTACAAAGATGATGAGTGGGTACTCGCAAACCGCGTCGCGCAGGTAGCCTACTACAAGAAGCCCAGAGATTCCAACAAGCATGTGGTTGTGTCAGGAAAGCAAAGGATCGTTGGAGCCGATGGAGTCTAGAGCCCCGAAGAATACAACATCTACCAAGAGCTCTCGCTCTTTACTTATCATCCACGCAAGATCAAGATCGTCGAGAACCGAGATGAAGACCTCGTTCTGCCCCGACGGCGAGAAGAAGACCGTTCTAGGATCACTTCCAGCAAAATGATATATGTGTGTAATAATGTATTTATTTATTAACGACTGAGAACTTTTATGTTTTTCACACCTATATATGTAATAATGTACTCACTTATTCATTAATAATGTACTCTACTACGCTCTACTTTTTTACTACTACTCATACTACTCTCTACTACACTCTACTACTACTCTCTACTACACTCTAGTATTGCTATTACTCATACTACTCTCGACTACACTCTACTTTCTTTACTACTACTCATACTACTCTCGACTACACTCTACTTTCTTTACTACTACTCATACTACTCTCTACTACCTCTACTTTCTTTACTACTACTCATACTACTCTACTACCTCTACTACTTTACTACTACTCTACTATACCCTCTACTACTTTACTACTCCCTACTACTTGACTACTACTCATACTACTCTCTACTACATCTACTACTTTACTACTCATACTACTTTACTATACCCTCTACTACTTTACTACACCCTACTACTTCACTATTACTCATACTACTCTCTACTACCTCTACTACTTTACTACTCATACTACTTTACTATACCCTCTACTACTTTACTACTCCCTACTACTTGACTAACGACGAAGAAGACCGTTAGAGGATCCCTACCTCTACTACTTTACTACTCATACTACTTGACTACCTCCCTATTAACTGTGGCGGTTACCTTAACACAACTGCCACCGTTAATGGCTATTAACCATGGCAGTTGTCTTAGAGTAACCGCCATGGTTAATATTAACCGTGGCAGTTATGCTAAGGCAACCGCCACGGTTAATAGTTCCTATATAAGCTGGCGTTGGCACCCTTCTTCCCCCATCTTCCTCCTCGGCGCCGACACCACACCAAAGGGCTGCCGAATCGCCACGGTGCTCCTCCGCGGCGGCGGTCCCCCCTCCCTGGTGCTGGCACCTCCTTCCTCCTGCGCTGCGGCGGACCCCCCCTCCCTCCCCGGTGGTCTCCTCCCCCGCGGCGGTGGACCCCATGACGCTTTCTTCTTCACCCGCGGCGGCGGACCCCGACACTTCCTTCCTACCCGGCGGCAGCGGACCTCGACGCTCACACCTCCTGGGTCCCCCACGGCGGCTGACCCCCCTCCCCGGTGCTCGCCTCCCCCGCGGTGGCGGACCCCGCGACGCCACCCTCTTCCCCCGCGGCGGCAGACCTCGGCGCTCTCGCCTCCTACCTCCCCGGTGGCGGCGTCCCTCCTCCCCGGTGCTCGACTCCTTCCTCCCCCAACAGCCACCCTCTCCACTCCAAGGTAAGGTATCTCCTCCCCGTCTCTCCGATGCCTGGCACCATGCTGGAAACCCTAGGTATTTCAATTTGATGCGAGGTTCTGTGCTATATCAATTTGAGTATTTCCGGCCCTAGATGCAATGTGATTCAGTGATGGAAGATGACCTAGAACTGAGCAAAGTGTCTTAGGTTCATGATGTTTTTTCAATTTGGAAATGATGAGCTCAGATTTGTGCTTTATGTTCTCACTTGTTGCCCCATTTTGTACTTGATGCAAGGTTTCTGTGCTATATCAATTTGAGTATTTCCGGCCCTAGATGCAATGTGATTCAGTGATGGAAGAAGCATTAGAACTGAGCAAAGTGTCTTAGGTTCATGATGTTTTTTCAATTTGGAAATGATGAGCTCAAATCTGTGCTTGATGTTCTCACTTGTTGCCCCATTCTGTACTTGATGCAAGGTTCATGATGTTTTTTCAATTTGGAAATGATGTTGGCTATTTCAATTCTTACATACTGAGAAAATGTATATTAACTGAGACCTAAGGCACTTTGCAATGATGTTGATTTTAAAAATCCAATGATGTTGAAATGATGGTGTTGGCCTAAGGCACTTTGCAATGATGTTGATATATATTAACTGAGACTTAAGGCACTTTGCAATGAGGTTGATATATATTAACTGAGACCTAAGGCATTTTTGCTTTCCTCTACTACTACTCATACTACTACTACTACTCTACTACACTACTGCTTCTCTCTATTACTCTACTACTCCTCTATATTACTACTACCGCTTCTAGACTACTGCTACTTCTATACTACTGTTGCTGCTCCTCTACTACTACCCTACTACTACTGGTTGTTGCTATCAACTACTGGTGGTTGTTGCTATATATGTACTACTGCTGGTTGTTGCTATGTACTACTGCTAGTACTACTAGTACTATTACTACTGCTACCCTCTACTACTACTATGTTGACAGCACCTACTACTATTGCTACTACTTCTATTACTATGTTGTTGCTGCCTCCACTCTTCTACTCTCTTTTGCCTATTTTATTGCTTTTTTTGCCTCTCCTCTCCTCTCTTTTGCCTGTGATGAAATTGTCCAACTCATATATTATCTTGAATATGATGTTTTGATGATCAAGAACTTGTGAGGAACTTGGCATACTTGTGATATCTTGATGCTCCAAGTTCTTGATCAAATGATGATTGACTTAAATCTGAGGCATGTACTTTTGCTACTTATCATACTACTTCTATACTACTGTTGTTGTTGCTGTTGCTGCTCTCTGTCAGCCACTACTACTCTCTACTACTAGTGCTCCTCTACTACTAACCTATTGCTACTACTACTGCTTCTACATCTGCTACTACTCATACTACTCTCTACTACACTACTACTACTACTGCTACTACTGCTCCTCTCCTCCCTACTGCTCCTACTATGTTGTTCCTCTCCTACTACTATGTTGTTCCTCTCCTCTCCTCCCTACTGCTCCTACTGCCACATCTCTTCTACTACTTCTACTACTACCTACTTCTACTACTCCTCTCCTCCCTACTGCTACTACTACTATGGTGTTGTCCTACTACTACTTCTACTACTCTTCTACTACTACTCTTCTCCTCCCTTCTACCACTCCTACTGCTTCTACTACTTCCTACTACTGCTACTACTCTCCTTTACTCACTCTACTGCCCTATACTCTATACTACTCCTACTTTCTTCTACTACTACTACTACTAACTACTACTACTACTACTACTACTACTCTACTACTATACTATACTACTAACTACTACTACTACTACTACTACTACTACTACTACTACTACTAACTACTACTACTACTACTAACTAACTACTACTACTATACTTAACTACTACTACTACTACTACTACTAACTACTACTACTACTACTACTTACTATACTACTTCTACTACTACTACTACTACTACTACTACTACTACTATACTACTACTACTACTAACTACTAACTACTACTACTACTACTACTATACTACTACTATACTAACTACTACTACTACTACTACTTACTACTACTATACTATACTACTTACTACTACTACTACTACTACTATACTACTACTACTACTACTACTACTACTATACTACTATACATATACTACTACTACTACTATACTACTACTACTACTACTACTTACTACTACTACATACTACTACTACTACTAACTACTAACTACTACAAACTACTACTACTACTACTATACTCTACTACTACTACTACTACTACTACTTACTACTACTACTACTACTACTACTATACTACTACTACTACTACTACTACTACTACTACATACTTACTAAACTACTACTCTTCTCCTCCCTTGTACCAATCTGTTGGTGCTGCTCCTCCTACTACTACTAATATACTACTACTACTATGGTGATGTCCTACTACTACTATGTTGACAACACCTACTACTATTGCTACTACTTCTATTACTATGTTGCTGCTGCCTCCACTCTTCTACCCTACTACTACCCTACTACTACTACTTCCCTACTCCTCTACTACTTCTACTACTACTCTACTCCTCTACCCTATTATAAGGTTGAGCTTTCCTCTCTACTACTTCCCTACTACTTGTACTATTGTACTACTACTCTACTTATGCACATTACTTATGCTGCCTATTTCAATTTGATCTACTTCTATTTCAATTTGAATCTGAGCAGATGATGTCTATTTTGATATTTACAAACTGAGCCAAGTGTCTTAGGCAGTGATGTTTTCTCAATTTGGAAATGATGATGGCTATTTCAATTCTTACATACTGAGCAATGTGCCGTAGGTATATGATGTTATTTTGCTTCTTGAACATGATGATGGCTATTTTGAGTTGTGTAAACACTTGTTGGCGCAGGAGGAGCACCTTTAGGTGCGGCAGCCATGCCATAATTGTTTACTAGAATCTTTGCTCTAATAAGTACAACTGCACATTGCAATGATGAAAATTTGTAATATGAACTGAGACCTAAGGCACTTTGAAATGATGTTGATTCTAAAAATCCAATATTGGGAGCACTTTGCTGTTATGTTTCTTGGACACTTTGATTGTTTTGTTGTTCGATGATATAAAGCGGTGTAGTGAGACAATGTGACAGCCGAGTTCTACAGTGTTTGTCATGACTCTCATTAAACCGTGGCGCACGTCCATACCTAAGCAAAAGCATAATCATGATGTGTTGATGGTTAGGTTGGATGTGTGCCATGGTTCCATGATTGTTATGATTTGAGTTTTCCTGTCTGTGAGATTTTGCTGCCTATGGTAAGAGAGTTATCACATTAGTCGAGGATCAATGATCACCATAAGCGTTGGATGGCCTCTTGACTTGAGCGATAAGCAAATCTGCAACTATAGTTTTTCAAACAGGCCGAGCACGATGGGCCGACACGGGCATGGCCCTATTAAGCACGGCACAAACATGGCCCGGCCCGCTACTCGTCGTGCCCGTGCTTGGCACGGCCCGATGCCGTGTGCCTGGGCCACACATTCGGCCCATGGGCCAGCACGCGGCACGGCACGGAATGTGGCCTGCCCCGCCTTAGGCACAGCTTCAAGCCATTCTAGCCGTTGGATCCCCCAACCCCTAAGATTCTAGCCGTTGGATTAGCCTTTAGGGTTGCGGGAGTATATAACCGTCTCGACTCCCCCCCCCCACCTCTCAGAACCCTAATTCATTTCCCCCCTCGTCCCCGCCGCGACGCCGCGCTCTCCTCTCGCTCTCTCTAGTTCCCCTCTCTAATTCCGATGGCATGGGGCAGCTCCAACGGTGGGCGACGGCGATCCGCCGTCGTCCCCAGCTCTTCTTCTCTCCCGACGACAGCTCTTGCTCTCCGACGATGCAGGTAAGAGCACTCATCTTCTTCTTCTTCTCACACTCTGGCAGCTCCGGCTCGAAAGATGCTTTCTCTTCCTCATCTTTTACTTCTTCTCTGTTCCGATCCATTGAGGCCGCACCCCCAGCCTCGTCGCCATCGCCGGCGTCTACGAGGTAAGATTCCGGAGTAAACCCTAACCCTAACCGAACTATTCTTGTTCTTTATTTCGTTGTTAATTTTCTTTTTCTTATTCTTCATCTAATGTTGTTGCACTTTGTGCAGGCCAGTGGTGATGTCTCCTCTGTCTCCTAGGCCTCCCTCCGAAGAGACAGTCGAGACTGCCATGTCTGCCTACTATGAGGAGGCCGAGAGGTTGCGCAACCTCCCTGGAGAAGACGACGACGAAGACAAGGGCAACGAGGAGCTAGAAGAGCTCTTCGGCCGTGGCTCTGGAGGTGGAGTCGTTGATCCAATCGACCTTGAAGGTGGTGGTTGTGATCAAGCAGCGGACGAAGGCGGAGAACAAGATGAGAACGCCGACGATGTGACACGTCCTTCTACCTCAGATGTGTGGAACGACTTCAAGAAACTCTTCAAGAAGACTGCCAAAGGTAAGCTCATCAGGTATGTCGTTGTCTGCATCCATTGCAAGAAGCAGTATGTTGCTAGATCTGCAATTGGCACTGGTAGCCTTCGTCGTCATAGAGATAAATGTTCTATTAGGCGAGAGAAAACTAGGTCTTTTAGTCAGTCTCATATATCTTTTAATCCTGATGGTTCTATGCGTAGTTGGGAGTACTGTCCTATGCGTGCTCATACTGAACTTTGTCGATTGGTTGCTAGGTTAGATCTTCCTATAAGCTTTGGTGAATCTACTGCATTTGAGGAGTACATTTGTAATGCTCATAATCCTAAGTTTCAGGTTGTCTTTACACAAACCACCACTAGAGACTTAGCCAAAATGTTTTCTGATAAAAAGGCTAAGCTTGTTGAGCTATTCTGATTCTGTTAATTGTGTGTGTTTAGCCTCTGATATTTGGTCTGGCAAAGCTAAAGAGGATTACTTTAGTGTTGTTGCTCATTACATTAACCCTGATTGGCAACTAGAGAAGAGGGTGCTTGGTCTTGTGCTTATTGATTGTTCCCATAATGGGCAGAACATTTCTGATAGAGTAGCTTCTATTCTTGCTGATTATGGTGTTGCTCAAAAAGTGTTTGCTGTTACTTTGGACAATGCTTCATCCAATGTTTCTACCATGCAAAAACTTAGACCTGTTTTGTCTAATTATGTTGGTCTTGAGGTACATGTAGAGGATCCGAGACATCCTGAAAATGATCCTGCTGTTAGTACTATGTTCTTGCATCAGCGTTGTGCATGCCATATAATAAACCTGATTGTTAAGGAGGCACTTATGTTTCATAAACCTTTGGTTGAAGTTTAGAATAGCAGTATCTTTTTTAAACTCATCTAATCAGAGGATTGCAGCATACAAAAGACTTTGCATTGCATCTGGTGTTAGTCCAAGAAAGTTTTAGTTGGACATGGATGTTAGATGGAACTCTACGTATCTAATGCTTAAGACTTTGCTTCCTCACAAAGAACCATTTAGTACTTTCATACATGCTAATTATCCTAGAGGTGAGAATAGTGAGTTGCTTCTAACTGATGAACATTGGAATGTTGCTCAAAAAGTGTTTGTGTTTCTTGAACTGTTCTATGATGCTACTGTTGCATTATCTGGTGTTTATTATCCTACATCTCCACTAATGCTTCATTATCTGGTTAAAATTGCTATACACTTTAACAATTATGCTAATGACATTCACATGAGACCTGTCATTCAACTTATGATAGACAAATATAATAAATATTGGAGGGACATACCTTTGTTGTATTCTTTTGCATTCATCTTGGATCCTAGAGCTAAAATGAAGGGTTTTACAAAAGTGCTTAGAAAGCTGATGAGCCTTACAAGTACAGATTACAGTGCTTACCAGGTTGGCACTAGAGCTAGGCTAACTGATGTTTTCAACAAGTATGAGGAGAACTTTGGTGTTGTTAGGTTGAGGAGGATTGTCCCTCAAAACCTTTTTGGTAAGAAAAGGTCTGCTTGGGATGAAATTTATGATGATGATTCACCTACTTCATCTATTGGTAATTCAGTGTTGCATTCCTCTCTTAATCTGTCTAGAGATACATCTGCTACTGCTTTGCTGCATGCTGCTACTTCTAATTCTTCTGAACTTGTCTCATACTTGGATTGTGATACTGTTAGCCAGTTAGATGATTCATTTGACATCTTGAAATGGTGACATGAGCACATATCCATCATGGCTAAAAATGTTTTAACTGCACCTGTGTCTACCATATCTTAAGAATCAACCTTTAGTATGACTGGCAGGATCATCGAGGAGCGGAGGAAGAGGCTGAAGCCGGAGACAGTGGAGTGGCTCACCTATCTCAAGGACTGGGAGTTAGCAGAGGCAAGGCTGCAGCACGTTGTGGAGGACCCTGAGCTGGAGAAAACATTTGAAGATCTTTATCTTGATTCTTGAATCTTGATTAGTGCTCCACCACCAGCAGCAAAGGTAAATGACAAGTTGATACTCATTGTCTTTTGCTATCTTGATCATTGCTTCCTCTAATCTTTTGCAGCTCTAATTTTTGCAGCTCATTAGCTGACCAACTGGGAGTCCTGGGAGTTTGAAGCTTGAAGCTCTTGTAGTTGCAGCAGGATATCTTCTTTAGTTTAGCTTGAACTTGTCTCTTGCCTCTGTAATATGAAAACTTGGATCTGGCAAGTGATGTAATAACATTGAACATTAAATTTTGATGGAGCTAGGTTGCACTCTTTTCCTGACTAGGGTTTTATCTCACAAGGGTGGGTTTTACCTAACAGGTTTTTAATGAGGCAGCCATTGCACATGCTCCATACCTCCAAATATATCTATTTTCTTATCTGTGTGTTGTTTTTGGTATTGATATTAGTTGATGTTTTCTGAAATCTGAATTATGTGCCAAAGTTGTAAATTTGTGATTTGTCAACATGTGGTAGTGTCTGGGCCAGCACAGGCGCTGGTGTGCCGCCATGTCTGCTGGCACGGCACGGCACGATTTCTTCTCTTTAGTGTCGTGCATGTGCTGATAGGCAGGCACGGTGGCACTACCTGGCATGGCATGGCGTGCCACCGTGCCGCATAGTGTCGTGCCAAAGTCGTGTTTGTGCCGTGTCGTGCTGGGCGGACCATTTGGAAAACTATATCTGCAACCAACCGGTTTATTTCATTGCCCGCGCACGAATCAGATACCAGAAATGCTCCTCCCGATCCACGCTCTCGTGTAACCGTCCACCCTTCTGAAGTCGGACACGGGATGCCGTCGGAACCCTAGGGCTCTAAAACCCACCGCCACTTCTCGCCGCACCGTAGTCAAAGCACCTCCTGCAGACCTCTACTCCGCCCGCCAACAAGAGCACTGCCGCCACCGCCACCATGGTTGTCCTCGCGGCAAAGCGCCGCCTCAGCTTCGCTGAAGAATGCAAGAATCGCTGCTAAAAAAGAAGCGGCCACCCCATGACCGCTGAAGAATCCAAAGATCGGCCAGCAAGAAGCGAGAAGGTGCGGATCAGTGCCATAGCAGATTCCTACAAGACTCTGAAGAAGATCGGGGAGGGAGCCTATGGTGCCGTCACGAAGGCCCGCCACATTGATTCCGGGGAGATTGTGGCCATCAAATCTAACATCAACGCCGGCGATGAGGCAGCGGCGGCGCTACTGCGCGAGGCATTCATGCTCGCCGCGTGCGCCGCAAACGCGGCGGTGGTTCGGTTAAGGGAGGTGGCGCGCGGATCGGATATGCGCGAGCTTCATCTAGTCATGGACTACGTCGGCCGAAGCCTCTCCGATGTCATCAGATCGCGTCGTCGCCGCGGACAGTACCACTTCTCTAAATCAGAGACGCGCGGTGCCATGGCGCAGCTGCTGGCAGGCGTTTCGACGATGCACGCACACGGCATCATCCACCGTGACCTGAAGCCCGGTAATGTGCTCGTCAGCGACAGGGACGGGCGGCGCAAAATCTGTGATTTGGGACTCGCCAAGTCCGTCGTCGCGCCGCCCACCGAAGTGGATCTAGAAGGAATGCTCGGCTACATGGCGCCGGAACTGCTCATGTCACAGAAGGACTGCGGCGCACCCGTGACATGTGGGCCCTAGGATGTGTTATGGCGGAAATCGTTGCTGGACAACAGCTCTTCACTGAGGAAGACTTGTGCCAACAATTGATCAGTATAGTCCACATCCTAGGGATACCTGATGAAGTTTCATTGATGCCACTGGGTGTCTCCCCAAGCAAACTACGGGAGAGGGTGCCGGACACCACTACAAAAATCATTTTTGCTGCCACGTTTTTATTTTTTTCACAGGCGGTTCACAACTTCATGACGCCAGTACAAAAAATAGGGTGGGCCCAGCAAGAGAACCGCCTGTGTAAAATAATTTACATAGGCGGCTCTCCTATCTCTATCGCCTGTGTAAATACCTGTATTTACACAGGCGGTTTACAATGACAACCGCCTGTGTAAATACCATTTACACAGGCGGCTGACATTATCAACCGCCTGTGTAAATATAGGGGTATTTACACAGGCGGTCCTCCTTACCAACCGCCTGTGTTAATTCTGCAATAAATTCCCTTCTTCCACCTCCAGACAAGAACAGTTACTCCCGTGCTGTGTGCACAGTGGCCGACACAGAGGTGGCGATTCCAAGGGGGGATGTTTTGAACTTCATTTCTTTGGTGAGAAACTTCCAAAAGGTTAGTTAGTGTCGTTGCCGCCATTTTTTTAGTGATTCTTTCGTTCAATTCTTGTATTGGAGGTGCTCTAAATCTAGCTAGGGCAAGAGAGAGAGTTTTAGCTATTTTTTTGTAAATTCATAGTAAATTGTATCTTGCTCGGATTATAGAAAATAAATACTTTTTAGAATTCTTGTGAGTAGATCTATGTAATAGAATACTTAGGGTTTATGAATTAATTTAGTAGTTAATGTTTTGTTAATTAGGGTTAGTTATTATTGTCTATACTTAGGGTTTGTTAAATAGGGTTAGTTATTATTTTATGTAGCTTAGGTTTTTCAATAATTTTTGTTAGTAATTGATGGTTTATTATTTAGGGTTAGATATTTCATGTACTTAGAGTTAGTTAATTAATTTAGTTAGTAATTAATGGCTTATTAATTAGGGTTAGTTAGTATTTCATGTACTTAGGGTTTGTTAATTAGGGTTTGTTATTTTTGCTTATACTTAGGGTTTGTTAATCAAGATGCCATCTCCGTTTAATTAATTCTTATAATTATAAAAATGAGTTTAAATAATTATTTAAATTTTTTATTTTGTAAATTCTGTAAGAGGTAGGTTTTCATATCTATTTAATTGATGGAGGATAGAATCTTAGTTATGAGGGATTATTTTCGTTTTGTTTTTAGAGTGACATACAATATTTTCCTAACTAATTATAGATAAATATGGAGAGTTCATTATGGATGTACAACTTATCAAGATTAGACCCATCTTATGTAGTGGAGGTCCAGAAATTTATTGATGCCGTGAAGATACATGCTCAGAGAACAAAGGCGAAGCACATATGTTGTCCATGCGCAGACTATAAAAATATTGTGGTATTTGACAATGTGGAAGCAATCACTTCTCATCTGGTTTGCAGAGGATTTGTGGAGGACTACTTGATTTGGACAAAACATGGTGAGGGTAGTTCTACACCTTATATGCGGACAACTGACAACACTGCAAGTAACATCAATGTGGAGGGTCCAATGCCATATCTCATTGAATGTGATGCTATGCCAGATATCAATGAAACCCATCATGTTATGCCAGATGTCAATCAAACTCATAATTCTACGTCCGATGTTAATGAAACTCAGCATGTTAACACTGATGCCATTGAAGATGCAGATTTCTTAGAGGCAATAATGAACCGTTGTGCGGATCCATCAATATTCTTCATGAAGCGAATGGAAGCCTTGAAGAAGGCAGCAGAAGAGCCTTTGTACGACGAGTCGAAAGGTTGCACCAAAGAGTGGTTGACACTACGGGTTGTTCTTCAGTTTTTGACGATTAAGGCTAGATATGGTTGGTCCGATGCTAGTTTCAATGATTTATTGCGTGTACTTGGAGACCTTCTTCCTAAGGAGAACAAAGTGCCTACTAACACGTACTATGCAAAGAAGCTAGTCAGTCCACTTACGATGGGTGTTGAGAAGATCCACGCATGTAGAAATCATTGTATCCTATATCGGGGTCATCAGTATAAAGACTTAGACAGTTGTCCAAACTGCGGTGCTAGTAGGTACAAGACGAATAAAGATTATCAAGAGGAAGAGAATGCATCCTCTGTTTCTTCAGGGATGAAGCGAAAGAAGACGCAAACAAAGACTCAACAAGACAAACGTTCAAAGCCCACTAGCAATATCGAAGTGGACTATTATGCGTTGAGAAGAATTCCTACATTGGTGATATGGTATCTCCATGTGGTTGATCGTTTGAGGTGTTTGTTTGCAAACCCTGATGATGCGAAACTTATGACCTGGCATGCTTCTAATGAAAGGAAAGATGATGGAAAGTTACGACATCCAGCCGATGCAAAGCAATGGCAAGAATTCGATAAGAAATATCCAGACTTTGCTGAGGACCCACGAAATGTAAGGTTTGCTCTGAGTACTGATGGAATGAATCCATTTGCCGAGAGGAGCAGCATGCACAGCACATGGCCAGTGATCATGACAATATACAACCTTCCTTCATGGTTGTGTCAAAAAAGAAAATATCTTTTGCTAACCATTCTTATTTCTGGACCTACACAACATGGAGTGGATATGGATGTATTTCTAGAGCCCTTAATGCAAGAGATGCAAATACTATGGGAAGTGGGTGTCAAAATGATCGATGCGTTCCGCAAAGAGACATTCACACTGAGAGCAATTATTATTGTCACAATTAATGATTATCCTGCTCTCTTCTCATTATCAAGCCAGTTCAAGGGAAAGGTTGGTTGTGTAGAGTGCATAGATGGAACATGGCACGTGACTCTTCCTTCATCTAACAAGATAGTGTACATGAGGCATAAGAGGTGGCTACCGGCAGGCCATAAGTACCGCTTACTAAAGATGAATAAGTACTTTGACAATATGGATGAATCAAAATCTACTGCTCCATCAGGTTATAGTAAAGGGCACAGAGTGTATAAGATAGTTGAGAATGTCAAGTTTGTGTTTGGAAAAAAGACCAAAGATGGAAAACCAAGAAAGGTTGTGAAGGCAAATGAGGGGGGCACATTTAAGAAGAAGTCTATTTTCTTTAAGTACTTATCGTACTGGAAAGACTTAGACGTACGACATGCGATCGATGGTATGCATGTTCAGAAGAATGTGTTTGACAGCGTAGTTGGAACTTTGCTAGACATAAAGAGCAAGACAAAGGAAGGTCTCAATTCACGTTTGGACATGCAACATTTAAAGATCAGAAAAGAACTTCACCCTGTACTCCTAGAGAATGGGAAGTACCATCTACCGGCAGCAAGCTATAACCTGAACAGGGATGAGAAACATGCAATGTGTGTGTGGTTGAAGAATTTAAAAGTTCCATCTGGTTTCTGCTCCAACATAAGGAGTCTTGTTTCGATGAAAGACCTTACACTCACCAACACTCACATGATTGTCATTTAATGCTGACCACTTTTCTTCCTATTGCCATCAGGGCTACAAATCCAGTGTTTTTAAAGATGGCAATCACACGGTTGTGCTACTTCTTCAATAAGATATCTGAGAAGGTAATTATCCGTGATGAGTTAGAGTCCCTACAGAAATTTGCTGCAGAGACATTGAGCCAGTTGGAGATGTGCTTTCCCCCATCGTTCTTTGATATCATGGTACACCTTATTGTTCATTTGGTGCCTCAAATTGAGGCATTGGGCCCCATGTATTTCCATGAAATGTGGACGTATGAGTGTTTCATGTCAATATTGAATGGCTATATGGCAAATCGTGCTCATCCGGAGGGTTCCATGATAGAGGCATACACTACAGAAGAGGTCATTGAGTCTGGAGGACCATTATGTAATAATCTCCTAAAAGACCAGGTATCAATTGGTTTGCCTCCGTTGCGACATGAGGGAAGGCTTGGTGGACGAGGGAGGATGGGACGAAAATCATTCATCCCGCTAGATTACAACATAGTCCTAGAGGTACATTACAGCATACTACAACAACTCATAATAATGGACCCATTCACCAAGCAGCACATGAAAGAGCTTCGTGAGGAGAATCCAGGATGCACAAATGATTGGGTACACAAGGAACACAAGCGTCGGTTCACCGCATGGCTAAAGAATTTGGACATGACAGATGAATCAGAAACCATCAAGATTTTAGCATCTGGACCATCAAGTCAGGTCATATCATGGCAGCGCTATGACATTAGCGGCTTCACATTTTCCACCAGTTTTAGGGACACCAAGCCCATGGCCCAGAATAGTGGCGTTCGATGTGAGGCTGTAGATGATACAACTGGTGAAGAAACTACATACTTTGGATTCATTGATGACATATGGGAGGTTGAATATGGTCCACGCCTGTAGATTCCAGTGTTCCGATGTCGATGGGTTCAAGATAAACATGTCACTGTGGATAACTATGGCCAAAGAGTTCTTGATCTAAGTAAAGTAGGTTACAAAGATGATCCGTGGATCCTTGCTAACCGTGCCGCACAGGTGTTCTATGTGGAACAAATTCTATCTACGAATGAAAAGAAAAGTAACCAAAAGCCAAAGCACGTAGCAATCCCTGGAAAGCAACAAATTGTAGGAGTTGTTGGTGTAATGGATTTAGAGGATGTTAATCAGTTCAGCGAGATGTCTCTTTTTACAAACTTTGAAGAAAAGATCAAAAATGTGGAGAAAAGTATCCCGCAAACCTCTTTGCCCTGGGTGCGCCATGATGGACAAGGAAGGACTGTAGCACGCTAGATTGTTTATCATGTAACTAATTAATGTATCACTTATTATTTGTACCTAATGCTACTCTTTCTTATTAAGCAGATGTTTACATTTTCCTTTGTTGTATACCTTTGGACTATGATATTATTTTCTAACTTAATTAAACAAATCTTAATTAAAACCTCTTTCCCCTTCTTGTATACCTTTGGATTCTATATTATTTACTAACCCTAGGTACATGAAATATTAACTAACCCTAATTAACAAACCTTTAATTAAAAACTTAATTAATTACGAACCCTAGGTACATGAAATAATAACTAACCCTATTAAACAAGCCTTTAATTACTAACTAAATTAATCCACAAACCCTAATTAAGTACATGAAATAATAACTAACCCTAATAATTAACATACCATTAATTACTAACTAAACTAAATAAAGAGAATAAATAACCTTTAATTACTTACTAAGTTAACTAACAAACCTATTATTAATAAACACTAACTAAATTAACTAATTACTAAATAAACTAACTAAATTAACTAACTAAATTAACTAATTACTAAATAAACAAGCCTTTAATTAAGTACATGAAATAATAACTAACCCTGATAACTAACTAAACTAACTAATAAACACTAACTAAATTAATCCACAAACCCTAATTAAGTACATGAAATAATAACTAACCCTAATTAACATACCATTAATTACTAACTAAACTAAATAAAGGGAATAAACTAATTACTAACTAAATTAACTAATTACTAAACTAACTAAATTAACTAATTACTAAACTAACTAAATTAACTAACAATAACTAAATTAACTAACTAATTTAACTAATTACTTATATTTCATGCATAATTAGAGTTAGTTTACTTAGTTAATTTAGTTAGTTAATTTAGTGTACATCCATTTTTATACTTATATTTCATGCTGATGAGTACTCCATCAAATGTTGAGCAGGCCGATGCCCATGTAGGTACACCTGGATCTGACTCCTCTGGATCCGAACCTTATAGGAGCCCGAGCGTATCACCACGTGAATCTCCTAGAGCTAAGAAGGCCCGTCTTGAGTTGGAACGTGACCCTAATTACGAGTCTGAAGATGAGCCAAATGATGATGAGGTATATATGCTCGTAGATTGTCTATACGAGAGAATAATGCATGTGTATGTATGTACCTAACAATTGAATTGATAGGAGGTGTTCTCTCAAGTTGTTGCCGAAATGGAGGTAGAGTCACAAGATGTTCATAAGGACACGGCGCCTCAAACGACCGGGACCTCCTCCGAGCGAAGAAGTACACAGAAAAAGAGTGATCGAGCACGAGGAGATAGAGGAAGGAATAGATTTCCAGAAGAAGTTTATAAGATTACAGAGATTAGCCCGAGCGGAGAGCCCTTAGCACCTCTAGAGGCGCTACCCAAATTTAGGGCCGCCATTGGATGGTTAGTAAAGGAAGAATTTGATATCACCTGGAGTGATTGGAGTATGGTGCCTGAAGTAAAGAGGACGAATTGTTGGACTCGATTGTGCACTAAGTTTATTTTACCGGAGGGAATAGAAGCTTTGGTCAAGGGTAATGTCATGAAGCAGTTAGCAATATCATTCTGAGGCTATAGGCACGATATGAATAAAAAGTGGCTGCAGAAGGGGCGGGACCCAACGAAGCGGTACCCTATCACAGCAGAACAGTGGGCACGTTTCAGTGTCATAAAAAACTCCGACGACTCCAAGGCTAAGAGCCAAGCCGCCTCAAGACTTGCGAAGAAGAACAAGTACCACCACCACCTCGGCACTAGCGGTTACAAGACCAAGATTCCTAAATGGAGGGCAGAAGACGAAGCAAAGAGGAGAGAGGGCAAGTTGGCATTGACAGATATAGTGCCAGAACGAAGTGCGAATTGGCTTCGCGCTCAGAAGGCAAACACTGAGAGCGATGAGATCTCCTGTCCCGATGAGATCAAGCCAGTTGCTGAGAAGGTTTTGGAAGCAACAAACCTGGAAAAGACAAGTGCCTTCAAGTCACAGAGGGAGAGGGACAGCCTTTCCCATGCTCTAGGTAACAAAATTATATTTTCCATTTTGTTCGAGTAAAATAGAAATTGACACTGACATTAAATATCATGTTGTAGGTAACCCCGAGCATCCAGGTCGTGTACGGGGCGTCTCATCTAGAACCACCTGGAAAGAAGGGTTTGGTGAAGAGTGGAAAGGCATGTATAAGAAAAGAGAACGACATAAGGAGCAATTGAAGGATTTTTTTGAGCAGCAGGCTGCCAAAAAATTTAGGGATTTGATGGAAGACTTCGTTAAAAACCCTGATCCTGAAGTGATGAAGCGGTTGGCGGGAGCAGTGTCTGCTCAACAGATGTCATCACAAGCTCCTTCATATATGCAGCATGTCCTAGCTCAACCCTTGGGTAGCCAGGAGACGGCCACACAATCTACACCCTTTCAAAGCAGTATAGCGTCAACATCAAATAAGGACCATTATCCAGTTGACGATATTGATAAACCTTGGCCTTGCTCATTGTTAATTGGATATGGCCTTAGGAATCAACATACAAAGCAAGTGGCCACAGGCAATGCCATCCCTGGACGTATGTTCCATGGTGTCGAGATACAAGATGCATACTGCAGGGTGGAAGTATTGACGGTCGAGAGTGCATATGAAGATGACTTCATCGACATCCCGACCTCTGAGGGTATAGAGAAGCTTGGACAAGCAATCAAGAACTTCATACAATGGTCGAGACGGTACGTAAGGTTGATTGATCCACCAACGGCACCCTCTCCACAAGTGCATCAAGCATCCCAAGAGGCCGAAACAAGTCAACAGCCAGCATCGCCAATGCATGCCCAGCATCCCCGTATATTTATGAGTCACCGTCGTCATCCCCAATACATGATATGTCATTCTCGCTGGATGAGCTCGAGGGGCTAACCACGAACATGCCTGAGCAGCAGACTCCGCCAGCCAAGAAGGACACAACACCAGAGAAGGAGGTAGAGCAAACTCCCCCGCCACCACCAAAGCATAAGGAAGCAGAGCAAACTCCCCCACAAGCACCGGCCTCCAAGAAGGCAAAGAAATTTCCAATTCCAAAATTGGTTTCTCCCTATGAGCCAAAAAAGGGGAAAGCAGCAAGCACAGTTCTATTTCTGAAAGGGATTGGAAAGCAGCGGACGGCACGAGTCGTTGAGCTCGAACCGTCACAGAATAAGGAAGCCGCCGGCCAAGCAACTAAAGCCGTGCCACCAACAAAGGAAGCCCCAAGTGGCGATGTTCATGTCGAACCGCCATCAAATACACCATTGACCCTTAAGGATATAAGAAAGCCAACGGTTGATGATTATGTCAATATCCCCAGTAACTACGTGCCCGGAAGGCCTATGCTGCAATGGACGGTGCTTGAAAATGGTCCATGGACGATAAAAAGGTTTCATGACTGGTACATGAGAGCAGTGAATGCTGGTCTGCATGCAGTTAGTGTTGACATACCAGCAGACGTGTTTGCTACTGGCAAGGATAAAAGCGAGGCATTTGTTATCTTCGAGGACATTCACCTGCTGTTGAACTATAGGAAACTTGATGTCCAACTCATTACAATCTGGTGCCTGTAAGTATCACTCATGCACACACATTGTTATTATTAAATTTGGAATGTGATAAACTCTAATATGTGGATGTTGTAACCAGTTTGCAAGACCACCAGCAGAGATCGTTAACTATAGGCACGATGGTCGGTTACCTAAGTCCAATCAGGTTACAAGAAAATATGCACAAATTTGTACTTACAAATGAAGATAGAGCAAGGATAGAGAAGGACAAAACACTAGAACAAGTTGCAGAAGTTGTAAAGGAATTGCAACGAAAATACGAGGACACATATGCCCTCTATCTCGGTAGAGCAATGCTGAGATATAAGTACAGGGATTTTATATTGGCACCCTACAACTTTGGGTAAGCGTGACCTCGTATACGTACTTCAAATTATCGTGTTAACCCTAAGTACATGTGTCGCTCACTCGTTTATTCATGCAGTGACCATTGGATTGTTTTTTATATTTATCCATTCAAAGGGAAGGTGCTTGTCCTAGACTCCTTACACTGTCCTCCTCAGTCGTATCAAACATTCCTGATTCATTTAGAAAGGTGAGCCAACATGCAACCACATCTGTACTTATATGAATTAGAGTTTCTAAATAACTATAGTGTTTTATATTCGATATCTACAGGGCATGGCGGTTTTATAAGAAGCAAAAAGGATCGGTCGATGCCGCCCACTCAGATCCTAGTGTGCCATTGACGATACAACACCATTATCCGGTAAGTTGTCCGAACACATATCATCATATAAATAATACACAAGGCATGACAATTTTAGTTTAATCTTTTGCTCATTAATTACATAGTGCCACAAGCAACCACCTGGATCGGTCTACTGTGGATACTATGTGTGTGAGTTCATAAGGCAGCGGGGACGATACGTCAGGGACAAAAATATGGTAAAAATTATCTATGTATGAAGTTTTCTCATTAAAGTTGGAAATATTAATATTGGACATGTGTCAATGATGCTTTTAAACTTTGTTTCCAGCCGAGAAGCAAAGGAAAGGACGTGTCATTCACTCCAAAAACTATGGAAAATATAGTAGCAGACTTGTGCGGTTTTATTATGAGAGAAATAATTCCAAGTACCGGATCATATTTTGATGAAGCCGGGGATTTAGCAAGTAAAGGATTTAGAGCGCTGACAGACCTAACAGGTCTAAACTTGAAACAAAATGACATGTAAACACCAAATGGTTGAACTCATAACTTGAAATGACGTGTATTATATGTAATTTTATGCTTGATGTTTGATTTCGTGTGGACACATGTGTAATATTTATATGTGTTGTATGTATGATACAATTTTATGGTTCATGTTTGCATATCTTATATATATATATATATATATATATATATATATATATATATATATATATATATATATATATATATATGTGTGTGTGTGTGTGTGTGTGTATGTGTGTGTGACAAATATAGTACAGTGTGGAAGCAAATATTGAAATTTGAAATAAAAAAAAAAGAATTACACAGGCGGCACACAGAGTGAGCCGCCTGTGAAAAATGGGTTTTCACAGGCGGCTGACAAAGTGAGCCGCCTGTGTAAATAACTATTTACAGGCGGCTCACAGCCCGCCGCCTGTACTGTGGGCCGATTAGTACTGACCCCTAGTACAGGCGGTGGGCTTGGCCGCCTGTATAAATGCCTCTATCGCCGCCTCTAAAAATGTTTTTTACTAGTGGGAGAGCTATCACCGGCGGGATTCGACATCCTGCAAGGCCTTTTGGAGTATAACCCAGAGGACAGGCTCACTGCCGATGCTGCGCTTAAAATGCCATGGTTTGCAGCTAATTAGCTAAAAGCTAAGGAAGATTGACAGATGGATGTTGCGTGGCGACAGAAGCAGAGACGCCAAGCATGACTGCAGTGCTATTGTGTGTTATTAGGCCGAGGTAGCTGATGTACTTTAGATTATTGTTTGCCTGTGTCATCCAGTTTATTTGATGATGATTCAGTGGGCAGAAGCTATATATGGTTTAGCTGCATAGTTGTATAATTATGTTTTTAGATTGTGATGCTGTAAAACTGCATACATATATATATATATATATATATATATATATATATATATATATATATGAGTGGATTTTCTAAAACGGAGGTAACTGCCCACGGGGAAGTGGTAGCTACCAGCAATAATGGATTGTGGACATGCACTACAGGAAACGGCCGAGTAGCCGAGTGCTGGGGGCACTCGGCAACTAGCCTTTTGTACTCGGTAAATTAGTTGTCGAGTGCCGCACTCGGTAACTAGAACTCGGCAACTAGCGAGTCGGCAACTAATTTAGTTGTCGAGTGCCACCCTTCGGGCACTCGGCAACTAATTTGCCGAGTGTTATTTTTTTGTCGAGTGCCGGGTCAAGCACTCGGCAAAAAAAATCTTGTGATCGGCAACACATTTTTTATTTTTTTTAATAATTAGTTGAACAGGGAAAAAACAAAAAAAAAAAAGACCCAGGCCTAGATCTGGGCCCAGACCGAGGCCCAAACCTAGGCCACGCGCCGCTCCACGCCACAACGCGCCACGGCGGAGCGCTGCCCTGCCCCGCGCGGCCCCGCTGCTCCGCCGCGAACCCCTGCGTCGGAGTAGAGGGAGAGAAGGGGCGCCGGAGCAGAGGGAGAGGAGAGTCGATCTGCGCGGGGAAGAGCACCGCCGCGAGGCCGCTCGACGGCGGCGCCGGGGGTGGCGCGGGGTCTTCTCCCGTCGCCATGCGCGCCGCCGCCGCCGTGAGAGAGAGAAGCAGGGGGAGAGGAAATGGACTTAGGGTTAGATGGGGAGCCGGTTGGGGAGGGTTTTGTTCCCCCTACACGCCCGCTCGGCCGTCCGATATGTTGACCCTAGATCGGACGGCCAGCATCAGACCGGCCTTAGCTGGGCCAAGCCGGCCTAGGAGAGGGGGAGCCCCGCAAGCAGCCGGGCTGGGCCAATTTAAGTTGCCGAGTGTCAGGTTGTTGGCACTCGGCAACTAGGCACTCGGCAATTTAATTATTTTTTTTGTTTTTTTGCTCCCAAATTTTTTTGTATGTTTAGTGAACTATGGAAAAGAACATGTTCAAATTTGGAAGTTTTTCATTGCTTTTTGGTATATTTTCTTAGTTTATTTTGTTTTCTTCAATTTCCCCGCTTAATATTAATTTGAACTACAGGTGCATGAAATAATAGATTTCATTCGTTCGAAAAATGTTATCCTTGTTTGTTGGTGTAAATGATGGCTAAATCCATGACCTGTCTCGAAAGTTCGATCAACGTGCTCACGGGACAACGTCGTCAACTTCGGTGGTAGTAGTTTTTTAATTATATAAAATGCAAACGAATTTCGAAAATCACGAAACTTGTGCACATGTCATGATCTCATGTGCGTATGTTGTGGTAAAAATTTGAAAAAGTTTTGAGCACGTCGTCACGTACGTTGCTCACAAACCTATAAGTTCATATATGATCTAACAGTGATATCATATGTGGACTTTAAGGTTTGTGAACAACGTTTGTGACAACGTGCTCGAAACTTTTTCAAATTTTTACCACAACATACGCGCATGAGATCATGACACGTGCACAAGTTTCATGATTTTCGGAATTTGTTTGCATTTTATATAATTAAAAAACTAATCGCACCGAAGTTGGCGACGTTGTCCCGTGAATACGTTGATCGAACTTTCGAGACAGGTCATAGATTTAGCCATTATTTACACTAACAAACAATACTACCATTTTTAGAATGAAAGAAATCTATTATTTCATGCACATGCAGTTCAAATGAACATTAAGCGGGAAAATTGAAGAAAACAAAATAAACTAAGAAAAAATAACAAAAAACATGGAAAAGCTTTCAAATTTGAACATGTTGTTTACAATAGTTCACTAAACACACACAAAAAGTTAGGAGCAAAAAAAAACAAAAAATAAATAAATAAGTTGCTGAGTGCCTAAGTTGGCACTCGGCAACTAAATTAAGTTGCCGAGTGTCGAGGGTGGCACTCAGCAACTTAATTTAGTTGCCGAGTGCCAACAGCCTGGCACTGGGCAACTTAATTAAGTTGTCGAGTGGTTTTTTTTTGTTCGAGTACTAGGCACTCAGCATTTAATTAGTTGTCGAGTGTTTTTTTTTGCCGAGTGTGACATTCGGCAACTAAATTAGTTGTCGAATGTCCGATATCTGGCACTCGGCAACTTATTTAGCACTAGATAACTCGTCGTTTTCCTGTAGTGATGTGTCTTGAGATTGAATCCAACCGTGTATACTCATTTATCAAAACGGCATGATATATAGTACAATGTCAGGAGCCTTTGAAGGTTTTACAGGTTCCTATTTCACACAAGTGCATGCACATGAGACCAGGTTGCTTGGTACACGGAGTATGATGGGCCATTCTCGAACCATTCGCAAGCTTGCAAGCTGCCATTCTATACTAGCAAAGCCAAAAGCCTGCAACGCAACTAGGGTGTGCCCATTCAGACTGGGCAAGCTGTCATTCTGTACTAGGAAAGCCAAAAGCCTGCAACGCAACTAGGTGTGCCGTAAAGAATTTGGGGGCAGTCTCTCTATAGCATTTTTTCTCTCTTATTACAATAAAAATTGATCCCAAATCTCACGGATAAAAACAGCGTAAAAATTGATCCTAAATTTCATAAGAATCACATAGAATTTTAGAGGAATCAATTTTATTTTATTTTAAACCGCATGAATATGAATTTTCTTCGTGCTCCAAACAGGTTCTAACTAGCTTTTTTCGGTAGAAATAACTAGCTTTTGTTAGGGGCTGAAATCGGCCTAGCCTGAACTCCATGCTAGCACCCTACGTAGCCTGAAAACTATATGCCTGAATTGCATTCTCGGCTATAACGATGACCAATACTGCAGTGTATACACATGTAGCTAAAAAGCATTCATGCAAAGAAGACATGCATTCAAGAAAACATTCATGCAAACAAGACATGTCTAGCTCAAGGACGTATCATTCCAGCATGCATCCAACAAGTAGTGGTCCTCATGCATGTCATGCATGCTATTTTTTCTAATAAAGGTGCATGTGGTCCCTGGTGGGTATTTACCATAGGGGGTGTTAGTTACCCACCATTTCATTTGGATATTTCTATATATATATTTATATTATAGATATATTAGAAATATTCAGATGAAACGGGTGGTAACTACCCACTCTGGTGTGGTATCTACCCGTCTAGACTAATGGTACTAAAAATAGAACACGGTCTCAAAAGGAGCTGACTACATTGCTTTACTAGGTTGACAAGGACGCTCTCCTTTTTCTGTCATGAATACTGATGTACTAACTCCTTTTTTTTCAAAGGAAACAGGTCATGTAGTGGGATCTTGTTTTGTAGATAAAATCACAAAAGTAAATCGTGCATAGCCAACTTTAAATAATTGATTCAACCACAAAAATTGACACTTGATTTTTGACGAGCTAAAATATGGCTAGTGCCAAAATCTTGATCAATAAACAATATTGGGATGATAACCAAGCTAAATTTTAACGATATTTTGTAAGTATAATATGTCAGTACCATATGTCATTTTTTTTCTTAAAAAATGTCCTTATTTTTTAAGTAAATATTATCATGTGGAGTCTTATTTTGTAGATAAAATCATAAGAGATATGAAGGTAAAATTAAATTAAAATTTGAATATATAGTTAAATAGATATTAGCAATTAAAGTTTCACTATCCACAAATTTCAAACTCAGTGTGGATGCTGCCGTGTCAGCTGAGCCAAATGAAAAGCATTTCACATAGGGATGAGAGTTGTGCACCTCTGACATCCATGCAGCCAAATGAAAAGCATTTCGCATAGGATCGAATGGGAGCTGTGCACCTCTGACATCCATGATTTCTCTCACCTCATTCTAGCACTCAACCAAGTACCATGCATTTGTATTTTGTAGTGTTTTGGCTGCATTTCCTGAATGGTATTGGTAACCGTCTGAAATCTGACATCACAACTGCATGCGTACTACAATGCAAATCAAGAGTACCCAAACCCTGTCGTTCGATCACACAACTCTAAACACGTGTCAAACATCTAACATAGGGGTAGTTACCACACCCGGGTGGGTAGCTACCAACCGATTCAGAAAATCCACAAATATATATACATGTGTTATTCTACACCTAAGGTGTAGAATAGAATAGTTATTCTACACCATGAGCCAGCTAGCTAGGCTAACCGACCCAACCAGCTAACCCGCCCCGCACGTACGACCAGGGTTTTCAAACCCGACCGGTGGTCGGGAACCGCTCGCCGGCGGTTTGCCGGTAACAGCGGTAACCGCTCCAAACCGTCCCAAATTCGAACGGTTTGCATTTTGAATCATTTTGAATTCAAACGGCGTAGTTCAAACGGTTTGAGACCGGTAACCGGTCGGTTAGGGCCGGTTACCGACCGGTTTGGGCGGTTACCGACGGTGCCGCCCCAAACCAAATTTCAAATTTGAAAAAAAAATTGAAAATGCTGAAAAAATTCCTAAAAATAGTTCATTATTTGTAGAGTCGAATGGTGCAAATTTTTTTCAAATTGGAGTTCGTTTGCTATTTATTTTGACGCGTACAAGTTTGGAAAAAAATAGAAAAGATCTTTTTTCTTTTTTTTTCAAACTTGTACACGTCAAAATAAATAGCAAACGAACTCCAATTTGAAAAATTTGTACACTATTCGACTCTATAAATCATGAACTATTTTTAGGAATTTTTTCAGCATTTTCGATTTTTTTCAAATTTAAAATTTGAATTCAAACCGGTACCGAAACCGAACTGCTCGGCGGCGGTTTGTCGGTAACCGGTAGGTAACCTTGAAAAAACCTGCGTACGACACGCGCCTCGGTTCCCACCTCGCGCGCCTGATTCGACGCGAACCACACCCGGGTGCTCCAATCGCTCACCACCCCCCCCCCCCCCAGGTGACTTGTACCCCCGTGGGCCCGCCCTATTGCTGCAAATAAACGACGCACGCAGTCTACGCCCGCTCCTACCATTAATCCGTCGTAGTGCACCTCCCCAAATCGAGCTAGCTTATTACCGATGGAATATACTTATAAAGACGGTCAATTACTAACCATTACATACTTAAATTTTACCTGAGAAAAATACTAACTCACAAATACTAATAGAGGTCCCGAAGAAAACATAATGACAATTACTGACGCGTGTTGGTCAGTATTTTTCTTCAGTGGTTATCAGTATTTTTATTAGTTTTCTATACATGTTTTTAAGTAGTTGCCAGTATTTTCTAGTATTTTTCCTTTAGGATTTTTTATCAGTGGTATGCCTTTCGTGGTTGTCATTATGTTTAAGTAGCTACCAGTATCATATAGTATGCATAAGACTGATTGGAACGTAGTAGGTAGTTCCTACTACTTTAGAGGAAAATACTGATTAAGGTTATAGCAGATATATTGGTGAGGTGATTAGGATCTGATTAAGGGGGCCGGGGCACAGTAGAAATAATGATTACTGGTTACAGTAGAAATATTGATTAGGGTCGAAACACTTATACACCTACAAATAATGATTAGGGTGTCAATATCTAGTATTTTTAATTCTAGTTGTTGTCCGTATTATCAGTATTTTTTATTACGAATACTAATTAGGGTGTCAATATACTAATTAGGGTGTCAATATCTAGTATTTTTTTTATTACAATAGGTGTCGGTATTTGCACGTATCTATCAGTATTTTTATTACGATTACTGATTATGTTGTTAATATTTAGTATTTTATTATAGTAGTTATCAGTATTATCGGTAGTTATCTCAGTATTTTCATCAGTGTCTATTTAGTATCATTAATTAGCTTTCAATAATAATCTGTATTTTCTTATATGTGAGGATCTTTAAGTACCTTTCAGTAATAATAAGTATTTTTTTTGGTTTTTGTCAGTATTTCTTTAAGAGGTGTCAGTAATAATCTGTAGCATTCTTTATTCTTCAGTAATAACCAGCATGTCTAGTATTTTTAAGTAGCATTCTAAAGTGATTAAATAATCACTGTTTGTCGGTATTTCTTCAGTAATACTAACATCGTCGCTAGCTCCGTGCAGTATTTATTTTTCGTGTGTGTATTTCAGTTTGTTCAGTAGCATTCAATATTTCAGACTTTAGCATTCGACCTGCCCAGCCACAGGCGCGTCAGCTTATCCATGCGGCGATAAGAGCCACCCGTAGCATCCATTCATGATCCATCCGCCACCACAAGAAAACTGGGAGTAAGAAAGAAAATTAGGCAACAGTAGTCTTCTTTTTGCAGGTGCTTCTGACACCCAAACTCAACCATCTTCTCCCTTCTTCCATCGCTGATTGGGGCATACTCATGGCGGCTGTCCAGCTCTGCAGGAGGATTCTAGATACACAAGGATTTCGTATCATCAATAATATTCATTACTACCTCCTGCTGCTTTATATGAAGACCATCATTCAGTATCAGGTATCTTGCCGAGCGATCGGACGGGGCGCTGCCTCCTCTTGATTCATTGTCGGAAGCATGGAACGGGAGGTGCCTTGCTCCACCATCAGAGATGCCACAGCGGAGGCCGCAGGCACGGCTCGAGGCCGCCATTCGTGGAAACAGAGAGAATTGAAGGAAGCCTCTGTGGAGGTCGTACAGTGTCGTTGTCCCCATGTGGCGTTGACGGTGAAGGAGACGAGGGCACCGCGGCTGGCCCCATGTGCCCATTGCGCTGCCGCCAGTGGAGGGGAAGAGAACGGCGGCGGGGACGACGACTGCCTACGAGGGCCCGCGCGTATGGACGCGTCGACGGCGAGGGGTGAGGGCCACCGGGATGTTCCTCGGGACCGCTAGATCTCCATCACCCCGCAGGAGGGGAGGGTGCTGAGCTTCGCGGCGGCGAGCGGCGGAGTACTACTGGTACTAGTCAGGCCTCTTGCATCGGGCAAGTCTACCGCTCGCGATAGGATAGGGTGGAAGGCCGGCTGCGGGTTGAATCTGGGTGGGTTCGAGTCGGGTAGTTGGGCTCGTTCGGTGCAGTCGGATGGCCTGGGTGGGCTGGCTGTGTCATAATGTAGAATAGTTTTTCTACACCTAGACACAGCCAGCCCACTAATCAATCCGCCCACCCCGCACCGCTCACGTCCGACCCACACCAGTGCGCGCAGCACCCAGCGCTCCCGCACCGAGCCAGCGCTCCCGCCCGCCCCACGTGGACTCCGCTTTTTTTCTTTCTCGCGAGTGTGACACGACCAGCTGCATCACGCGCTTTTTTCTCACAGGCCAGTCTGCAGTCCCGCCTTTTTCTCTTGTCCCACTTGGCCAGATAACACTCAGCGCTTAGAAATCTTCACCGCATGCCTGCATCACGCTTAGAAGTCCTCACGTGAGCTGGTTGCATGCTATAGGTATGAATGCATATTAAATGGGAACCTTTTTTATTAAATGTTTTGCCATTAAGTATATTTGATTAGTATTTTTAAGTACACGTCAATATTTGTCATCAGTAATTATAAGTATGTGTCACTAGTCCCTCAGTATTTTTATGTAGTTATCAGTATTTCTTTGTGACTATTAATATTTCTCGGTACTTCTGTCGGTAGTTATTACTATTTGGTTGTGGCATCCATCTTGATTAGGAAAGGAAGTAAAAATACTAATTATGGTTCCCGTACAAATAATGATTAAGGTTGCAACATCGATACTGATTAGAGAACGCAATGCGAATACTGATTAGGGGTGTCAATATTCAAATATTCAGTATTTGTTTTCCGATAAAACATTATTGGTTAGTATTTATCAGTATTTTGTTATGAATACTGATTAGGGTGGCAATATTCAGTATTTTTTATTGAAGTAGGTGTCAGTATCGGTTAGTATTGATCAGTACTTTTGTTATGAATATTGATTAGGGTGACAATATTCAATATTTTTATCCTAATAGTTGTCAGTATTTGTTAGTATTTTATATTAAATGGGAACCTTTTTTTAATAAATGCTTTGCCAGTAAGTATATTTGATTGTCACTAGTCCCTCACTATTCAGTATTTCTATGTGACTATTAGTATTTCCCAGTACTTCTCCTGTCGGTAATTATCACTATTTGGTTGCAGCATCCATCTTGATTAGGAAAGGAAGTACAAATACTGATTAAGGTTGCAGCATCTGATTAGAGGGTGCAGTGCGAATACTGATTAGGGGTGTCAATATTCAAATATTCAGTATGTTTTCCAATAAATAACATTATTGGGTAGTATTTATCAGTATTTTGTTACGAATACTGATTAGGGTGGCAATATTCAGTATTATTTATTAAAGTAGGTGTCAGTATCGGTTAGTATTTATTAGTACTTTTGTTACGAATACTGATTAGGGTGAAAATATTCAATATTTTTATTCTAGTAGTTGTTTGTATTTGTTAGTATTTATTAGTATTTTTATTACGAAAATACTGATTAGGGTGTCATATTTAGTAATTTTTTCAGTATTTGTTTTTATTTATCTATATTTTTATTACGAATATAGAATAGGGTGTAAATATTCCATCTCTGCCCCTAATAAATATATTTATGATTGTACTACATTCAATTAGCAACCGAAGTCCCAATTGGTCAGCACATCAGGTATAAGGCCTCAGCATCGAGGTCTCATGTTCGATTCCTGCTGGCTCATTTATTTTTGTTGCTAGATTAATTAGTTTTTGGCTGTCCCGAGGGAGCCTCATTTATTTTTGTTGCTAGATTAATTAGTTTTTGGCTGTCCCGAGGGAGACTCTGGTTGTTGAATATTATTTAGTACTCCACTTTAGTATTTGTATTTTATTATCAGTGAACCCAATAGTAATAATTTATTAACACTCTACTACAGTATTTTATTCTGGTGAGGCCAGCAGTAATAAAAATTCATACATGAGTAATAAATTATTTTTGCTGGACTTACTAGAATAAAATACTGCAGTAGGGTGCTAAATAGTATTTAACACTCAGACTACTAAAATAGTAGTTCAATATATATATATATATATATATATATATATATATATATATATATATATATATATATATATATATATATATATATACTTTTGCAAATGCGCGTACGGAGTATGTTGTTTCTAGATAACAAAAAAATAAGTATATGTTCATTATTGATTTTCTGAAATTTTGTTGAGCCATGGAAGTAGAGCCACTCCACCGGCAGCTGACATTGTCCAGGACTTATTTTTTTTGACAAATAGCCCCAGTCCAGGACTTAATATTTTACATTTGCATCTCAGCATCAGGGTAGCTTGAGTGGGCAATGATAGTTCAGGATATTTCCGTTGTATTTTCATCCTTCAAAATTTGCATCTCAGCAGCAGGGGTGGCCGGGTGGGCTCGATAACATTTGCATCTCGCAGCTAGTATGATTGCGATGACAAGTGTATTCAGCAGTGATGTCAAAGGATGTGTTGAAACGTCACAAATCACAAAACATCATCAGAGTATAAGGCAAATAGGCAAACATAATAATACTCCTAATTCATACTATCAATTAGCTAGGTGCATTTTATTTCAAAACCTCTATAACCTTCCTTTCAGCATAATCATTCCCTTTTTGCACAGGGGATAAACAAGAAGGATGCACAATGATAAAGAAAACACACAAAAAAAACTAAAGCTCCACGCCTCTCATCCCTGTATACAACACATATACCACCCACTCCAAAAACGGTGCTGTAAACACCACAAGCCCTCTATTCCTGAGTTCTATTATCCGAGCAAACTTTATGCTCCACATTGATATGGAATCGCCACTTTGCTGTCTCCTTATGCCTCCTTTTGGTACCTACAATCCATCTACTGACCGAAATGTTACAACCAGGATCTGGGCCCTCAGGTCATCTTGCTTTGGATTTGCCTGTGGACATGCACTAGAAACTCGACGTAGGAGAAGACGCCAGGCGCCTTGTCCTCTATAAGAAAGGACCGGAAAAAATCACCTGCAGGGAACCAAATATTCATTTAATCAAACGTAACACCTTGTGTGGTTTTTTTCTTTCTTCGGTACAAATAATAATTAGGGGTTAATAACAGACAGCTCATGAGTAGCCAAAGAGACTAACCAGATGGTTCACCCTTCTGCACAGTCTTAACCTCAAATATGAACACCTCTGACGTCTTATTTCATTTACAACTTCGTTAATCTTCCTCGAGAGTTCATTGTCAAATTGATCCAATGCCAACTGCAGGAGATTCATTTGTCAAGTAACTATGACAGACATAGTAATGTTAACCTTAACTTCCAGAGAGTGTATTCTAGTCACACAAGGAATGATAAACCCAACGGCTTCAAGATAGTAAGAGAAATTGTAAACAGACTTGCCTGGACTGGTAATGCAGCCAAAGAAGAGACACCGAATATTTGTTCCAGGGTAGCTGGATTTACCATATTTCCTACATAAATTAAACCATCCTCACCATTCTCCAATAAATAGACCCCATCCTCTTGTACATTTTCACTATTGAGCATAAGGGGACTGGGTACAAGGGAATCATCATCATCCTGAAAATAGTGTCCAAAGTTTAGATAATTTATTCCCCTTAAGAAAGGAAGATCGGGAATTTGTTATAGCTTTGATTAACATGGCAAATTACCGTTGATGTGAGATCATGGATTGGAATCAATCTAGGGAACACCAAAGGAACAGCTAGTACTACAGAAATTGATGAGACTAGAGATATCCAATAGGAACGATCATCCAATCGCCCATCGGCTCTCAAGCCTACACTTTTGACAAGTGCTGAAAAATAAAGTGAAAATGTTAGTGGAGTAAATGGACAGGGAAGGAACAAGTAAAACACTCACAGGAGGAATCATACCCAAAGTATATAAGGGCAGCAGTTTTAGAGCCTCTGGGAGAATCAACTGCCCAGATG
Organism: Microstegium vimineum; assembly: GCA_022036555.1. Lineage (NCBI taxonomy): Eukaryota > Viridiplantae > Streptophyta > Magnoliopsida > Poales > Poaceae > Microstegium > Microstegium vimineum. The sequence goes on along the minus strand of CM039133.1, from coordinate 30,281,170 downwards.
AGGTTACAGATGCACAGTGTTTGCGGTAAGATTGAAGAATATTTATGCATGTATTTGTTGCTTCATCCCGAATACGAGGTAATGGAGATGTCGGGATGCCATTAGCAGCTGTATAGTACAAGAATGTCAGTATCATCCAGATACCACAGGCGATGAGGTTGAAAACAGTTTCATTCACAGTAATTTTGCTAGCCAGAAAAAGTGAACTGCCTTGATTGTTTTACCTTGCTTCAGGAAGCATGCAAACTGTGTCTCCAAATCAGCACACCGGAAAAGATTGGCAAGCAAATTTGTGCATGAAAGTGAGAGGTTTATGACTCGGATTCTCCTTTGTCCATATACAGTAGTATAGAGAAGTGCACACTGAAAAGTGCCAGAAAAGAATGTCATCAAGAACGTAAATGTATAGAAAACTAACCATTTCAGCAATTAATCAAAGTGATTTCAATACCCATGCTAGATGACTCATGAATATAAATCATTAATACATACATAAGAACAAGACAGGGAAAGATCTGTAATTTTGAAGATAAGCATAAATCCTCAATGTGACTGAGAAATTATGATATTCTTAAACTAAACCAAGCACATAGCACAGTTTCATAAACTACAAGAAAAATTGTATAATTAACAATGGGTGGTAATAAAACACTACTTGAAAACTTACAAGCTGATGTTCCAATAATAAAATTTTCCATAAAATACACTTAAATAAATTGTTAAAGTTTGTTGAGAAAAGTTCCAGACTTTCTTCAATTTTCTTTTTGAACTAACGGATAACTTAAAAGTAATTTTCAAAGCCTAAAAAGCAAATGTTTCTTACAGACTAGTAAGTAGTCGGTACTTTCTCTAGAGTAGATTGTTTTCCTGGGTCAATTCTATGTCTTGTATACCAAGATAATAACACAACACAGTCGTAGTCCAGCATTTCACCAGTGGTCAATCTGGATCTCATAAATGAGTTAGAAAATAGCAGGGAGCCTTGGACCAATACTAGCAAAGCAAGTGGCAAATAGATACCAGTATCCAGTTTACCAAACCCACAAAATAAAAAGGGTAACAAATGCTAGTACATGCTGAATTCTTGCGGCTCATCAAAAATAGCAACTATTTTCCAGCCCAACATTTTGCTAAGCATTTCTATTGACTGAGCATTCTCAGACCACTGATTATGATGCTAATGTAGTAGTTCAACACCAGGGACATGAAATGCATCGCAAAATTATCATGCGAAAAACTTATCCAGAACAAAAAAAAAAAGGCAGACACAAGCTAAAGTAAAGAGAAACATTCATTCCATCTCATTATTACCTGGAAGCCACATTCCACATTTTCTGGTAACTTGTCATCATGCTTAAACGTGACCATCACAGTTTTATCAGAATCAATCTGCACCCAAAAAATTCTCTTGTATTGTAGGGATTCAAGAAGTATAAAACACGACATTGAAATGAAAAGGATGATAAAAAAAACTTGAACATGCATGAATAACAGAATACATAAAAACATTAATAGTTAATATAACAGCCTAAGCATCAGATACAAGGAACATGCTTTGCATAAATTATTATCCAAACAAAACTCCAATGCAATTTAAGTCCTTCCGTCTGCCACCATATCCATTTGTATTATTTATCAAAGTAAATTAATGTTAACATTGAACCATGGAGGCAATGTTCATATCACAAGTTGACATCAATAATTTTAACAAAATTAGCTGAACAACAGCATTAATTACTGACCGCTGGAAGATCAATGTCAGTGGGAACACGCTTGCAGAAATTGCCAAAATAATCCTGAACTTGGAGACCCTGATGAAGAGCCGAGAAGGAAATAAGTCATGTTCAGACTCCTAACATAAAGTGCCAAAAGAAATGACATGAGATTAAACCCACCTGACTGCACCTTAAACGCATAACAGCCTCAAAACCCTGGGGTCTACTGATATTCCATCTGAGATCATTGAAGAGTTTGGCTGGATCTGAAAGAGCAGAAAATGGATAGTAGTAGTAGACCTGCAAAAAATATGCCCAAAAAACTATCAGAAAAAATCATAAGAAAAAATAGAATTTAACAAAAAGTACACCATTGAGATGAAAATGATAATATATTGTTCTCTTGTCTTTTTCTATGTCCAAGGTATAACAATATTTTCCACCAACTTCCGCCAATATGTCATTGGAACAATTCCTAGCGTTTAACAAGAATTTACCTACCTAGTCATATATGCACCAATGGTTTTCCCTCGAATATTTACAAAATATTTAGCTCATTCTCAAACCATATTTCAGTTGTAAGCTACCCCTGTAAGACAGATTGCCTCCCTTCATTTTCTAGGTTGCCTGTGTATGCCTAGTAGACAAGTTCCCAACACTAAAAAGAACAAACATACCCCAACTGTCTTAAACGCTTCACAATTTAGAAACTGTCAAGCCAACAGACTCAATTATCTATGAAACACAACATAGATGGCAAAACTCAGATCAAAAGACTAATATTTCAGATTATGGCCACATAATTATGTTTGCACTTCTACAATTATTTACATAATATAATAAATATAATAATTACTAAATAAAGCGTTCATGTAAAGCCTTACCACATAAGTTCTCTTCCTAGATTAAAGACAATCAACATGGTTTATATGTTTTAGGGAGAATGCCTACCCGGCCACCTGTAGTCTGAGGCACAACATATATAGAAGCAATATCAACATAGGATTGTGTGGTGAGGAATACGTCTACACAGACCTGAAAAGGGAAGAAAATAAACATCATGTAACGACAAGAAGAAAGCTCCTTAACCCAGAAAAAAAAACTCAAGCGTTCAAAATATCATGCCTGATACTCGGCAAATTCTAGTGCCATTGTCTTCAGAGTATTGTCGACAGGCTGCAAAAGTTTATGGGCTTCCTGTGAATCACACAAGATTATTAGTGTTTTAATTGAGCATTCCTGATAAAAGGAACATGTGCTCCTGATGAAACAAATATATGGATTTAGATCGTATTTACATTGTTGGTAAGGCAAAATAAGTATATGAAACAATGCATACCTTGTCACCAGTTGTAATGTTTGCTCTACCTTCAGCTTCCCTTGCAGATAAAGAACCAATCCCAAGTGATGGCAGCACTGCCAACAATGCGCATTATTAACAAAAGAGCATCGAACTTTGAGACTTAAACATCAACATCAACAAAGCCTGTAGTCCCAAGCAAGTTGGGGTAGGCTAGAGTTGAAACCCAACAAGATACCCAAGGCATGGTTCCGGCATAACTTTGAGACTTGAAAAACAGAAAAAATCGCACAGAAGTTATAGGGTAAATTAGCAGGAATTGAAACAAATGCTTTAGGAAGCATAAAAAATAGACATGAGTTCACTTGCCAAACTTAAAGTAAAAATGCCAAATGGCTTACGAAGGCCAACTATAAACTTATGTGGCAGGTGTACAGCACTAGGTCATTTGATATAGCACTGCCGTTCCAATCTGGTAGCAATAACAGGCAAAACTTCCTGACGTAGAATGCAAATATGCTCACTACAAAGATCAAACTCATATAGCTCTCCAAATAAGCCAGCATGCATTAAGAGAAAGCACTCAAGTAAACAAAGGAACCACTTAACAAAGTCAGGATAAATATACATCTTATCTTATATCTAATAAGTTAACAAGCATACCTGATTGGAAAACAAGAAGTTTTCCACCAGTAGATTTCATCGCCAGGAAGCCAGCCTACAGAACAGAACAATGAGCACAAAGTTAACCAATCAACCATGAGAATGGAACTATGGAAAAAGAATTCTGAATGTATAAAATGATGAATTTGATCTGTAGCTCAGCAAGACCTCATACCAAAAGAAAATAGAACTAGCACCCATAAACATAAGGCCAAGTACCTTCATTGCTGCTCCAAAAGCCGAATCAGCAACCCTATTATTCTCAAACATGTTTGGAATACTTTCTAGCAACTGCTCCAGATTCTCCCGGCACTAAAAACATGAAGTAAACATAGGAATGATTCAAAAAAAATCAAGCACAACAGCTTTCCCTTAAATCTTGATAATGACATGAAATAGAAGTTACTGCCAAATTTCAGTTAAAATACAAACCTCAGAAACTGGGAGAATAAGATCTGTCTGAAGAGGTGTATATACATCTTGAACATCAGGAACAATGAGCATCAAAGGCTGCAAGGGAAAAAAAGGTTGCATAGATGATTCATATATCTAAAATAAGATTCATGAAGAAACAAACTGTATTGAGAGAGAAGATGGCATAAAAGACAAGAAAATTTTCAGATGTCATTTCTGCATACATAAATGTATTATATACTCTAAAACAGCAAAAAAAAAATAAAAAAAATCCATGACTCTATTCTAAACTCAAATATGACCAAACAGCTGCTGACTAATTCAGAAGTTTCACTCTCAAAAGTAAAAAAGGAAAACTGAGACAGACTAACATTCCCACTGTAAGTTTCAGAATCCCCATAAGAATGTGTCAGAAAAAGTCAGAACTCAGAATGAAGATACTGTGCTCTGCTGCACTCCATAGCAGAATCTCCTTGTAAAGGGAAGTAACTTCCCAGTAACAATTGATGTTGTGAATCCAAAAAGGATGGTTCTACAGGAAAAGCTACGGCAACTCAAAACCAAATCAGCAAAGCCTAAGTCATGCTGAGAACAAGTTTACAGAGAGTGCAAGTTACAATACAACGTCTAGTGTGCCTTCAAACCACTGCTGATAAGACTGAGTAAATGAAAAAAAAAAAAAACTCAAGTGTGCAATACCTGCTGCTGAGCACGTTTAAGACTGTAGAAGTGAATTGCAGAATCAAATGTTGCAATTCCAACCATTGTCCGAGGACCTTCCTAAATAAGACAGATAAACAGTTAGTGTCACAAATCAAATACCATCCATTGAAATATTATGTAAAGAGAAAACAAATCCATCTAGGTAAATTTTACTCAATGGTCAATTTTGGATTGGAACAATGATTTTGTTATGAATGTTAGTTCATAACGGGGGATAAGGGGATAATTAGGCCTTATGCTTTGCCTAGAGCTTGGCCTTATGCTTTGCCTAGAGCTTGAGAGATTTAGGGAGACTAGATTGTTTCTTCATAATTCATTGCTTGATTTCTATTGTGCCTCATGGGCTGATTATAAAGGTACATAGGACTAACACCTCTTGTGCCTAGACAATATGGTACTATTCCTATTTCCTCTAATATAGATAAATAACCAAGAGAGACACTAATTAACACTAATGGGCTTAAGGCCCAACTAGGACAACCGCGCCTGACAGCCTATTGGCTGCCCATGACATCTCCCCCGCCCTCGGAGACCCAGCTCGTCCTCGAGCTGGATAGTTGCCACGGACCTATTTGATGCAACATAGGGTTAAGCCTTTTACATCTCGGCTTACCTTTGTTATTGAAGATTAAAATTGGAAATAAATTTGAAACTAAAATATAAATTTGGACGACAGCTACGTCCTCGTGTCCTCCTGGATCCCAAGGAAAGAACCCAACATCTAGCGTCACGTGGGCTGAAAAGAGGAGGGTGTAGCAGCCGACGAGTCTGCTGGGCGTCTGAACAGATGAGACGGCCGCTGCAGTTCTTGGCACAGATGGAACCGCCAATGATGCCTGCTGTTGTGTTGCCATGGTTGTTGCCGGGAGACACCATACCTGGAACTCTGCAGGGAGGACAGGCGGGCTTGTGTGGTCAAACCTGCTGGCTGTGATTTGCCATTGCGCCGTCGTGAGTGCCATGCGCAACGTACGCACCTTGCGTCGGACAAGAAAACCTCGCACTGTTGCTTGTAGACGCACCGCTGCTTGCTCCTCGGATGGTTTTGCTGCACGAAGAACATGCGCTCGACGGCGTGCCAGGAGTCCCTGTGCTGCTGCCTGGAGGCATACAACCGCTAGGCGTTCACGGTCCTCCTTGTCCTTTGCCTGGAGTTGCGTCCTGAGGCGATCCAGCAAGGTGGACATATGGCGGAGCTGCTCCAACATGAGACGATGGTTCTCGGCGAGGACACGATGGTTCTCGGTGAAGGCGCGTAAAGCGTCGTCGGTAGTAGAAGCCATGGTGAAGGGGCTGCGGCGCGGCGGCTGTGGTGATGGGGGTGTGGCGGCGGCTGGTGGTGGGGGTGTGGTGGCGCGGCGCGATGGAGATGCGGCTGGTGGTGGAGGGGACGCGGCGGCTGCTGTGTGTGTGTGTGGGGGGGGGGGGGGGGGGGGGTTAGGGTTTGCGGCGGCTGCGGAAGGCGAGGATCGACGAGACAGCGGAAAGACGAGAATGAATGTTAGTTCATAACGGGGGATAAGGGGATAATTAGGCCTTATGCTTTGCCTAGAGCTTGAGAGATTTAGGGAGACTAGATTGTTTCTTCATAATTCATTGCTTGATTTCTATTGTGCCTCATGGGCTGATTATAAAGGTACATAGGACTAACACCTCTTGTGCCTAGACAATATGGTACTATTCCTATTTCCTCTAATATAGATAAATAACTAAGAGAGACACTAATTAACACTAATGGGCTTAAGGCCCAACTAGGACAACCGCGCCTGACAGCCTATTGGCTGCCCATGACAGATTTCCATTCCATATGGACGAATGCATGATCTCCTTTTATATTTTTTATTTAAGACATGCTAAACCATAAAAAAATGTTCATCTATGTTCTTGTTCAGTCATTGGGCCATAATGGAGATGTCAAAATTCAACTAGATACTCAACAGTTCCTAGAAAAAAAAAACAAGAGCACAGAACTTAAAGTAGCACCATAAACTTTTTACCTACCTAATAATACTCAAAAATGATATAATACAGCAAATGCCCATAACTGTAATGTTCACTCAGGCATTTTTAAAGCTACATTTATACACAACACAAATGAAAGCATATAAGAAATTTCAAAGTAAGAAAATTCCTATTGTAGCTTCTGCTGAAGTTCACTATTTCACTATGATAGAGGGTCAACTTATCACTGATGGCAGTCAGTTTGCTATAATTGTGATTACAAAAAACCATATAGTTAATACCACAGTAGTGTGGAGTATATGTATTCCTGAATAAGACTAAAGGCGAACATGCGTGTAGCCAAACAGTAGAATGCAGCTGCTAGCTGACGGTCAGCAATTTGACTCCTGGGTCGTGCCAAAGTCAAGTCCGTCAACCCAAAAGTATAGGGGAGCGTCAGCTTGGAAATACTGGCTGCTCATGTGGTGCCAGCCTGTGATGCCTGGCTGCCTCTTGTGCTGACACAGCGCCAGGTTGCCTATGGCACCAGCCCAGGTTGGGATGCAATTGTAAAAGGTGAAGCTGGAGTTTGGGGATTTCTCGACTAGCATGGCATACATTGGCGGATGTACGTGGGGGGCTGGGGGGGCTGCAGCCCCCCACGTAGGCTGAATTTTTTAAAAAAACTGGACCTGCGGGGGGTTAGACAGCCCCCGGGCATTGCATTAAGAAGAAGACCTTTTCACGCAGGTCCAGAAAACCCCCGAACCCCTGCCCCACCCATACACAACGGTACCGTAGCCCATGTGAGACGACCACGACCGGGGCCGGACCTTAGACCTGTGCTTTGGCCATGTTTGTATCTTTGACTTCGAGCACTTTGAATCAATATCAAATTACTAATTTTAGCTACATCTATTAGTGTACTATGTTCAACGAGCAAAAAAAAATTTAGCCTATATTATTTAGCCCCCCACTTGGTCCGTTTCTGGATCCGCCACTGATGGCAGAGGTTATACCTATATGCAATGCCCCAGGGAGGCTTTCCCAAGTTGACCAAGTTTTTTTTTCTGAACCAGACTAAAGAGTTCAGTACACAGAACTTACCGGCAGATCTGAAATAGCCTGGGCAATAGCACTGCAAGCTGCAGCAGTTGCACCAGTTTGTATAGCATTCATGGAGACATCAATTAGGAAGAAGTATACAGCAGGCATTGGATCACGAACCTGAAAAATTTGTTCCGATGGATTCTCACTGAATAGTATAAGCAAAAGGCAAAGCAAATAAGATGCCAAAAATACAACAGGGCACTTGATTGGCCGATGAACTCTTTTTTAAAAGTTAATAAAGCCTACCAATCCAAATTTGCCAGTTTTACATCCGAATAGTGGCATGAGGAAACATAAATAAAATTGCAGTGTATAGAAGATACAAATTCTACAAAAACTGTTTAATGCATAGACTATGAAGATGTTACAAAGACTTCATGGATTAGATTAGACAAACCAGAAATTCCTTTGTAGCAACAAATTCAACTGTTCCTCTAGACAATTCAGGCCTGTCATCAGCATCACGTCGCCTACCATCAGGCCCTAAGTTGCACATATAGTCTCTAGGAGTATCATTTCTGAATCCTACAGAGTTTGGGGATCATTATTAATTAGATTCTATAGTAACATGAAAACAAACAAAATATAATGATTGGCAAGGATAATAAAGTAACAATCAAAACAAGAAAGGTAACACTGACACACTTAGAAGTTCATATAGGTATGTTCACAGAATGCCAATTTTTTACTCATTTGAAAGCATGGGCAGGTAGCAAAATTCAAAAAACAGCAGTAAGTAGTAGATACTGTGGCATAAGCTTTAACAGGAGAATACTAATGAATTATCATAAGGCTGGAATCAATGCAGCTTAAGCTCTCACCACATAAGTTACAGATGAAATGCCTCCCTTGATCAACAAATTTCATGAAAGGATTTATGTACGCTTTGCAACGAGAACACCGAATGGGTCCCATTTCTCCAAAGTCCACAAGCTAAAATATAACGCAACAAGTTAATTTTCAAAGTAGCAAGTAGGAACGAAAATTAAACATATTCAGCATATTATTCTGCTGAATAGAATTGTGACTAAAATTACATCAAAATTTACAATCATGAAACTGGTGGAGGGTGCTGCTGGTACATTACAGCACCCTAAAATAAGATTGCACTTCGAATTGGCATTATAAAGAAACCAGCAATAAGGAAACCCATAAAAGAAACAACTACCTTGAAAAGTGATTGCAATGAACAATTCTATGCATCAATAGGAAAAACAATTCACCATAACCAAAAAAATGTAGCATCATGCGTGTGTTTAAAAGTTGGACTGTGCAAGATCTATGGGATTAAATAGTGAGATTAAGACCAAAATCGACCAATTCATGCTCGAGAAAGAAGAAAAAAGACCAAAGCTGGTCAACTCGCATTATTAGAAAAAAAAAAAGACCAAACTTTACCAATTATAGTAAGTCTCACAAGTTTTCTTGTCTTTGTGATAAGCTGTGGAACGCTGGGTGAATGTGTCAAAATGAGGGACAATTAACAGTGGATTACTTAGGATTGTTTGTGTGGGCCTTTGCTTATTAAAATCTGGCTTCTATGGATGCCTGAAAAGTTAAAAAGGCTGTATTTGTGAATTTACTTTTGAATGAATGGAACATGTAATATGTGTGATACCCCTCGAAACAGCACCCCAATTGCCAATAAAAGCTTCTCTACAACTGCTACTGGCTTCTAGTACAAATACAGGTACCTGAACATGTGCAAAACAGTGCCCCAATTGCCAGTAAAAGCTTCTCTACACCTGCTGCTATTGGCTTCTAGTACAAATACAGCTTACTGAACATGTGCAGCGTTTATCTAGGGGCAAGAAATGACAAGAAAAAAGTACCTGAATAGGTTCCTCTGATGGATGAGGAAGAGAAAAAGGTTGAACCATCAGAGCTAAAGGCATACCCGAAGTCGTCAAGAGATCACCAGTACAAGGTATCTGATAGGACGTGTATTAGCAGCAGATTACAAAGAAACAAACACACCAGACTACCAGAGAATTACAGGCAATAATAATTAAAAAAAATACCTGATTCACAGTGCAGCGCATTAAACGAGGGCTACAGTTCCCAGTGTCTTTCACAATAAATTCACTAGATGCAGCCTGAGATCAATAAGTTACTCTTAGATGAGGCAGGAACAGTTTTGGCATGCAACAAAATATGAATGAAATGTACACCATTTACACAATTATAGCTTTAAGACATACCGGGGGAATGGTTGCTTGACCACCTTGACGGGTCTCATAAATGATGACTGATGATTCAGCCATTGGCCGTGGAATTTGATTAGGATCAATTTTGGACGGGGTTGAGACCTGGGTTCCAGCATGTGGAGAATAAGGTATAGTCGGGGTGCCAGGGGGTCCTAATGTGTTTGGCTGCATGCTACCAGGAATGCCTGGCATTCTCATAGGTGGCTGCATAGCACCAGACCCAGCTCCCTACAAATAATTTCATAGAGCATGTCAGAAGTCAAATTTCTATGGTTCCTAGAATTACAGGAGTTTAAGTTTCATTTATTCGCTGCTCACACACTATGGAACCATACACTTAATAATAAATTAAGTTTCTAATTTTTCACATCATACTGACAACAATAAGAGTTTACTTCTAAGCTAGTAATCACAACAAGTCAACAACCATGTATGACAGAAATCCACATATATGCTATTTAGACCAAACAAATAATGATTACAGACACATAAGCAACACAAAACTGTTGGAATCCTTAACAAATTATGGGCCATCAGAATATAATTTAATAGCAAATCTAATACCTAGTACACATGCTTACAGGTTCAATCAATTAACATAAGGCTCATATACCTGGCAGACAAACATTCAACAAAATTCCTAGAGTATGTGAGATTGGAAACACTACAAAAAAGAAAAACTAAATTTTTGCAGTAGAACTAGCAATCACCTGAGCTTGCCAAGATGGAGGCCCAAAAGCTGGGGCATTTGCCCTGGGTGGCCCCATGAATGGCAGCTGCTGTGCCACAGGCGCAGATTGTGTAGCAAAGGGCGGCTGCCCAACTGGCCGCGAACCGAATGGCGGTGGAGGCTGCTGCGGGGCTCCAAAGCTAGGTGGAGTTAGCTGCGTCCAAGCTGTTGCTGCCGCCATTGGCCCAGACTGGCCAGGGAATGTCGGACGCAGTGGCGGTGCCAGCTGTGGCCCAGAGCCACCGAACGGCGGAGGATGTGACCCCGTAACAGGGGGGGCACCGAACGGTGCCGCCTGAGACGCAGCAACAGAGTGACCAACAAAGGGCGAAGGCGCCTGGGATGCCGTTGCAGGAGGGCCTCCAAACGGGGGAGGGGCCTGCGACGCCGCAGCAGGAGGGCCTCCGAACGGAGGCGGCGCCTGGGACACCACCCCGGGAGGAACACCAAACGGCGGTGGCGGCTGAGACGCCGCACCTGGAGGCCCCCCGAACGGTGGCGGCTGCTGGGACACTATCCCCGGTTGTCCGGCAAAGGGTGGCGAGGCGGAAGTCGCCGCCGTCGGCGCCCGCACGAACGGCGGTGCGGGCGGGCTGCCAAGGAAGGCAGGCCGGACGGCAGCCGGAGGAGGGCCCGGACGCGCGGCGAAGGCAGGCGGTGCCTGCTGCGGCGTGAGCCCCCGCGGGGCGCCGGGCGGCGGGACCGCGCCGCGGGAGATCTGGAGGTTGGCGAACGCCCCGGGGAGAGCCCCCGCCCCCGAGCCTGGCGGCCCCTGGCCCGGGCCCTGCGCTGTAGGTTTTTGCGCGGACAACGGCGGCGACGGCTGCGGTTGCGGCGGCGACGACGCCATGGATCGCGGCGAGATCGGGATCTGGCGCGCGGTGGCAAGCGGGGGACGAAAGGCAGAGGCCTCTCTAGTACTCTGCTCCTGTTAGAACATGGATCGTTTCGTGCGCGGTCGGATCTGGCCTGGCGGGGCCCTGCAGGTGGCCTACCAAGGCAACACGCACAATTGAGCCCACATGTCATTCTGCGTGGATGTTTGCGGGGAGAGCCGCTGGTCTCTTGGTGACGTGGCGATAATCTATTGGGCAAGCTGCGTGGAGAGCCATGGGTGCCCCGACGTGGAGCGCGGCCAACTTTTTCGACTCCCTCCAAAGATAAATCTAGATCAGTATTTCATGAGTATGTTTGGGAAAGTTTTACCTTAAGAAAATATGAATCTAGATTTAGAATTCATCATGGAGCAACTCTACTTGTGAATCTGATATCTGACAAAGAATTGTTTGCGTAATAGAGTAGATTCAAATTACACAAGGGCATTTTAGTTGGGATTGCCTATTTTGCCCTTAGGGTATGCCCACATGTTAGTGTACTCTCTCCGTCCAAAAAAAATAACGTTATAGGATGCATGTATGTCAAAAAATTTCAACTTCGACAAGTTTGTAGAAAATACGTGCAACATTTATATCTCTAAATAAATTTATTAAAAAACTAGACATAAAGATCTTTCCGATCATACTAATTACTTAACATAATTATTTATATATTTTAATATATAATTAACGGCATTTTGAAAAACATTAACTTCTCGAAAAACGAGAATAACATCTATTTAGGGACGGAGAGAGTATGTTTGCTTCTTCCCTTCTTCCTGCTCAGGGCGGCTCGCGTCCCTGACCATAGCAGTCGCGCCCATGCCGAGCGGGCAGAGCCACGGCCGAGCATAGCCCACACGGCCACGGCCACGGTTAGGCGTAGTCACGGCGAGCAGAGCCACGACCGGGCGTGGACCCCATGGGTACCTAGATTCACGCTGAGTCGGGGGCAGCAAGGCGTGTTAGGGCGACGACGCACAACGGTGCCGGCGGTGAGGTGTGGGGGGCAGGACTCTTCATCCATGGCCGTGTGGTGGAAAAGACGAGACTGGGCTGGAGCTCACAGGCATGGCCACGTGATGGGTGCGGTGGGGCGCAGCTAGGCACGGTCGCCGCTCGCGGGTTGGGACGTGTGTGGCCACGCACGGACGACAGTGGGCTAGCTCCGTCATGGCGGGAGGAAAGGTGCTCACACCAAGGCATGGCCGCGGTCGCTACGAGAGGAGAAGAAATCGCTACGGGAGGGTGAAGAATGAAATAAAAATTAATCGATACGCTAGCTAATGAGTGGCATTGGGGTAATTTTGTCCAACTCTACCAATTTGAGTTTGGTGGGGTTCCCCTTGAGAAGATCCACATAAGATCTTGTTTGGATGCACATGTATCTACCTTAAAGCACATAGGTTAGAGTGGATTGAAGTAGAAATTAGTTCAAATACACTCCAATACATATGGTTCAAGAGAGATACATGCATATCTAAACAAGGCCTAAATGATGAATCTGACCTACAGATCCACCGTTTCGATGAGTTGAACTATTTGGCAAACTTTTTTAAAGTGGATATAGATTTGGTAAATCTAGAGTTTGAAGAGTTGTCCCAAATAGACCCTATCTATACCTAATAATAAAAAAGCAAAAAATTCCGAATCTTTTTTCGTCCATTCATTTTTGTGTCCGCCTTCCTCTAACTAACTTGTGAATGTGGAATTCTCTCTGTTTGATTTATATGATACTAGCAAATATGCCCGTACGTTGCAACGGGAGAAAAAAAAACTGAACATCAACGAAAAACACATATAAAAGTATTGCATATTTATTTATATTTTTGTCTTTTTTCTATAACTCTTTTAACATTTTTTTCATCTTATTGTATTGCTATTTTTTGAGCTACAACTATTTAAACTTGTATGAACACAGATTATATATGGAATTGGAAATTCATAATATCATGTTAAATCTCTATCGAATTAAAATAAAATCTTGACATGTGTTGTCTCCACGTCCCATGGCACAATCACTCGACCTCGGCTGTCGGCTTTAGCTTGTTTGGTAAAAAAATAAACTTCTCCAAATCCTTAAAAACAATAGAATGTCCATAGTATCTCCATATTTTTCTTTTTTCTCACTTATTTCTTTCTTTATTTCTTTCTTATTCTTATTTGGAACGGCACCAGCATGGGCGCTCTTCTCCAGCGCCGCATCTGAGCCCTTAAAAACAATAGAATGTCCATAGTATCTCCATATTTTTCTTTTTCTCTCTCACTTATTTCTTTCTTTATTGTATTTCTTATTCTTATTTGGAACGGCACCAGCATGGGGCGCTCTTCTCTAGCGCGCATCCGAGCACCGCTCTTTCAAGTTTTTTTCTTTCTTTCTCCATTTATTTTCTCCCCGTATCCCTGGTCTCGTTCTTATCCAGAATGCCGCCCCCACGAGCCGCTCATCTTATGTTCCAGGGCTCATCCAACCGCCTCCCTCCTTGTTGTCAAAAAAAACCCCGCCGCCCTCCCCTCCCGACTCGCTGCCGCTCAGCGACCGGCCTCGGTTCCTGCAACTCGTGCACAACAGCTCCGCCTCTCTCTTCTTCCGGTCAGCCTCTAACTGCCGCCCATCCCCTACCGGCACGCTCCAGTAGCCCAGATGGCGGTTGTACCGTCGCTCCTGTGCGAGTAGCGCCACGCCTGCAATCTCTCTTCGCCACGCTCGGTGATCGTTGCATTGGCAGCTAGGAACGTGTGTGAGACCTCCACAGTCGTCACGCACTCACGCGCTTGGCGTGGTTGCCTCAACAGGATCCTGGGACCTGGGACGTGCTCCCGTGATGCCATAGGACCTCATCCCCGAGGTTGATTTTATAAGTTGATTTTTTCTAGAGTTCTGATTTGGATTGCCATAGGAATTTTGATTCAGTTTCGGTTTGGTCTCTTGAGAGAACATCACCGGCTTAGATATAAGCATGTCAACCACTTCTATACCAAAGGTGAAATCATTCTATATGAGGTTTATTGTTGTTACATTTAATGAATGGGTGTTGCACTATGAAGTGTGTATGTTTTTATTTTCAGAATTGCTTACAAGGATCAAGGAAGAGTTAGATTGCATATGGAAAGCATGAATGGTCAATAAAGTTGATTGGGGACCAAATCCTAGTGTTCCTAACGTCCTCCACCAGACCACCACGTTACTTTGTATCTAAAAAAACAAGAGTCCAAGTCCAACACGTTTTGAAAGTTCAATTCGGACTACAAAAGAGTCCAACATTGCGACGGCTGTCATGACATCATACGGACTCCGATTGGAACATTCTTGCACTTTTTGGAAAGATTATAAAGTCTACTTTCTAATGGATCCGGACTCATATATAGATCTTATTAGATGCGTCCGTAGTAGACAGTTTAAGGCCGACAACTTTTCTGCCAACGATGTTGCGTCACCCAATTTTGGGCCTATGGCCCATGTATCAACTTGAGTCCATTAGGGACCCATCCTAGGGTTGTAGGACGACCCCAGGACCCTTGTGGTCGTCCTCTCCTCTCCTTATATCCCCATAGAGCCACCACAAACAGATTGAGTTTTGTTTAGATGAAAGTTTAGCTGCTGCTACTTCCTTGTAGACGCGTGTGTCGACTAGACAATCCGTTCTACTTGATTCGGAACCCCACCTTCATGTGTATCAAATTCGTTATGATCCCCACCACCATACACATCTCCAGTACATCATATACATCTCAATTACAACCGTTGCTACCATATACATCTTCGCTGCACCATATCCATCCATAATTTTTTCACATCCAGATCTGATTTAGGCACACAAATTTTTTTTGTATTGCTAGTTCTATTCTTGTTACTCTGTAAAAAGAGAGAGAGAAAAACATTGTCAATTGCTTTTGTTGAAATCTGATTTGTCAAGTTTCAGATTTGTTTTAGTTGAGGAGAGTTGAAAAAAAAGAAAAATCAGAAAGAAAAAGAAAAGAAAAGAACATAACAGAAAAGAAAACAAAGAGAAAGAGAAAAAAAACAAAAGAAGAAAAAAAAAGAAGAGACGAGGAAAAGAAAGGGAGTGTTTTCCTTACTGTTTTTTTGTGTCTTTTCCTACTGTACCGTGACTTCGTTTGTGTCTAGGCTCGCGTCTCTAGCACGGTCTAGCCTAGAACCAACATGGTATCTCCGTTGAACGATTTTTCAACTTGCTTTTGTGACTAATGTGGTGCTAGTACTTCCTTGCACATTATTGTTTAGCCCTCCTATAGCTCCACATATCCGGATACAGCTTGACAGGTGTTGTTGCTGCTGTGTCGATACACTACTTCTAGGGTTTCTGACTTGTTGGTTGCTGTCACCTCCTGTTTTGCTTGGTAAGAACTTGTAAGAATTTGTTTGATCAAGTTAAGAGTGAGAGAATTACAGCAACCACATCCTACTAGTTGATAGGAACATAAATACTATTGTGTATGTTTCTTGTTTTCTTCTAATCATGGCAGGAATCTACATGAAATTAGGAGATGATCAAGTTGCATATTCGAATCAATATGCTAGAGGTATGAAAAGTGATAAGATTGCTACTCATGAGGTATGTGATGTTTTGCTTAATAGAATTAAATCTACACTACCTTATTTTGATGGAAACTATGATCCTCATGCATATATTGAATGAGAGTTAAATGTAAACAATGAATTTAAAAACTATGATCTATCTGAAAAACAAAAGGTTAAAGTTGCTTCAAGTGTTCTTATCAAGTATGCTTTAACTGAGTGAAAACACCTTTGTAGATTTGCTAATGCTCCTCAATTATGGAAAGATATGAAAAGACATTTTAGAGATATTTTTGTTCCTAGCTATTATTCTGATATTTTGTATGACAAATTGCAATCTATAAAACAAGAAAACAAAACTGTAGCAGAATACTTAGATAGACTGAAATTATGTTTGCTACGTTGTGGCTTTGAAGAAAATGATGAGTTTCTAGAACATAGATTTTTACAAGATCTTAATGTGCAAATTCAGAATATACTTGTTGATAAACATTATAAGACTTTTGGTAAGTTGTTTGATCTTGCTTGTGACTTTGAAATAACACTAAAAACGGATCTCACAAATACTATAGAAGCATGTGTCTCTCCTATTACTAACAATTTGCAGCAAGCGGATGCCAATATACCAATGGACATTGATCAATCTGAGATTGGAGGTGAAACATTAAAAGAGAGCATGAATCTACCTGCACGAACACCATTTGAGAAGAGCATCAAAGGTAAGTTAGATTGTTGTAACATAAATCAAGGTGAGCATGCTTTAGTTGAACAACATTTGTCCACTAATCTTGATATCCTAGATCAACCTATAGTGGAACCCATCGCTGATTTCCCTTTGTCACACTTTCATATGCTTGATATTCCATGTGACAAAGAAGAGTTGTGTGATAATGAATTACTTATATCCATACCACAACTACTGAATAAAGCTAAAAATTCTAAGTCAATGAGTGTTGAATTCCAACATATTGTTCATATTGTAAATGAAAAAGAAGAAGCTCAATTATTGTCATCTTTACATACAACAGGGTACATTGAGTTCGAGGATAATTGTGAGCTTAGCTATTTGCAGAATAATCTGATTGCTAGATTTGAATGTCATGTTCTTCTAATACCAGTTTTCATGCTATTGGCAAATATAATTGTGAAAAGGAGTATATGGTACACCGAATTTACATTTGTTCAATTGTGTAATCTCTTTCCATTGTGAAAAGATATGACCAATTAGAGGTATGCAATAACCATAAACATATCATGTTGGGTTTCCCTAGTTTTATAATGAATAAACAGGATAACTATCAAGAATGGGAGCATGGTTTGCTTTTATCTACAACACATCCTCCGACAGTGGTCAAACCGAGGATGGTTTGCTATCAAAAAAGGGAGAATGATGAGGACATCACCGGCTTAGATATGACCATGCCAACCACTTCTATACCAAAGGTGAAATCATTCTATATGAGGTTTATTATTGTTACATTTAATGAATGGGTGTTGCACTATGAAATGTGTATGTTTTCATTTTCAGAATTGCTTACATGGATCAAGGAAGGGTTAGATTGCATATGGAAAGAATAGATGGTCAATGAAGTTGATTGGGGACCAAATCCAAGTGTTCCTAACGTCCTCCACCAGGCCACCACGTTACTTTGTATCTAAGAAAAACAAGAGTCCAAGTCCAACACGTTTTGAAAGTTCAATTCGGACTATAAAAGAGTCCAACCTTGCGATGGCTGCCACGACTTCATACAGACTCCGATTGGGACGTTCTTGCACTTTTTGGAAATATTATAAAGTCTACTTTCCAATGGATCCAGACTCATATATAGATCTTATTAGATGCATCTGCAGTAGACAATTTAAGGTCGACAACTTTTCTGCCAACGGTGCTACGTCACCTAATTTTGGGCCCATGGCCCATGTATCAACTTGAGTCCATTAGGGACTCATCCTAGAGTTGTAGGACGACCCCAGGACCCTTGTGGTCATCCTCTCCTCTCCTTATATCCCCATAGATCCGCCACAAATAAATTATGTTTTGTTTAGATGAAAGTTGAGTTGCTGCTACTTCCTTGTAGACACGTGTGTCGACTAGACCATCCGTTCTACTTGATTCGGAACTCACCTTCATGTGTATCAGATTTGAACATTCATCTCTTATTTGCAATTGAGTGCTTGTTCTACATGTTCTTGCTTGTTCTTCGATTGCTCGCAGGAATAACCCTAGTGGTTTGGTTGGTTGTGATCCGCAAGATTGTGATCAACTGCTAGATTTGGTGTATCGATTGCTAAGGCGCAGCGTCCTTGGACAGTTGTATTCGGATCGTGAATGTCGTTCCAGTCAAATCGAAGTTATCTATCTCCACCGAAAGATCGGGACACCCATACACTCATCATTCCTAGCACCTTGTCTGTCGATTGATTTGGGACATGAGAAAATATATGTGGATTCCTAGTTTCCTATCTCATCCTTTCTGTTTTTATTTTTCTTTCCTTTTACTTCAACTCGTGTTGAACTTAAACTCCGTTGAGGCCTTGAGGGGACCATGAGTCATATTTTTTGTGAAGTCCGGTCGTAATGATCTTTGTATTGGGTTACGTGTGTTGTTCTTATCAGCTTGTCGTGTTGTATTCGATTTCAGTCAGTATAATATATGAGTCAAAGTTTCTATCTTTTCTACATGCAGTTTCCACGTTTCACCATCATTATAAGCAAATTAGTCATGAGGCCACGATTGATTCTAAATAGAATGGGCTGGACAAAAATAAGAGCTAGAAATTTTGGCTCTTTATTAATAGGTATAGATATAGATATAGATGACGTGTGTATATATATATAAAGGTCTGGGCTCCTCCACGGCTTACCTAGCATCGGAATTGGTGGTAGTGTTAAAGGAAATATAAAAAAGAAATCATTTACAATGCGACTTGAACTCTAACCCCATATTACCAAATCTCACTACGATCACGAATACAATTGTAATCAAAATCCCGGTAGTGTCAAAGGAAATATAAACAAGGAATCATTGACTACGATGAGACTTGAACTCAAACTTCATATTACTTCAAATCTCACTACGATCACAAATACAACACATGCAATTGCAATCCAAATCTAAATTGACCATAAATCAGAAAATCAATCAAATCAGACATACAAAATTTAGACCGATGGTGCAAGTTCATGGAGCCACAAAGGGCACAATCGATAGAGCCACGAGTCGTCGAGGTGACTAGGCGCAGAGCTACATGAAAGCCTGGACGGTCGAGATGCCTGCCACGGAAGCCTGCTCACGAGGGCGCTAGAGCAGAACCACCGGGGCATGGGCCAGGGCGGCGACAGACGCCGACCATTGGCCGTCAGGGCACGGGCGGCGTAGGGGAATCGCACGTCCACATCCCTCATCGTCAGACATGGGGAAAATGATTGAAGAACAGACATCGTCAGAACTCCTCCTTGGTTGGTCGTGCAACCAGATTATACTCGATCATGGCCAAGCCAAACCGCTCCATCTAGCCACGCTCTGTCGCAGGGTACTCCGAAGCTGTTCCACGGCCGAACGCGCCTCCCCGCCACACTTCACACCAGACCTCCTCCGCGGCGACTCGCACACACCTGGTTATCAGCATGAGCTTCGTCCATTGCTAGCTCCACCCTTGGCCTGCCAAAGAAGCGGATAAACAAAAGTACTTTGGACGTGAAAGGATAGGGTTACAGCTAACCCTGGGCACAAAAAACCGAGAACCAAGAAGCGAACCGAAAGTACCGAGAACCGAACCGAAACTACCAAAACCGAAATATTCGGTTCCCTATTTGGTACCGATAGGTAAATTCGGTTCTTTACCTCCGAGAACCGAATTTACCAAATTACCTGAAATATGATGAATTTGGGTGTTGTTATATTATTGATTGTACCATTATAGACTATTATATTATGTATTTTTGGTACTCACCCTTATAGTCTAGTGGACTTTTATAAGTATATGCATTTTGCACTATTATTATATATGAAATCGTGTCAAAATTAGCTCTTGAAAATGTTATTATATATTTTTGTGATCAGTTCGGTACTGTTCGGTAAATACCGGAACCGAACCGAAAGTACCGAAACCGAATTACCTCGGTACCGAATTTTTCTAGGAACCGATCGATACCAGTTTCGTGCGGAATCGAATTTGTGTGGGTACCGAAGAACCGAACCGATCGGTTCGGTAGAACCGAACGCCCAGGGTGAGTTATAACAGTAGTGGATAGATACAATTGGTGGTGGATAGATAAAGTTGGCCTGACATGGTTTCTTAGATATTTTTTCTAAAATATAGTACTAATATTATTTAGATATATAATAAAATACATAATACCAGTGTTAACTCAATAATCGACTAGCATTGCAAATTAACATCAAGCATTAAATAACCATTTGATATTAGATACATTGGATCGGTGTGAGGCACATAAAAACTACATGATTTATTGGCACATTTATAGGTTTTATTATTTTCTTTTCTCAAGAATAGTTTGGTATGTTTTTCGTGTTTTTGTATTTTTATTTTGTTCATGGCTTGTGCATTCGGACTCGTCAGAAAGGAAGAAGAGCCGCGGCCGCTAGGGCTCAAGGTTTTAGGAGATAATTCATTGATCGATAGATATACAAGAGGGTTTGGTTGGTGGTTGCAACACGACGTTGATAGCCGAGACGATGTGGGCACTGCGCGCGGGGGCAGTGGGAGATGAGGGTTTGTGTAGGGTGGGCGGCAGGGACACCGTGCCAGAGTAGTCCAGTCATGTGGGGGCAACGGACGAGGGGTGTGTGAGGTAGTGTGTGCAAGTTAGAGTAGGAAGCAGGGGCAGCGTGGTTGGTAAGGAGGAAGAAGGATGTTGTGGTACCCAATCACGCAACCCTTCTTTCGTAGCTGCATATTTCCTAGTATATATTAAAACATGTCTAAGTTAGACTAAATTTTATATAAAAAAATAAATTTGTTATGTGAAATACATACTCCCTCCATTAGTCCAAATACATAAATTTATAACTAAAACATCATCTTTGTTGGGATGGAGGGAGTATCATTAGATTCTTTGGCATTACAAATAGTATTTTTATTTATATAATTTTGGTCAAACTTGAGACTTTGACAAAAAAATGCATCAAGAACTATTTTATTAGGAAGATAGTACGTGTACAACAATGATGACTTAGCTGTTGACCGGATGCATTTTTCTCCTTGCTTAACACTCTTCATTCCAAAATAAGTGTTAGTCTTGCTTACCAAGAAGTTAAACCTTTTTAGCTTTTAATATTTATTATAGTTAGTGCATTATTCTTAGGCCG
Source organism: Microstegium vimineum (assembly GCA_022036555.1). NCBI lineage: Eukaryota > Viridiplantae > Streptophyta > Magnoliopsida > Poales > Poaceae > Microstegium > Microstegium vimineum. The sequence continues at coordinate 30,259,619 of CM039133.1, read as the reverse complement.
ATTCAGTTGGCATCTTTTTATCCTATAAGAAGTCTTGTACTCATTATCCACATATCATTAAAACAACATGTAACAGTGCGCTTTGCATGGGTGAAGATGTGATTTATTGGCCGTCATTGAGGATCAAGTGAATATTGTCTTATCGATTCAATCAAGCGAAAAAACTGATTTATCACTTAACGCTCTATTTAGATGTAGATATTTGGCTGGTGGAATTGAATTGGGTGCCAATACCAATATAACCTTAGAATGGAATTTGGTTCAATACCAAATATTTTGTCTAGTTGTAGATAGAATTGGTAGTTATAATGTCAAAATTATGTCTGGATGTCTGGGCATTGAAATGACCTTGAAATGGTCGTCTGTCTCCCATGTCCATCCCCTGGTCCCCCCTCAGTCTCTCTTCTCCATCCAAGATCTGCGCCAAGGCTCTTCATCGGTGAGTCACCCTCAGCCCGAGCTCTCCACCATCGACGGGAGCATAGGATGAGGCGACCCCCTCCACGACATGCTCGGGCACGGTGTTGGCTCTGACCTCGACTACGAGTGGCTTGGGCTTGGAAGGAGAGGCAAAGGTGGCCCTTGGGCACGGAGGAAGAGAAGGGGTGGTCGCCGCCGGCCCTCAGTCCTTCCTCTCCATTGTCGGCAAGGTCAACTTTGTCGTCCCTCTCAACTAGCAAGATCTTGCGTGCCCTTCCTATCCGTGGTGCCTCTAATGTGCGAGGTCCCTCTGTCCTCCCTCTCTACCTCTCCACATTGCCGCCGGCCGCGGGGAAGAAGAGAATGGGTGGTCCCCGCCTATCGCGGGAAGAAGAGCAAGGGTGCTCGCCACCGACTGCGGGGAAGAATAGGGGCTCTCACTGTCGACCATAGGGAGGAAGAGAACATGTGCTCAATGCCGATGAGGTGTCCTCAGTCCAATAGAGGAAGAGAAGGGGTGCTTGTCGCTACTATGGTGTCCTCAACCCGACGACGATGATGGGCTGGACCCTCAGGCGATGGAAGCTTCTGTTCTCACAGTTATCTCCAATACAGAGGGGTTGAGCTCGATATTGGTAGGGAGCAAATTTAGTTGTAGCAAAATACCATGAAATTGGGCTTCAATTCCTCTTTTAATGCCAAAGATATCCAAAAAATAGAATTGGAAAAATTAAGTTCCAATTCCAATGTCGATGCCTGAATATGTACATCCAAACGGGGTGTAATACATAGCAAAAAAGAAACAACGAGAGAGGAGAGACATGGATGAATAGTGAGAGAACAGTTGTTTTGCGGACTATAGGGGCAACCAAGATAAGAAAAAAAGAGTGCACATAATATATCTTATTGCATATTTGTTGGTTGTGACATGTCAGAAGATGATGGAAACTTGAAGATATCTCCTCATTTTTCCTGTAAAAATAAAAAAAGGAAAATATGTACTTTGAGCACATATAGAAGAAATGGAACTTATAGCAAATTCAAACAAAATCTATTATTACATTCTCTTATTTTACAAAATGAATGGCATCCAATAGCTAATGTAAGTAGTTTCATATTTCAAATCATGCAACTTAGCAGCTTTTTATGGTTCTGTCAAAATTTATTTTGAAATATCACTTTCATATAGGTGTTAGGATACGAAATGCACAACACTAAGGTGATGAACAAAACTTATGAAAATCCTCTTATGCATTATAACATGTGAGTCGCTCTTTTATGAACCAGATATCACAAAGCATTTCCCCTAAATCCCGTGTCATATACATAATTGTGTGTTGATGCAAAATGTGGATCGATACGAGACAGCACAATCAAGAAAGCCGGGAGATCTGTGAATCCGCTTGGCTTCAACGAGGGACGTTGGTTCTAAGACCGTCGGCGTGCCAGTCTATTTGACCCTACAATTGATAAATAGAAGAAAGGTGATAGTAATATAAGGCGAAACATGCTGATTTTTTCTCTAGACGATTCCAATGTATGTTTAAAGAGCCTATTGAATGAAGGATATCGACTCCAACATATTTCACCTATTACCATTATCAATGAGGCTCAAAACGATACAACAGATAATACATTAAAGGTTAAAAGTCGATAGATCTATTAGAGCATCTCCAACGGTTTACTAAAATTTACTTTGCAAATCTTGTGATTTGGCAATTTGCTACAACATATGGCAAGTTAAAAAATAGACTCTCTCCAAGAGTTGCCATTTGGACTTGATAGAATTAAAAAAATAGGCCCACAAACTCCAACCAGACCAACTAAATCAACTGTGATCTCTCTTTCCTCTCATTTTCCCCATCCTCGCGCGCGTGAACAGTGCAAGTTGCCGACCGCCATTGTTGTACATGCACGAAGTACGTACTGCACCATGCATGTTTCCGTCAGCCTTTGACACATTGCAAGAATGTATAGTGTGATACGAGATGACACATCCTTCTACTAGAGCTAGTGCTAGGCTGCCATGGAAAGGCCAGGGAAAAAAGTGAGGGAAAATCTCACCTCAGCGGCATGATATAGGAGGATCTGATGTGATGTGATAGGAAGACGGGATGTAGGAGGGGTGCGCCTGCACGGGAAGACCAATGGTGAGCCGCAGAAACATGATGGCAAATGGGATGCGTGCGTGTAAAGATACATGCACGGACGTGAGAAATAGTAAGTTGTTAAAAAATGGCAACCTCATTTGGTAACTGTCGAAGATGAATTTTTTTTGTTTTACCAAATTTTTAAGGATGTCAACCTTATTTAGAAAACCGTTGGATATGCTCTTAATCTATACTATAATTGAAAACTTCTTCAAGCAACTTTGTCCTTCAAGATCAACGACTCACAACACGCCTACTACGGATACAACGACTGAGATTAAAAGTTAGAAGCCGCTTCCCACTCTCCCACGCTACCGGTTTATTCGGATCAAGCGAACAAGGTAGGCGGTGCGTGATCTGAGCGAGCCACGACGCTTTCCTTCCTCTGTGTGCGGCTAGGCGTGGGCAACTCGACGTGTGACGGCGTGAGGGCCTCAGGGGCCTAGCCACGTGCGTTCAACAGTTGAACAGAACAGAGAAGCGAGGGCTGAGGAGACATACGACAGTTCGCACTGTCGTAGGCCGCAGACGCCAGGACGGGATCACTGGCCGACGAACAGCAGCGGGCAACGCCACACCGGCTACTGGGCGTTGCTGGTTCCTCGCCGACTCCAAGCCCCAATGTCATCTTCGTACGGTCAGGATCCGTCCACGACGGGCGCACGAAATCTGCGCCGGCGTCAGCATGGGAACGCCTCATGCGAGCGGCGTGTTGTTCCATGAGGAAGCGAGGTCGGAGGTGATCTTGGTGCGGGAGCAGGGCAGCGGCGACACATGATTTGCCGGTGTGCGGGTGGCCATGGGAGGTAGTGCGGGGATGAAGGGAGATGGCCACACGAATGCGATCTTCCGGTGCCAGGCCACGTAGGCGGACGCGGAGGCGCCTCAGACAGCTACATCGCCGGGGAGTAGGAGTCAATGTTGCGGTTCCCTAGCGGGCATGCAGAGGCACTGCGGGGCAGACATGGTGCATGGCCTCTTGATCAAGTAAGTGCTCAATTTCGGATTAGATAATGTCCAATCGTATAATTTTTGTAATATGCTTTTCAATTCTGGCAAAGAATCGATAGCATCTGACTACTGAATCAAATATAGGCCATGTTAGTGTATCTGCAACACAAGTCAAAGTGAATTTGTAATTCTTTTTCCAATTGGTATTAAATGGGATTTGGAGAGTATAAGAGATTATATCCAAGCATCTCCAAAGGTAACCATGCTTTTTATTCAGAGTAACTTTTGGAGGTCTGAGGCAGATGTTCAATTATTGAACCATCTAGGCGAGCACAAGAATGGTCAGTTGTCTGATGCATAAGGTTTTGGTCACCTTTGAAGCTGACAAGAATGATTCATGGATGGTGTACGTGTCAGTTTGTTCACTGGATCATAGGCACCATGCTGGTTGTTATGCATATCTCCATGCTACACTAATGCTATCCTTCATTCAAGTACCAATTACTGACCATCTAATTTATCTGTCAGAGTTATTTTTTTCCTTGCCTACAGGAACCGGTGTTGCTCTTGCTGGAGTTTTCTTGTACTCTCAGTTCAAAAAGTTTAAACCAAAGACTAAGGCTCCATGAAGACAAACCACCTAATGAGGTAACAAACTATAAAAGGATCGAGAATTAACATTTCAATAATTTCAAAGACTAGATGTTTGTGATATGTAGATGCATGATGTTCACTTGTGTTTACATCCTATGGTTGTTAACTTTGACTGAATTGAAATGTTATTTTTATTGTTGAATCCTTTTTTTGCTGATATATTGATGCAGCAACACATTGCTCCTCTGTCAGGTTCTATGGGGAAGTAAGTTACATTCCACCAGCTCATCAGTACAACCTGAAGGTTAGTTGATGTTATTGCTTTAGTAGTTCTGCCAAATGTGAAAGCAAGCATAGCTGATAAAAGTTTGTGAAAAGTTTGCCTTTAAATTCGAAAGATTTGCTAACTCAATTCACTATGTAAAAAAATTGGACTACTTGTCTATAAAAGCAACCTGGGAACATAGAAATTTAGTATGCAAATTATTATGTTAGGGGCACCAGCATATGTTCTTTAAATTTTCTTTGGGTGTTAATGTATTTCTTAAAAATACACATATCTGGCTAATTGGAATCCGTTCTCAAAATGTATGGTTGTTGCAACACCTCTATTAGTTAGTTTCTATGTCTGTGTTGTTGGCCAACCAAAGATCTATGTAGTTGATTCTATTGTAATAAATTCACTAGAGCATATCAAATTGTAGTTATGTGCAACAGACTGGTTGTAATAGATCTATTACTCCATAGCTGAAATTCTGAACTTAGAATACTAAATAATAGATCACTAGATCATGTGCTTCTTCTGTTTCATAAATGTAGGAAAGAGATGGAAAGTCTTGAGAAACAGAAGTAGATTGATATCAGGAGCTACAAGGGTCTAATGGTTCAAGAGAAGATGACTTATGTTTCTTATGTTCCTTTTTTTCCATAGATACTGCACATTTGTGAATCCTGCTAGACAAATAGTTTGGCCGGTCAGTACTTGCCTTGCCACTGTCATATGAAATCACTCTAAACAAGTACTTTTGTATCCATTCTTCAGAGCCGTCTAGTTCTATTGCATGATTGGTTGCAGAGAAATCAAAGAGAGAAAGTGTTATGGTTGGCAAGACCTATGCTAGGCGCGGCAAAGGTGGCTGAGCCACATCAGGTCACGCATGGGGTCTAGTTGGTCAAGTCTTAGAGTTTTGGTTGAGTTAGTTAGGGTCTTAAGAGATATTATAATAAGTTTGTTAGCATCCAGGTTTAGGGAAAGAGTCTAGTTGGTTTAAGGAAGGAGTCCAGTTTGTAAGGGGCTATAAGACCCCAACTTGATATTGAATAGAAGGAGCCTAGGATTGTGTCATACCTGACACCCTTGGGCACCCAGCATCCCTCCTATTCCCTTCTCACACCTGTCACCTCTCACACCGCCACGACACCCAGCCGCTGCCAGTGCCAGCTCTCTCGCCCTCAGCTCTCCCCTCCATACAATCTTTGTAGCAATACTAAGTGTCATACTAACCTGGCATTAGAGACCTTGCCGATCATGACTTCTGCCGCCTCCACCACCTATTCCATACCGCCCATCCCGGCCACCTCCACGCTGATCCCGACAACCGGGGTCTCCTTGCCACTGGTTAACCCCATCACCGGCGCATTGGGGCACGTTCCCCCGCAGACGGGACCAACCATGCTGGATTCCATCACCGAGGCGATCGCTGGCATGCAACTCCAGATGGATGCCATGAACAACCATCTAGTGACGTAGGGAGCCCACCTCTCTACCCTGGACGACCGCCCGACGTTCCCCTAATTTGGACTGCCCGACTTTGGGGGCATCCCGGCGCTACCAGTGACGTCCGCGCCGGTGATCACGGAGATCGTGGCAAGCACCACGGACTCCTCTGGTTCGACGTTGACATCCCTGTCGCGGCCGTCACACATGTCGCAGCACTCGCTGCCAGCAGCGCTACCCTCTACGGGACTGCCCATCACCCAAATCAGGTTTCCTTCGTCCCCGTCGCCACTCCCAATGTTCAGATCAGTGTCACAGCCTTTGCCGAAACCAGCTTCAGCTCATATGGCTCCACCTCAGTCGTATCCCCCGCCTGTGCCATGGGAGTCCGCCGTCGTGCCAAAGTACCACAAGATCATTTTCGAGACGTACGAGTGCCGGGATGACCCGCTTGGGTGGATCAACAAGTGTGAACAATTCTTCCGCGGCCAACTCACTCGTGAGGTGGACAAGGTGTGGATGACCTCGTACTATCTGAAGGGTGTCACCCAGCAGTGATATCTCGTCTTGGAGACAAACCTCGACCGACCATCGTGGCCGGAGTTTCGGCGCTACTGCCAGCAGCGTTTCGGCCCTGTCCTCAACACCAACCATCTGGCGGACTTGGCTCAGCTCCCGTTTGGGGCCAACGTGGATGCATACATGGAGGCATTCCAGGCCCGGGCAGCACACGCGGGCGACCTGTCCGCCTTGCAGTGCGCCAAGATCTTCAGCCTCCCGGACTACATCAGGGTCGAAGTCTAACTCCGGCAACCCACAAACCTGCAGCACGCTATGCATCTAGCTCGTGCCTACGAGAAGCGCAACGCCCAGCAGTGGGCCCCCCTCCAGGCGCCGCATCAACCAGCACGCCGACCGTTGGCCTCCCTGCCGCCCCCCCGCAACCGGCGGCTCAACAACAGCACCGACGGACACCTCCAGGGCCTTCAAGCGCCTCACGCCGGAGGAGATGGATGAGCGGCGCAAGCTCGGCATGTGTTACAATTGTGACGAACAGTTCGCCCGTGGACACAAGTGCGCATGCTTGTTCTACCTCGAGGCTCTAGACTACACGGTGGAGGAACCGGACGAGCCACATGACGACCCACCAACCACATAGCCGCAGTTCGACCTCGACAAACCCATGATCTCGCTGTCCGCGGCAACAGGCATCCGGGCGCATGACACCATGAAACTGCGCGTCAAGATTGGCGCGCATGAGTTCACGACGCTCTTGGACTCCAAGTCCACTCACAACTTCATCAACCCCGAGGCTGCAGGCCGCGCGGGCATCCACTTCACCGATAGCGCCGGTGCCCACATCATCGTCGCCAGGTGAAAACTCCATAGTTATTTTGGTAATTGATGAAACCTAAGTACTAACCTAGCTCTAAGTGTTTGAGTAGGTTAAGTACATTTATGAAAGATGACAAGTGTTGGAGCAAGCAAGGAAGCTAGGAAGATGCAAGTCTAAAGCTCACACTTGGAGAAGAAGGAAAGTGGAAAGACCCTAAGCTAAGCAAGACAAAGGTATAAGCTAGGGATTTTCTTTTGGTGATCAAGACACCTAGTAGGTGTGATCACATTTAGGTTAGACAACCGTACTATTAAGAGGGGAAATGAAAAAGTGATTGCGGTTTGTCAAGTGCCACTAAGTGTTATCTATATTACATATGCATTTAGGACCTAGTGACATACACCCTGCTTAATTGATAAGTAAAACATGCTAAAACCTGCAGACTAAAGAGTACACTTAGTGTTTGGCGCTTTGGAGCAAGGGTGGAAAAGAAAGAAGTAATGAAAGCACTTAAATGTGCAACGGACGCTGGCATCAGACGTTGGCTCGAAGGCATCAGCGCGTTCGACGGGCATACCCTAGCTAAGTCTCAGCGAAGACTTGGCATCAGACGTTGAGGAGCGTCCGTCGGACATGCGATGGACGTGTCCAATGCAATCTGGAACTCTCTGGATGCTTACTAGACTCGCGACGGACGTTGGAAGAACCTTGGTGGACGTCCGATGGATGCTGATGTTGTTTCTAACAGAGTGACGGACGCTGAGGAGCGTTCGACGGCAAGGCATCAGACGCGTTCGATGGAAAATCTGAGGTTCTAGAGCTCTCTGGACCGGCGATGGACGCTGACGATGGAGCGTCCATTGGAACATAAACAACGTCTGTTTCATTCGAAATTAGCCCAACGGCTAGTTGCTTTGAGGGAGGGCTATATATATGTGTGTTGGCCGGCTTGTGGTGATATCTCTCGCACATTTGATCAACTTAAGACCTTTTAGAGGTGAGCACTCTCCCTCCCACTCATCTCCATGCTTGATTAGTGATAATCCAAAAGAGATTGAGTGATCCAAGTGCATTTCGCATATAGCTTCCATCTAGTGGCACTTGGGAGGTGTTTTCGCTGCATATTTCTTGTTACTCTTGGTGATTGCCATCACCTAGACGGTTTGGAGCAGCGGAGGTGGTTCGAGAAGCTTGGTTCTTGTCCTTTGTCGACCACAAGTGATTGTAAGGGGTTCTTGTGCCTTCCCAGTGGGAGATCGCAATTGGCAACTCTAGTGGATTGCACGTGGCTTGTGTGAGCCTCATCTTGTGTTGGTTGTGCGGCACTCGGTGACGGGTTTAGCATGTGATGCCAATTAGCACGTGAACCTCCTAGTGAGTGACTCGTCACAACGAGGACTAGCTAGTTGGCAAACTAGTGAACCTTGGTAAAAAATCGAGTGTCTCTTGTGTCTCCATCTTGTGATTTCTTGGATTTCTTGGATTTCATATTAATTGGATCAATCCTCTACACGGTGGTATATCAATCACTCCTACCTCTATCTTGTATCTTGTTGTTCTTGCTTAGAAGAGATATTAGGTTGTGGTTGTTGTCTAGCTCTCTAGTTTGTTAGCTAGTAGTAGTAGTTCTTGCTTCTGCATAGCTTGTGTAGGCCTTGTGTGAACTAGAACTATTAGTCTAGAATTGCTTAATAGGTGGCTTGGCTTCTCAAGTAGGCTAGCACATTTTTGCTTCACCCCTTTTTATCTCTAACGTGTTGTTGAGTTGGTTTGTAGAATTTTAAATTAGGCTATTCACCCCCCTCTAGCCATCCTTAGAACCTTTCAAGTGGTATCAGAGCTAGTACACCGTTAATTTGAGGCTTAACAACCTACAGTGTGAAGATGGCTCATATCAACAACATGAAGAAACCACCCAAGTTCGATGGCACCAACTATGGCTATTGGAAAGTCAAGATGACCGCTCATATCAAGTCAATTAGACGGAAGGTGTGGCTTGTGGTGGACAAGAAGTTTGAGGTGGTAAATGAGGAGAATCCCACCATGGCCGAAGAAGAGAAGTTGCAACACAATGATATTGCTCTTAGTGCTATCCATGAGGCTGTTGATGAGAATGTGTTTGAGCAAATAAAAATTCTAGAGAGTGCTCATGAGGCTTGGAAGAAGCTTGAGGAATCATTTGAGGGCACTCAAGCCGTCAAGGGAGCAAAAGCATACATCCTCAAAGAAAAGTTTGCAAGCTTCAAGAGGAAGGATGATGATAATGTGCCGGAGATGTTCCATAGGCTCCAAGTGCTAGTAAATGATCTCACGGCTCTTGGTGAGATGGTTGAGAACAAGGATTTCTCTCACAAGTCCTTGAGGTGTCTTCCTCCCCGGTTTGACACTCTTGTGACCTTGATTGTGAGAAGTGGATTGAACACCGTGACTCCTAATCAAGTCTTGGGAGATGTGATGACTGAAGATGCTTACCGGGACAACAAAGAGGAAGATGTGAAGAAAGAAGAGAAGAAGGATGAGAGGAAGAAGAGTGTGGCGTTCAAAGCCACTTCATCACACAAGAGCAAAAGCAAAGCCAAGATTGAAGAATCGAGTGATGATGAAGATTCAAGTGCTAGTGATGTTGATGAAGAGGAATTGACTCTCTTTGTGAAGAGATTTGGCAAGTTCATGAAGAAGAAGGGCTACCGTGTAAGAAGAAAGAAGACCTCTTCCAAGAACTATGATGAGCCAAGAAAGTGCTTCAAGTGTGGAAGCTTTGATCATCTCATTGCTCAATGTCCCTACAATAGTGACAAAGATGATGACGATGATCACAAGAAGAGAGGCAAGACACAAAAGAAGCCCACATTTTACAACAAGAAGAAGAAGGGTTACTCTCACATAGTTACATGGGATAGTGATGCTTCTTCAAGTGGTGATGATGATGATCATGACAAGAATACATCTACCAAGTAGAAGGTATTTGCTAGCATTGCTATGAAGGACAAGATCTCTCTATTTGACACTTCATCATCATGCTTCATGGCTAAGTCCACTAAGGTACTTTCTCATGATGAGAGTGAGAGTGAAAGTGAGAGTGATAGTGAGGATGAGGGTCCCTCCAAGGAGGAACTCATGGACATGCTTGAACAAGCTAAGGAATACATTGGCAAGAAGAGGAAGGAATGCAAGGATTTGCGCAAGGCCAATGAGGCTCTTGAGAAAAACCTTGATGAGGCCATAACATCTCATGAGAGGCTAATCGAAGCCCATGAGAAGCTAGAGAAGTCTCACATCAAGATTGAAAGAGCTCACTCCTCTCTCTTAGATAAAAGTAAGAAAGAGATTGTTCAAACATGTAACATGGGAGTAACTTGTGATATTCTTGATGAATCCTTTTATACTCCTATTGTTGTTGCTCCCACTAACCCCTCTTGTAGCACTATTAATTCCATTTCATCAACTAGTGATGGTTTCACTTGTGATGTCTCACTAATGGTTGAAAATGAAACCCTCAAGAAGGAGGTTGCAAAGCTCAATCACTCCTTAGCTAAGGCTTATGGAGGAGAGGACCACTTGCTTATGTGCTTGGGTAGCCAAGGAGCCTCCCTCTACAAAGAGGGATTGGGCTATACCCCCAAGAAAGGCAAGACCACTTTGCCCCTCGCAAGACTCATTTTGTGAAGGACACTAGTAGGTATTGCAAGAGATGCAAACAAGTGGGTCACAATGAGCAAAGATGCATGAACAAGAAGGCTAAGCAAGATATATCCTCTATTAGAGTTGATTCATTCTATGTCCTTTCCAAGGGTGCTAATGGAGTTCATGCCAAGTTTGTTGGTGCACCATGGATGGCTTCTAAGAAGTCCATTTGGGTACCAAAATCCTCGGTAACTAACCTTGGAGGACCCAAGCAAGTTTGGATACCTAAAAAGAATTGATCTCTCTTGTAGGTCAATTACAAAGTTGGAGGGAGGCATTGGGTACTTGATAGTAGGTGCACTCAACACATGACCGGTAATGGAAGGATGTTCAACTCAATCAACCAAGATAACACTCATGGCTATGATAGTATCACATTTGGTGACAATGGCAAAGGCAAGGTGAAAGGGCTTAGAAAGATTGCTATCTCCAATGATCTAAGCATTAGCAATGTGCTTCTAGTTGAAAGGCTTGAGTTCAATCTATTGTCAGTTGTCCAATTGTGTGATCTCGGTTTCAAGTGCATCTTTGGTGTTGAGGATGTGGAAATCATTAGTGTGGACGGTTCTAACATGGTATTCAAGGGATTTAGGTATGGGAACCTCTATCTAGTGAATTTAAATGCTAGTGAGACCCAACTCTCAACTTGTGTCATGTCCAAATCTAGCATTGGTTGTCTATGTCATAGAAGGCTTGGTCATGTTGACATGAAGCAATTGAACAAGTTAGTCAAGCATGATCTTGTGAGAGGCTTGAAGGATGTCACATTTGAGAAGGACAAGCTATGTAGCTCATGTCAAGCCGGAAAGCAAGTTGGCAACACTCATTCAAAGAAGAGAATTATGAGTACAAGCAAAGCATTTGAGCTATTGCACATGGATCTCTTTGGACCAACAACATACACACGTATTGGAGGAAATAAGTATGGATTTGTGATAGTTTATGACTTCACAAGATACACATGGGTATTCTTCTTGAGTGACACTTTTGATATCTTCAAGTCATTTGTGAAGAGATGCCAAAATGAGTTTGAAACAACCATCAAGAGAGTTAGAAGTGACAATTTGAGTGAGTTCAAGAACACAAGAATTGATGAACTATGTGATGACTTTGGAATCAACCATCAATTCTCTCCAAAGTACACTCCTCAATCCAATGGGATAGTTGAAAGGAAGAATAGAACTTTGATTGACATAGCAAGATCAATGTTGAGTGAGTATAATGTTAGTCATTCCTTTTGAGCCAAAGCTATCAATACGGCTTGCTACTCTAGAAACCGTCTCTATTGTCATGGAATGCTTGAGAAGACCTCGTATGAGCTCTTGAATGGAAGAAAGCCAAACATTGCTTACTTTGAGTATTTTGGTGCAAATGCTATATCTTGAAGAAAGGTGCAAGATTGAGTAAATTTGAGAAGAAATGTGATGAAGGATTTCTACTTGGTTACTCTACATCTAGCAAGGCTTATAGAGTGTGGAACTCATCTAGTGGAATTCTTGAGGAAGTGCATGATGTGGAATCTGATGAAACATAAGGCTCTCAAGATGAAGAAGAAAACCTGGATGATGTGAGAGGTGACAAGTTGGTCAATGCAATGAAAGATATGGACATTGAGGATATTAGACCAAGACAAGTGCAAGATGAAGATGAAGATCAAGTGACCATTCCTACAAATGAAGAAGCTAGTGCACTACTAGGGATCTCATCATCCGTGACGTACTCAGTTCGTCACTGAAGATGCTAAAAACGTCACCTAGTGTAATCTTTGATGAATTTGTGACGAAAATGGGATCATCGTTGAGGTCGCGTCACATTTGACCTACGGTGCCGATATGCTTTATTTCGTCACAGATGTGTCTCTAGTCTGTGACGAAAACTCCATCGTCACGGATGTGATTCCTTTTCTATGATGATCGGTTTTGGTCATGATCCACCGTCCGCCGCCGCGCCAAAACGACGCCGTTAACGGCGTTTGTAACCTCTGACGATCCATTTTGGTCACAGATTGACCTATGGTTTTGTCATAACGGTCCGTTTGGAAGCGACTTGACGACGCTTGCCACGTAGGATGCTGACATGGCTGATGACGGTCATCGCTAACGTGGCGCATGATGTCATCGCTAGCCCGGCTGTTGCGTTGTCGCCACGTGGACCAATCAGATTCTGCCACATGGCTTGTGCCGATTGGTTCTTATTTGGTCACATATTGATTTTTGAAATCGTCACTAAAGATGAAAGATTTTGGTCACAGCTTGCGATGTGTTGTCGCCATGTGGCACGATCAAATTCTGCCACATGACTTGTTCCGATAAATAATCAGCTCATACAACATAATAATATTCCATCCATAAATAATATCCCAGCTCATACAATATCAATACCAGAATCTAGGTTCCATACACCAAAATAATTCATATTCCAGCCACTGTATAGAAGAATCAATGAGAACTATTATTGCTACAGAAAAAATCAGCAGTAAAAAGATACATGACACACAAACAGATACAGTACACACAAACGTCTCTGGCTCCCCTGCCGTACTGAAGATGACGCTTGCAGCTACAACATACCAATTGGTCTTGAATGCCTGCAATTGGAACTTGGTGAATTTAAAATCAGTTCAGGTCACACTATGTACAGTAACTATCAAAGGTTATGAAAAGGTAGCAGCAATCTGATATGTTTTTTGGCACATACATATACACAATATGTTCAGCAGTGAAAGGATTGCTGGCTCTTCATGTCCCTGCCACTATAGCTCGCCGAATCGACTTTTTATTTTTATTTTTTATTTTATTTTTTATATTCCTTTTCCCGTATTTTTTCTCCTTGCTTTTTTACATGTACCATGGGCGCACACAGCGGAGCTTGTGTTCCGTGCTAGTATTATATATACATAGTGTTTTGGGAAACTAATGGATATATTCAACGATTTAATTTGGGCCCTGAACCTATAGACATTCATAATTATAGGGTAGGAAGCATAGTATATTCAAAGTTTGGATGAATCAAAATTTGACATTGAAACCTTACAAATACACTAACTTTCTTTCTTTTGCTAAGAATGGTTGAGTAGCCCAATGGTAATGCTATTACCAACCTAGTGCTAGGTCATGAGATTGAATCTCAACAAACACATTTTTTTTGAAAAACTTTGAATAAGTCAAATTTTGATTTTTTAAAATAAAACACCTTCAAACTACTAGTTTCAAATATAAAAATCATGAATAACAAGTTTGTTAAACTATCTAAGATCTACATTTATTATTTTGATCGAAATTTCATTTGACAAAGTTTGGATGAATTAAAATTTGACATTGAAACCTTACAATACACTAACTTTCTTTCTTTTGCCAAGAATGGTCGAGTAGCCCAAGGGTAATGTTGTTACCCACCTAGCACTAGGTCGTGAGGTCAAAGCTCGACGAACACATTTTTTTGAAAAAGTTTGAATAAGTCAAATTTTGAATTTTTAAAATAAAACACCTTTAAACTAGTAAAATATAGAATTCATAAATAACAAGTTTGTTAAACTATCCAAGATCTACATTTATTATTTTGGTCAAAATTTCATTTGACAAAGTTTGGATGAATCAAAATTTGACATTGAAACCTTACAAATACACTAATTTTCTTTCTTTTGCTAAGAATGGTTGTGTAGCCCAGTGTTAACGTTGTTACCCACCTAGCGCCAGGTCGCGAGATCAAAGCTTGATGAGCGCATTTTTTTGCCAAAATAAAAGGTCTAGGCTGGTGTGAACCAGGATCTGTGGCCCACGCATCGAACACCGTTAAGTGGTCTACGTTAAAAACCGTTAAGTGGTCCACGTTAAAAAACTGATCTGTGACCAATTCGTTTCATCACTACGTGGACCAAACGTGGCAAAGTATCTATGACCATATCAAAACATAATATGTGACGTATATTTTCATCATTACAATGAAGCGCACCGGCAACATGATCTATGATGATTCCAATTTGGTAATACATGATGTTCCTACCGCTTTCGTCATTAAAAGTCAAGCCAAAACTTCGTCCCGAGTACCTTGTGACAAAACCAAAATTTTCATCATAGAAAGATATCATTCTGTGACCAAAGTTACCAGCGTCACTAGAAAATCATCACTGAAGATCATATTTCTACTAGTGGCTCTCCAACTCAAGATTAAGAAAGTGCTAGTGAAGCTCAAGTTCAAGATCAACAAGAGGCTAGTCCATCATCATCTCAACTGAATGCTCAAGATTCTCACATACAAGTGCTCCAACCTACCAATATTGCAAGAAATCATCCAGTAGATCAAGTTATTGGTGGAATTCAAAGTGGTGTGCAAACAAGATCAAGATTGGCTTCATTTTGTGAGCATTACTCATTTGTCTCATAATTTGAGCCAACCAAGATTGATGAAGCTTTGAAGGATGTGGATTGGATAAATGGTATGCATGAAGAACTTAATAACTTCACAAGAAATCAAGTTTGGGAACTAGTGGATAGACCAAGGAATCATAATGTCATTGGAACAAAATGGATATTCAAGAACAATCAAGATCAAGATGGAATAGTGGTAAGAAACAAAGCAAGACTAGTTGCACAAGGGTACACTCAAGTGGAGGGTCTTGACTTTGGAGAAACATATGCTCCGGTGGCAAGGCTAGAAAGCAATTCGGATTCTATTGGCTTATGCTTGTGCTCACAACATCAAGCTCTATTAAATGGATGTGAAGAGTGCTTTTCTCAATGGGTACATCAATGAGGAAGTATATGTTGAGCAACCACTCGGATTTGAAGATACAAAGAAGCCCAACCATGTATTCAAGCTCAAGAAGGCTCTCTATGGATTGAAGCAAGCACCTAGAGCATAGTATGAGAGGTTGAGAAGATTTCTCCTCTCTAAGGGATTTAAGATTGGATTGGTTGACTCCACCCTATTCACAAAGAAGATTGGAAGTGATTTTTTTGTCTTGCAAATATATGTGGATGACATTATCTTTGGGTCTACAAATCAAGAATTTTGTGAAGAGTTTGGAGAGATGATGGCAAATGAATTTGAAATGTCAATGATTGGTGAACTTAGTCACTTACTTGGACTTCAAATCAAGCAAATGAAGAATGGTAGATTTGTGAGTTAAGGCAAGTACATCAAAGGTATGATAAGAAGTTTGGATTGGAGGATGCAAAAGGTATTAGTACTCCAATGGAGACTAATGGACATTTGGATAGTGATACAAGTGGCATGATGATTGAGCAAACACTCTATCAGTCAATGATTGGAAGCTTACTCTATGTGACCGCATCAAGACCGGATGTCATGTTTATGTATGCATGTGTGCAAGATTTCAAGCATCTCCTAGAGAGAGTCATTTGAAAGTCACAAAGAGGATATTGAGATATTTGAAGCATACAAAAGATGTTGGATTATGGTTTCCCAAGGGGTCAAGGTTTGAATTGGTTGGATATTTAGACTCCGATTATGCGGGATGCAAGGTTGATAGAAAGAGCACTAGTGGAACATGTCAACTATTGGGGAGATCACTAGTCTCATAGTCATCCAAGAAGTAAAATAGTGTGACACTTTCTACTGCCGAAGCCGAATACATTAGTGCGGGGAGTTGTTGTGCACAACTAATATGGATGAAGACAACATTGAATGATTATGGAATCAAATTCAAGAAGGTTCCCTTGCTATGTGACAATGAAAGTGCAGTGAAGCTTATAAGCAACCCATCCAACATTCAAGGACAAAACACATAGATGTGAGACACCATTTCATAAGAGATCATCAACAAAAGGGTGACATTTTCATTGACAATGTGGGCACCGATGATCAATTACCCGACATATTCACCAAGCCACTTGATGAGAAGAGGTTTTGCAAGTGAAGGAATGAGTTGAACATCTTGGTTTTTTCCAACATGAGTTGATGCACCCCCACTTATATGACATGCCTCTACTCCAAGATAGCAAGGTACAATTGGTTGACATATGCATTCACTACAAGAAATCATGTCTTTTATGACAAAACTCCTTATGACAGGGCCTGTTTTGGTCATATAATGAAACATAAAATGACGTTATTTTTTGTGTCGTCATAAATCCATTGTAGCCAAAATTATTTGTGATGCCATGGTACATTGTGTCACATAAAGGTACCATGTGTCATCACAAATTGTCTGGCCCATGAGACGATTGATGACTGGTTTTCAGTGACGCTAATTGCTAGCTTTACGTGACATTTGTGTGGCGTCACCTTTAGTTTTTTTGAAAAACTACCGTCCCCAACGTCTAGATACCCCTTACATGTGGACCCTGCTATCTTCAGTTGACCCAATCACTTTCCCCATCTCCCGACCCACGCTTCTTGATGGCGGCGAGCGGAGGGCGGTTTCTGGCGGTGCGGCGAGCTGTGGGTGACAAGAAGAGGGTGGCGAGCGAAGTGCAGGGCAGTGCGTGCCCAACCGTCGTATTGTGTGTTCCCGGAGCCGGCTCCCACTTTCCCCAGGGCATAGTGTAGCATAGCAGGCGACGACAGTGCGAGATCCCCAACGAGCGTGGATCCCCGGCGAGCACATCGGTGCATCAGGTTGGTAGGCGGCACATGGTGACTAGTTCCGCCGCCATTCCCCTCCCTGTCCCCCCTTCAATTTAGTCGGCAGTGCCGCCTTCATCCCCATTCCCCTTCCCTTCCATTTGGTCTGTAGTGGCACCCTATTCCCCTCTTTGTGTGCCTCTCAACTCCCCAGGTGACCTTGGCGACAGCATCACGTTCCAACTCCCCAGGTGCTTGTGGCATGTTCCACTGCCATTCCCCTCCCCTTCCCCCTCTATTTGGTCTGTAATGGCGCCCTCATCCCCTCCCTGTTTCTCTTTGTTGTTTAGTCTGAGTTAGAGGCTATAGTAGTAGCAGTTAGAGGCAAGATGAATTAGCCCTTGATTTGTTTGATGCCAAGCTTGAGTTACTCTAAATTAGCCCTTCCTGTTTCTCTTTATTTGAATTACTTGAGCTCATGTCCAAGTCAGTGATGTTATTAATATGAATGTCTGAGCATATGTCCATCGATGACCTAATGAATCTCATTTGTCTCAATCAGGCCTCATGTCGCAGGCTTCGTCATCTACTACTCATACTCGGCGGTCAGCTACGCTTGTCCACAACCCAGGCCCCTTGATGTTGTTCATGCTGCAGCACCACTTGCAACGGCTATCGATCTAGAGGCACCGAGCGATGAAGTGTCCAAGTTGCCATTGATAATGTGCCCAAAATGCAGGGATGTGAGGGTGTTTGGTGCCACTACCACAAAATTGGAGTATAATAAAGGAAAGAGATACTTCAAGTGTCCCAGGAAGAACTATGTGAGTGTCGTGGTTCAATTTGAATACCTCAAATTTCAATTTTGTTTGCCCAAATTTCATTACTTGTGGTTGTAATTTGGATGCAGGGGAGATGTTAAAGCTATTGGTTTGAGGAAGAATATGTTGTCTTCCTTCTTGACAATGGATATCTACCATCATCTTTGACGACGACAGAAGTTCCAGAAGTCGTGGGAAAAATTGAAGGCTTAGAGCAAAACCTGAACAAGCTGAAGGAGATGGTAGGCAAGAATAGGGAAGGCTTGGGAAACTGCATTTGTCTTGTGTGTGGATGTGTGAATGTAACACTATTTCTGTTGTTGGCCATTTTTTTGGTTGTAGCTATAATGTTCAAGTAGGTAATGCTGATGAAGTATGGGCCTTTGTGTTGAAGATGTATTGTTGAAGAACATGTTGGTATTGAACCTATTATGGTGGATGTATGTGCACTTGTTATGAAATATGGGCCATTGTGGGATTGGACACTCTTGTGTAACATGTGCATTTATGTTGTCTGTTGGAAATAAATATACCTTGTTCTTATGATGATTTAGATGTGTTGTCTGAAATTTTGGCCAAATGCATATATGACAGAGATGATGGAAATAAAGATACCTTCTGCTTAATTGATAGAGATTTTGGCACAATGTATATATGACAGAATATGGGCATTATATGACATTCCCATGTGTCATGAAACATAGAAATATGTAAAGCATAACTTGCAATCTATGACTGCAATCTGGGAATTGTATATGCCAAAATAAAAGGAAATCTGGGCATTGCAACTTGCATCATACATCAAGTATTCACTGAAAACTGAATCATTGCATATATAAGGTCTCACAATTCAGATACAAATTGGTTCATGGTTAATAGCATAATTCAAATACAGCAAAGTTTTTAACAGAATAGTTCATGGTTCACAAATATGCAGAAATGCAAAGTTCAATCATCATCACTGTCTTCTCCTGAAATATTGTCTTCTTCTGGACTATGGTACTCAAGGTAGGTTTCATCTTCATCTTCATCTCGGTCGTCTGTTTCATCACCTTGAGTTGTACGTCTCTATCGTCGAGTGCTGTCCACGAGGTCTCTACTAATAGGGCTGCCCGGTTCATTATCCATGTGCAACAAATCCAAATCAGGATGAGTGTCTCCCACTGCACCTTCTCTAAATGAAATATACTCCTCTTGGTATGCCTCCTGACATCTCATCTGTATATGTTCTTGAATTGGTTTGTTTGTGTCAGACTCTTGAACATCAAATATATGTCGATGGCCAAATTCTTGTAGAACTCGCCAACTTTGACCTAACTTTGTATCTTCCAAGAGAAATACTTGTGTTGCATCTGTGGCTATAATGAAAGGATCATCTTTATACCATCGCCCTTGGATGTTTATGCTCTTGAAGTAACCATCATCTTTCATCTGGTATGTCCTTCCCTCTAGATGGTACCATTCACACCGTAATAAGACCACAGTTCTACGCCCTTTGTTGTTTTTGTTGTAACTCAACTCAATAATGTCTGTGATTGTCCCATAGAAGTCAATTGTATCATCACCATGAGTACCTCCACATTTGATGGTGTAGTTTTGTGTCTTCTTGTGATCATCACGAGCCAGTGTGTGGTATCGTACCCCATTGATTATGCAAGCTGTGTATGAACGCACTCGCGGATCCGGCCGGCATGCCAGTGAGTACAGATCTTCATCAACATGTGTTGTGCCTTGGGATTTCAATCTGGTAATCTGTAGGTTGAAAACATATAGAATAAGTGAGTTTCAAAATGTATTGTACCATAAATTATTAAGTCATGTTGTAGAAGTTGCACACACATGATCCTCGAGCCATCCTGAGAATTGTGTTGACATCATTTTTGAAACATCATGGACCCCTTGTTGTTCTAATTCTGCCCTATACATGCTGCAAAGGAAGAAGATAATTAGTTGTTTTGTGACACTACTATTAAATAAAGATGGCTGAAATGACATTAATTACTCACTCTTTGTATTCATCAACCTCTTCACAGTTATTTAGAACAAACCAAACCATGGAGTCATAGTCTTTGTCTTGGTAATGAAGTTTTGAAGCACCCAACAGGTTAATACCATGACCAAAAATAGAGTAACCATTGGGTGAGCTGTTCTCTTCTCCATCTAAGTTTCTTTTAGGCCTAGTGAACCTACTAATGATGTCACTGAAATATGTTGAGCACTGGGTCATACACTCATAGACAGTGTATGCCTCTGCAATAGATCCTTCAGGTCTTGCTTGATTGCGGATGAAACGCTTAAAGGTGCCCAATCTTCTCTCAATGGGATACATCCAACCATACTGCACCAGTCCCCTAAGGAGCGCCTCATCAGGTAAGTGTACTGCTAGGTGAACCATAACATCAAAGAATGCTGGAGGATAAATTTTCTCTAGCTTGCAAAGGATAAGTACAATATCTTCCTTCATCTGGTGTAGTGCATCAACCTTTAGAGTTTTGGAGCAAAGTTGTCTAAAAAACCTACCCAATTCAGCAATTACTTCATATACGTCTTTGCGCACCAAACCACGAAGGGAAGCCGGTAAAATACGCTACAACATTATATGACAGTCATGTGTTTTAAGCCCATGCATTGATCCTGCTCCCTCCATACTGACACATCTTGATATATTGGAGGCATAGCCATCTGGAAACTTAACATTGCTCACAAATTGCAAGAACTTCTTCTTTGCTTATGGTGTTAGAACGTAACAAGCTTTAGGCTTTGAGGATGAAGTACCACTATCATCTAGCAAATGAAGCTCTTTTCTTATACCTTTGTCTTCCAAATCTAGTCTAGCAGAGATGGTGTCCTTTGTTTTGTTTGGAATATTAAGTAGAGTACACAAAATGTTTTCACATATGTTTTTCTCTATGTGCATAACATCAAGGTTGTACTGTAGCTTCAGTTTTGACTAGTATGGTAAATCATACAAGCTAACCTTCAGATGCCATACCGGTTCATCTTCATTACGACGTCGTTTTCTTGACTTCGGCTTATCTGGATTCTTGCCTGGAATATAGTCAACTTCATCCAACCTTGCCATAACCTCAGCTGCACTAAATTTTCTTGGTCGCTCTCTGTTTTCATTGTGGCCATTGAAAGCTCGGTTTTTCCTCCATTCATGGTCACTAGGGAGGAAACGTCTATGGCTTATGAAACCAATTTTGTTTCTCAGACATTCGGAGCATGGATTCTCATCACAGTGCACACATGCAAAGTAACCCTTAGTGGTTCTACCTGACATGGTGCCTAATGCTGGGTAGTCATTGATTCCCCACAAAATAGTTGCACGTAGGCTGAAGTCTTTCCCTTCAAATGCATCATAAGTTTTCACACCCTTCGAAAGCTCAATCAAGTCTGCTATCAAAGGCTACATGAACACATGGAAATCTTTGCCCGATGATTTTTTGCCTGAAATTAGTAAAGCAAGCATATAATTGGATTGGTCCATACACATCCATGGTGGAAAATTGTATGGTGCCACTATCACTGGCCAGATGCTATATGAATTGCTCATTTGACCAAATGGGTTAAATCCATCAGTAGCAATGCCTAACCTCAAACTGCGGGGATCAGCTGCAAAAGACTTGAAAGTCTCATCAAACTCTTTCCAAGCTTCCCCATCAGCAGGATGCCTCATTTCATTGTCAACTGGTACCCTCTTTTCCTTGTGCCATCTTGCATACTGTGCCCGCTGCTTTGACATGAAAAAGCCTTTGAAGGCGTGGAATTATTGGAAAGTAACAGAGGACCTTGTGAGGAACTTGTTTTCTACCCTCCTTGTTCACTTTCCACCTTGTAAATCCACAAATTGGACAATGATCATCGCCTTGATGGTCCTTCCAAAATAAGGCACAATCATATTTGCACACATCAATAGAAATATAATCAAAACCAAGCTTCCGAAGCAAAGCTTTCAATTCATTATAAGACTTAGGAAGTCCGAGCACATTCTTCAAAGTTGAAGAGAGCAAGGAGAGAAAAGCATCAAACCTAGATGTTGTTATCCGATTGTACACTTTTATATGCAGCAGTTTAATAATGAAAGATAGCCTAGACTCCTCAGTGCAGCCTGGATAAAGTTCACGCTTTGCCTCTTCCATGATTTGTTTATATAAGTTACCACCAAATCCATGGCTTGTTGCGTCGTGCAAATCTTGAATCAACCCCTGAACTCCCCTTGCACCATCATCTAAGACATCTCCAGCTTGTCCTTCCTCATCAAGTACTGCATGGTCATTTCCATCCCATGACATATCCTCTTGTACAAAAAATGATCTCCATCCAATGACATATCCTCTGGTACAACATGTTCTCCATCCTCATGTTGTACAACAACATGTTCTCCATCCTCTCCATGGTGAACCCACCTAATATAGCACCTAGACATACCATTGATTTCGATATCCTCATGTACATCATCTTGGCTTTTCTCTTTCTGTGTCAAGCATTTTCGGCATGGGCACTTGATCTTATCATCTGCACTATATCTACCTCTGACATGTTCCATGAATTGTTTAACACCAGACAAAAAGGCCGGTGAAAATGGTTCACTGTTATAAATCCAACTTCTATCCATCTTGACCTGGATAAATGGTTCAACAGACAAAATTAACTCACATACTATGGAGAGGCAATTGACAACCCCAATTGCATCTACCAAAAATTTAAAAACTTGGCTGACCTTGAACAATGGTCGTAGAAGCAGTTGCTACCAGCTGGGTTTGCCTGGCGAGGCTACAGCTCGCAGCTTGCCTGACCAGCGATGTAGCCGCTACGGTGGTCGGAGGTCACCTGTGAGGCTGGAAAAGCTAGCCTGGCCGGCAGGTGAGGACCTGCTCCATCTGGGGTATCAAGGGGAGCACCTGCTCGATCTGTGGAGGGGAGGGGCAGGAGCTGCAGCAGGTGAGGGGAGGGGCCGTGCGGCTGCTGATAAGAGGGGGATGGGGAGAGGGCAGTGTGGCTGCGGCTAGGGGTCGCCGACGAGGTTGCAGGTTGGGGTGGCGGGGTGGCCAGCGACAGTGGCTGAGCGACCTCGACACTAAGTCTGGCCAAGTGAGATGCTATTTAGACTTGAGTTCCAAGTGGCCAGCGCCTCATTGACATGTGGGCCCAAATGTTCATTAGTCTGTCTTCCTCCCCGTCCATTGCTCTAGTTTATTTTTTTAATCTATGGCAAAATCTTGTAACTAGTTTTTCTCCCGTGTACTATCTCCAAATCTTATGATTTTTTCCATTTTTTTTAAAAAACATGATCTATCAGTTTGTTGTGTTATTTTTGTCATATTTTCATGTTATAAAGTTTGAACAATTCAAATATCGATTTTTTAAAAAAATACATATTCAACTCAGAATTTGGAACTCCAAATGTCTTCAAGTAGAAAAGTGATGAATACGAGAGTTGTAAGACTCATGAAGACCAACAATTGTTATGTGGGTCAATTGCCCATCCGACAAAGTGATAGTAAAGTAGTTCATAAATTTTACAATGTCTCTTGAAGTCTAAGAAACTATAAGTGATATCTGTAATTTCTGTGAACAAAGTCACTGTCACTTTGTCGGATGAAGAAATGACCAAAATAAAAGTTGTACATATTCATGAGATGTGAAATCTTTGTGTTCATCACTTTTTAATTTGAAAGTATTTAGTACCCCAAATTTTAGTTCAAAGTTCTATTAGTTTGAAATTCAAATAGGAAACTATCCAAAAACTAGTCAAATGAAAAAATAACCTTAACCAAATGGTACAATTCGACGAGTTGCACAACTTTGTTTTATACAATATTTCCATTTTCAATCGTTTAATAGCCCAAAAATCCAATTAAAGTCCTAATAGAACTAAAAAGGTCACTAACATGTGGACCCACTGCACCAGGACCAAAAACAGCCAAGCCCAGGACCTAACACTGACAATTGGGCCCCAACAAGTCAGCCCAATTTTTCACTGCCACACCCGCTCTCTCTCCGCGCTGTTCTGCTCGCCGACACATGGGACCCACCTACCTCCCGCGCAAGTCCTCCAAAATCCACCATCGCCTTATCCGTCTGCACAACAAAGGGGAAAAAAATCCCCCATCGCCTTCTCCGTCCCGTCCACGCCGGCCTCCACACCACCCGCCTTCACTCGCCACCGCCACAACCATCCTCCTCCACGACCTTGGCCTCCTCCTCCACAACCATCTGCCTTCACTCGCCACTGCCACCTTGGCCTCCTCCTCCACGACGCAGACCATGGACTCCTCCTCCCTCCCCTAACCCTAGCGTCGGCACGCCTCCGCCAGACATCGGAGGCACCCTTCAAGCTATCTGCACCGCCACCAGACAGCTGAGGAGTCTGTCCAGCCGCCACGCCCTTGCCGAATGGTGGACACGGCCGTCTAGCCGCGACGCCGCCACCGGAAGTCAGAGCCGCCACCGCTCTCCAGCCGCGTCGTTCAGAGCCGACTATCCAGCCACACGCTCACCGACTACACGCTAATACTTGGTGAGTCCACCCATCCTCATGTTCCTCATTTAGATCTGCCCATTAACTGTGAGTTATAGCTAAAACAAAATTGCCAGTGCATTACTAACAGGCATAAAGTGTATTATTTTTAGCAATGTAGTATGTAGCTTGTTCCCAGTATTTTAGATCTGTAACATGGAGTCAGGTACATCATTGTATGTATATGTTGCCAGTGCATTACTAATTTCTAGAGCATTAACTGTTCAGATGATTGCAACTGTTGAGCTGATTGTAAATGTTGCCAATGCATTACTAAATTCATGTAAATTTGCCAGTGCATTTACTAATTTCTGTACTGATCTATTAGTTCTTTTCCAACTCTTTTATAGAAACTGAATCTAGTTTCTGCTCTTTCTGCGTTTCTCATACTAACTAATAGAAGAAATGACAAAAACCAAGTATGAGCAGGAGAGGGATGAGAATGTAAGAAAAATTCAGGAACATTTTAAGTCTCTGGGTGTTCCACTATTAGCTCATGAAGTTAGAGACGTTTTGTCAAAAAAGGAAAAGGGCAATCGGAAGACAGTAGTTTCTGAAAACCCAGAATCTGACATCAACTATGATCCATCCTCTGACATTGATAACCAATCTGACAGTGATGATGATTCTGATGATTACCACAATAATAAGGTCAATACTAAGGTGAGATGCATTACTTGGCCAATTAATAAGTTTTTGGTCTGTCTATTTGAAACATGTACTTCATTGTAGTCATTTAATCTACTTCACACTTCTTTCTTAATTAATAAGATTCTTGTTCCTCTTGACAGGTAGGAGCAGCGATGGTTCCAGGAACTCGCCCTCAGCAAAAGAAGCAAAAGGTGGTAGCAATGGCGGGTGCCATCCACCAGCCACCGCGGATCCCAACAAGATTAACTAGGCAAAGTGCAGCCATGTCTTCACCTAGAGGCCGTCCACCACCTAGGCAAATACAACCCTTGCCTCCTAAGAACACTTCAAAGGCCATCCCTAAACCAAGTGTCATTCATAGTGCCACCCAACAGCAAGCCCAACTCAATACAAGCGCCAACCAGACTCAGACCACAGGAACTAACATCACAGTGCCTAGTCCTCCTAGATTAAGCAAGGCATCTGTAGCCAAGTATGTGCCTGGTGCAAACCCTTTTCCTAGTCCTCCTAGATTAAGCAAGGCATCTGCAGCCAAGTCTGTGCCTGGTGCAAACCCTTTTCCTAGTCCTCCTAGATTAAGCAAGGCATCTGTAGCCAAGTCTGTGCCTGGTGCAAACCTTTTTCCTAGTCCTCCTAGACACACTAGGTTATCTGCAGCTAGGTCTGTGCCTGGTGAAAACACTTTTCCTAGCCCACCTAGACACACTAGGTTATCTGCAGCTAGGTCTTTGCCTGCTGCAAATCCTTTTCCTAGCCCTCCTAGATTGAACACTGAGCATGGTATTACTACTCCTAGAATGACTCAGCAGCCTACTCCCACAACTAGTTTCAACTAACTAGTTCCTACAGACAACTCGCCAGGTGCACATAGCTCTAGGCAAAGCAATGACATCAATGAGTCTCATGAACAGTTTGATGCTACAAACTCAGAGGGCCATATAGATGAAGGAGAAGCATATGATGACTTGTTTCCAGGTAAACATAATTTTTAAATATTATTTTCTCCATTACATATCTACATTTGTTACTGATATATGAACACCATTTTATTATTATTTGCCAGTTGCAGCGCCCCAGAAGGAAGTCTGCAAGAAAACCATATGTATTGGCTTAGAGAGGCTAATAAGAAAAGGAAACAAGCTGCCTATCCAAGTGGCTGAAGGGAAAAAGAGACCTGATGTCCCACTTCAGGCAGCAAAGCTGGCATCAGAAACTGGTGTTGCCCTTAGAGACCAGCTGCCTATCTACACAAGTTGGAAGCTTTATGAAAAAATGAGGGGCCTGTAGAAGTACAAAAAGTGCTTGACAAAGTGGCGGTGAGACAACTATTTCACTCCGAATATTTTCTTCCATTAATCTACTCCCATCTACAATATTGTTTCTAATAACTCACTTGTGTGGTTGCAGACAAGGTTGGATGTGGAAGTTAAGGATGATGGACCAAGCAAAGCAGCATGCACTGATATTGTTAAGAGGGGAGTACGGTAGCAGAGGTATCTCCTCAAAAGGAAGTACTTCGAACCATCACTGACAAAAGAGCAGCTGTTGGCCAAACCACCTCCACCGAAGATTAAGAAAGTGGAGTGGACCAAGCTGGTTGAGTACTGGTGTGACCCAAAGAATCAGGTCCATGCCCTGCAACATCTATTTTTGTTAATATGCAATTTAAACTATGTGCATGTGAATGAAACCTTTGTATTGAATTTGTGGTGCAGGAGAAAAGTGAAAACAATAAAGACAACCGAGGGCAAGTGCAGCTTCACCAAAGGACTGGATCTAGGTCCTATATTGCCCATCGATATAGGACTGGATCCTATTGATTTCTTTGGGGAATGTATGAACAGTCCACAAAATGGTCGTACTCCGCTTGCAGATGACATATATGTAAGTTACATAACTTTTTCATACATGTACTATACCCAAATTCAAGCATGTTTGAAAATTGTTGTACGGCCTTTCTATGTAGGCACAAATGGTTGCATAGAAGTAAAGAGGACTAGAAGAAGGAGAAGTAGCAAAATCTCCATCCAGGATTGTTGCTGATAGTCTAAGCCAGATTAGCTGTTCCTCGACCTTCCTTCCAAACATTGGTCTCACTAAAACACAAAATGCCGCTCGGTCCACAACAGCTGCAGTAGAAGCCCGCCTGCAAGCTCAATTTGAGGCAACACTCGAAGCAGAAAGACAGGAAGCTGCTAGGAAGCAGGAAGAATTGCAAGCACAACTTCGAGCTCAGCAGGCCTCTCTTGAAGAACACCAGAATTTGTTGCTCCAGACTCAAGAAGAGGTGAAGGGAATGAATAGCAAGTTTGAAGAGACTAATGCAATGCTGCGAGCTATGCTGAAACTTCAGAAAGATTGAGGTAGGTATGAATGCACTCCATGTTCACAATGGCTACCTTGATACAACACCAAACTCTCTGTGGAACTGTCAAGATTGTGTTGCTGTGTTTGTGGACTATGTTGCCTTGTTTGTACCTATGTAGTGTGGTGAAACAGTTTGAACTTGTGTGATGGAGCTATGTGTTGTTTGAACTTGGAAGCACTTGTTATCAGCTGGAATGTATGTCATGTGTGCTTTGCTCAATTGTGTATGACTTATGAGCTCTGATGACAGTGGTGGATGCTGCCCATTGAAACATGTTTCTGGATGATGGATTCTAATATGTATGTATATTTCTGTGTTTGTATGACCTCTGATGACAGATAGATCTGTGTGCACTCGTCATTGAATGAAAGAACAATTTGTGACCATGTACAGTTGTCTAAAAATGCAATAATGCATCACAAAAAGGTTGCCGCAATATATAAGATGAATCACAAAACGAGACAACTGTAAACTGTCATATAATATTATAACATGTTTACACTCGTCACAAAACGTTTGCTAAAAAGACACCGCCACCTAACCATTCGTGATGGGCCATGTATTACATGATGCGTTGACCAATATTATGTGACGTTATTGCGCGTCAATAAATATAACAATATGTGACGAGTTGACCGCAGCCGTCACAAAAGGTCCTGACATTATGTGACGGTTTCCAGAGTTTCGTCACACGATACTTTTTGTGTCGGTCGTTTTGTGACTACCCTTGTGACGCCTCATTTTCGTCACACATTTTTTATATGACAGTTTCTGTACCTTACATGACGAGTTGGCTTTGTCATACAATCCAGGGTTTTTTTGTAGTGATTCATCCTTTTCTAGACTTGTGTAGAGTATATAGACATCACTCACTTAGGCTCATTCATGAAAAACAAATGATTTCTATGTGCATATGGTACCACTATTGCTTCCATGCCTTGATTCATCTAGTGGTAGCATATGACATGTTGATAAGCTTGCAACCTTATATGTTTAGTCTAGAATATTTGTTCTTGTATTTAACCAACATGGATAAGATAACCATTGCAAGATGTGTGAACAAGCTTGTCCATGGTTTAAACCATGTTAAATATGTAGGACAAGTGATCTAGAGTGAAATTAATTTGATAATCACACATCGTTTTCTAAATTGACTTGATAAAACTTTACCTAAGTGGTTCCTTTGTGGTAATGTATGACAAAGGGCGAGAAGATTGTGATATAAAATATGATAAACAAAGGGGGAGATTTTGAAAGTGAAAAATTGAGCACACAGGTAGGGGGAGCAAGCCTATAACAAGTTGTTGCATTTGGATGTGCATTCACAACATATTTTAATTTCAAAATGATATGCTTGTGTGGTGTATGCTAAAGTGGTAATCGTGAAATGTTGTATACAACCCTCTAGCCATCTTAGCATGCATAGGAGTTAGCTAGATAACCTTCCACATATTTTGCGTAACCAATTGGTATCGAGCTAACCATGTTGCTAAGGGATGTATGAATGACGTACTTCGATTGGTATCACTCTTCAAAGGTCCATCTCTTATACCTTAGCATCATGTCATAGTTGTTCACCCCTCCAAAACTTTCTATCTAAGCATATGTGCAAAGCTTTGACTCATATTCATAAAAGTGTACATATGTAAGGGAGTAAGCACTATCAAACCAAATTTGAAATGATTGTCCACTTCTTTCATGATATATTGCTTGGCCAAGCATTTCAATTTAAATCAAAATCATATTTCATATCTTTATATTGGGTTGTTATCAATTACCAAAAAGGGGGAGATTGAAAACTCCATAGTGATTTTGGTAATTGATGAAACCTAAGTACTAACCTAGCTCTAAGTGTTTGAGTAGGTTAAGTACATTTATGAAAGATGACAAGTGTTGGAACAAGCAAGGAGGCTAGGAAGATACAAGTCTAAAGCTCACACTTGGAGAAAAAAGAAAGTGGAAAGACCCTAAGCTAAGCAAGGCAAAGGTATAAGCTAGGGCTTTTATTTTGGTGATCAATGTTGGTATTTATTATGCTCATGTAGAATATTCCGCAAGCGCACAGAAATACCGCTGTAGCATTTCACCCAAGAGTATTCTAGGGTATCATATTTATCCTCAGGGAAGCAATGGTTAAAGAATATGATAGCTAACCATGGTGATCCACTAACTAATATACCAACTAAACTATGGTAGGGGTAAATGATATATATGATAAGTGTAATGACACACAAGACAAGTTCAATGATAAAGAGTAGTTTAGTGAGCGAGGAGGACAACGAGCAAGCATAAGGTTTTCCAATATCTATCTCTACTTGCATGGTTCTAACTTAACAAGACAAGTCATATCAAGCAAGAATAATGTTCATACACAATTGCAGCTTGGGCCACTAGGCCATTTAGCAACAGAAAGGGATGAGAAGGGTGCTAAATCGCGCAACACAAGAAGGCCTACGCTTTAAGAACTTGTCCGAATGTGGTGGGATCAAAGCCTAGATAGGTTTGTCACCCCTACTAGATACCACAAACAAACCGTTGGACAAGCCGCAGACACAGGTAAGCGTATAGTCTAGACACCATGTCTACACTATATCTCACTACTCTAATCCGATATCCGGTGAAATGGATTAGAGCACCGGGTTAAGGGCGGTGAGCTAGTGCAAAAGTATACTACCATTATCTTACTATCAAATAACTATAGATATGCTAACAACCAATACAACATAATTAGTCATGTTGCAATAAAGTAAAGTACTAAGGCGAAGTAGAGAAGATAACTATATAAAGTAACTCAAGCCTTACAAAGAGAGAAATAAATACTAGAAGCATACCACACCACCTGGAAGACTAGAGCTGAAGACCAGAGGCTCACTCTAATTCCTAACAACACTAGCACTACTACAAGTGTTACATATTGAGAGAGAGTGGAGAGCTCCTCCTTGTGGTGTGTCTTGAATGAGAGGGGGTGAGGGGGTATTTATAGTGGAGAGGTGGAGTAGGGGCTACTCCACCGCCATGTCATCAATCCGCGTGATGGATGATGAGAGCCCTTGGATCCTAACCGCCTTTAGATCAAGGGTGCAAGAGAATTCAACATGTGCTTCTTTTAATTCAGCATGTGCATCTTTGCATGGCGGCATGCAAAGGAGGTGGACGCCCCATATGCCTTAGGGGGGGGGGGTTGGCCGACCCCCCTATGGGTGGTGGGACCTCCCCTATCCTTCTAGAAGGTGACCCACATGTCTTGGAGTTGGTGTGCACAGGCCGGACCACTTTTGGACGTCGGTTTGTAGTCTTGTGGGCCCATGGATCCATGTGAAGTGAATATGAGCCATTGGGAGAAAGCACAAGTTGATCCAAGAGTGGAGGATCACTTGGGAGTGCTTCTCCTGGATCATGGCGAGCGTGGGAGGCTGGTGGGCCCCATGGTGAGGTCGGCCGACTTGCACAAGGGGGTTAGTGACCCTCCTACTATGACATGTGGGCCCTCTTATCATGTGGGTGCTTGGGATGACTGGTGGGCTCCATAGGGTGGTCGGCCGACCCCCCTATGTGGGTCCCACTAGCTCATTTCTCTCCATTTCCTATAGTCCTGCAAGAAATACTCCATGGACATGTGGAACTAGTTATTGGATAAAATATACTCATGATATGCCTATGTCCCTTCATTATGAGGCTGTTGACGGTGATTTTGAGTATAGAAAATTATGACATTTTCACCGTCAACAAGATCCCCAAGCTTAAGTCTTTGCTCGTCCTCGAGTAAAGGTTAAAGTAAACATGAGCATAACACCTTAAGATATATAGAAAGCATAGAATTCATTCCAATACATTTCTTAAACAAGTGGGACATGTGGCATTAGCTATCATATATCCTTGAGCAGTTGAAAAGTGGAACAATTCTTGAAGCAAAGTCATCATCCCAATCCATTTCTTAGTAACTTGGATTTTTTCAAAGTTTTCACAAGAAAATCATAGTTCACTTATACTCCTGAAATGGTACTCTCAGATCATTCAATGGTGTATGATTCCTCACCAAGGCACATA
Source organism: Microstegium vimineum (assembly GCA_022036555.1). Lineage (NCBI taxonomy): Eukaryota > Viridiplantae > Streptophyta > Magnoliopsida > Poales > Poaceae > Microstegium > Microstegium vimineum. The sequence continues at coordinate 30,227,832 of CM039133.1, read as the reverse complement.
TCAAAGTTTGCATTCTTTTCATCCTATCTCTAAAGGCTTACGTGGAGCTGTAGGGTAAGATAAAGAATTTAGCAAACTTACTTTGCATAAGTTGTAAAGTCAAATTCCGGATCCAAGGAGAGAAGTGTCATACTCTTAGATCAAGATGCGCAAGTGTGTGAAACATGACAAATGATCAATACTCCTCTATTTGATATGATCTCTCTTTCTAACTTATAATTTTGAGACATAGCTATCTTTATTTATTTTTTTCTTTTTCTATGAGCTTTGATTTGCTCATCATTCATTTTTTTAAACTTGGGACCTTCATGTGCCCCTATATTTTTTTTCATATTTTTCATAATTTTGCATAGTCTATGTCTCATTGACTAACAACATACTAGAGAGAGAATTTCTATTAGAACATGGAGCATGAACTATGTGGAAAATGAAAGGCATGTTTCTGCGTACTTCCAGTGTAGAAGCAGCATATATGTGTGGTGTGTACGTGATCTTGATCTTGGTAGTATGATAAATCTCTCAACAAGGGTCACAAAACTTGACCAAACTCAACACAAAGCAAGTAGCTTATGTAGAAAGCTTATATCATGAAAGAGCATATATGGCTTTGGTAGGAATTTTCACCATTGAGGAGTATGTGACATTATGGTTTTATGACATTTTATCAAAAGCAAGATCTCCAAGCACTTTGAATAGAAAAGGTAGGATTTCTAAGCTAGAACTATATCACACATCACAACAACTTAGTCAATATGAGTTTCCTATTAAGATGTTTTCCCACAAGCATAAGCATATGTATATGGAATAAATTTATGCAAGCTTCTATCTCAAGAATGTCATAAGCATGCCACTTTTCAAAATTTCAATCCAGATTTGGCTTTAGTTCATTTTGGATTGCATGAGATCAAAATATCACACATGTACCAAGAAGAGAGGAAGATGTGTCAAACCAGCATTTTGAAGTGAAGTATCAGTAGTGAAGGATGACAGGTGGGCCCATAGCTCCATGATGGGGTCTTCCGACCCCATCAAGAGGCATCTGGCCCTCCAAGGTGTGTCTCCTCTTTGTCCCCTTAGTGGGGGAGGGAACCTCCCCCAAGCTTGGTCTTTTGAGTGTCCTCAAGCCTTGATTTGTCTCCAAGAATGATCTCATGACTTTCCCACCAAAATTTTAGAGGTTTCCTACAGGGGTTAGTCCAAACAACCAAATTCTATACAAGTATATTTTGATTCAATAATCAAACTTGACACCATGCCTTGTTTGATTAAGGCAGACTATTTAACCTAAGCACCATGCTCAATTTAAAAATCCTATGGGAGTACATTCGAAAGGTACTTCCAAACCAAAGCATGCAAGAATAGAAAAGGAAGCATTGAATGAGACTGATTTAATTAGAGACAAGGACATGAGTGGTGAAGCAGAGGATTTTTTTTTATTTTTTTTTTGATTTTTTTGCAGATGGCGTGGATGAAATGCATTCAATCAAACATGTTATGGTTTTGGAAAAGGAAAATGATGTATATGCATGAATCTCTAGACTTAACCTAAACAAGGACTAGAGACATGATGATTTAAGCAAACATGCAATGGTAAAAAAACAAAGGAGAGTGCAAGGATAATGTCGGGTTGCCTCCCGACAGGGTCTCACATACCTGAATGATACCATCATTACCCAAAATTTGAGACAGAATTGTGAGTGCTTTTGCTCTGTCACATGAATGGTTTTGTTTTCTTCTTTGACAACAACCTTCTTCAATTCTACATAGGGTTAGATTACATGCATACACATACCTATGAGATGGCAGGGTCGAAGTGTTGATTGTTCATGAATGATCAAGCACCCTAGGCTCTTTGATGTTTTTTCTTCTTATTTTTTTTTCTTGTGGAAAAACACCAGAAGGTCGAGACGGTTGATGTCGTATTTATTCCACACTCAACAGAACAATGGTAATCCCACAATAGCTAGTGGTAACATAGATTAGTAGACAACAAAGTTAGTATCAAAATCTTTTGCCAATTGCTTCCCCGGCAACGGCGCCAGAAATTCTTGTTGGTATTTATTATGCTCATGTAGAATATTCCGCAAGCGCACAGAAATACTGCTGTAGCATTTCACCCAGGAGTATTCCAGGGTATCGTATTTATCCTTAGGGAAGCAATGGTTAAAGAATATGATAGCTAGCCATGGTGATCCACTAACTAATATACCAACTAAACTATGGTAGGGGTAAATGATATATATGATAAGTGTAATGACACACAAGAGAAGTTCCAATGATAAAGAGTAGTTTAGTGAGTGAGGAGGACAACGAGCCAGCATAAGGTTTCCAAATATCTATCTCTATTTGCATGGTTCTAACTTAACAAGACAAGTCATATCAAGCAAGAATAATGTTCATACACAATTGCACCTCGGGCCACTAGGCCATTTAGCAACAGAAAGGGATGAGAAGGGTGCTAAACCGCCCAGCACAAGAAGGCCTACGCTTTAAGAACTTGGCCGAACATGGTGGGATCAAAGCCTAGATAGGTCTGTCACCCCTACTAGGTACCACAAACAAACCGTTGGACAAGCCGCAAACACAAGTAAGCGTATAGTCTAGACACTATATCTCACTACTCTAATCCGATATCTAGTGAAATTGATTAGTGCACCGGGTTAAGGGCGGTGAACCAGTGCAAAGGTATACTACCATTATCTTACTATCAAATAACTATGGCTATGCTAACAACCAATACAACATAACTAGTCATGTTGCAATAAAGTAAAGTACTAAGGCAAAGTAGAGAAGATAACTATATAAAGTAACTCAAGTGTTACAAAGAGAGAAATAAATACTAGAAGCATACCAGACCACCTGGAAGACTAGAGCTGAAGACCAGAGGCTCACTCTAATTCCTAACAACACTAGCACTACTACAAGTGTTATATCTTGAGAGAGAGTGGAGAGCTCCTCCTTGTGGTGTGTCTTGAATGAGAAGGGGTGAGGGGGTATTTATAGTGGAGAGGTGGAGTAGGGGCTACTCCACCGCCACGTCATCAATCCGTGTGATGGATGATAAGAGCCCTTGGATCCTAACCGCCTTCAGATCAAGGGTGCAAGAGAATTCAACATGTGCTTCTTTTAATTCAGCATGTGCATCTTTGCATGGCGGCATGCAAAGGAGGTGGACGCCCCATATGCCTTACGGGGGGGGGGGGGGGGGTTGGCCGACCCCCCTATGGGTGGTGGGACCTCCCTTGTCCTTCTAGAAGGTGACCCACATGTCTTGGAGTTGGTGTGCACAGGCCGGACCACTTTTGGACGTCGGTTTGTACTCTTGTGGGCCCATGGATCCATGTGAAGTGAATATGAGCCGTTGGGAGAAAGCACAAGTTGATCCAAGAGTGGAGGATCAGTTGGGAGTGCTTCTCCTGGATCATGGCGAGCATGGGAGGCTGGTGGGCCCCATGGTGAGGTCGGCCGACCTGCACAAGGGGGTTAGTGACCCTCCTACTATGACATGTGGGCCCTCTTTTCATGTGGGTGCTTGGGATGACTGGTGGGCTCCATAGGGTGGTCGGCCGACCCCCCTATGTGGGTCCCACTAGCTCATTTCTCTCCATTTCCTATAGTCCTACAAGAAATACTCCATGGATATGTGGAACTAGTTATTGGATAAAATATACTCATGATATGCTTATGTCCCTTCATTATGAGGTTATTGACGGTTATTTTGAGTATAGAAAATTATGACATTTTCACCGTCAACAATCAAGACACCTAATGGGTGTGATCACATTTAGGTTAGACAACCGTACTATTAAGAGGGGAAATGTAAAAGTGATTGCGGTTTGTCAAGTGCCACTAGGTGTTATCTATATTACATATGCATTTAAGACCTAGTGACATACACCGTGCTTAATTGAAAGAAGTAAGGGTGGAAAAGATTACACTTAGTGTTTGGTGCTTTGGAGCAAGGGTGGAAAAGAAAGAAGTAATGAAAGCACTTAAATATGCAACAGACGCTGGCATCGGACGCTGGCTCGAAGGCATCAGCGCGTCCGACGGGCATACCCTAGCTAAGTCTTGACGAAGACTTGACATCAGATGCTGAGGAGCATCTGTCGGCCGTGCGACGGACGCGTCCGATGCAAACTAGAGCTCTCTGGATGCTTACTGGACTCGTGACGGACGCTGGACCAGACACTGGCGACGGATGCTGAAAGAACCTTGGTGGAGCGTCCGATGGATGCTGATGTTGTTTCTGACAGAGCGATGGACGCTAAGGAGCGTCCGACGGCAAGGCATCGGACGCGTCCGATGGAAAATATGAGGTTTTGGAGCTCTCTGGACTAGCGGCGAACGCTGGCGACGGTGCGTCCGTTGGAACATAAACAACGTCCGTTGCATTCAAAATCAACCCAACGGCTAGTTGCATGGAGGGAGGGCTATATATATGTGTTGGCTGGCTTGGGGTGATCTCTCTTGCACATTTGATCAACTTGAGACCTTTTAGAGCCGAGCACTCTCTCTCCCACTCATCTCCATGCTTGGTTAGTGATAATCCAAAAGAGATTGTGTGATCCAAGTGCATTTCTCATATAGCTTGCAGATAGTGGCACTTGGGAGACGTTTTTGCTGCGGATTTCTTTTTACTCTTGGTGATTTCCATCACCTAGACGGTTTGGAGCAGCGGAGGTGGTTCGAGAAGCTTGGTGCTTGTCCTTTGTCGACCACAAGTGATTGTAAGGGGTTCTTGTGCCTTCCCCGCGGAAGATCGCAATTGGCAACTCTAGTGGATTGCACGTGGCTTGTGCGAGCCTCATCTTGTGTTGGTTGTGCGGCACCCGGTGACGGGTTTGGCGTGTGATGCCAATTAGCGCATGAACCTTCTAGTGAGTGACTCGCCACAACGAGGACTACCTAGTTGGCAAACTAGTGAACCTTGGTAAAAAAATCGAGTGTCTCTTGTGTCTCCATCTTGTGATTTCTTGGATTTCATATTGATTGGATCAATCCTCTACATGACCGTATATCAATCACTCCTACCTCTCTCTTGTATCTTGTTGTTCTTTCTTAGAAGAGATATTAGGTTGTGGTTGCTGTCTAGCTCTCTAGTTTGTTAGCTAGTAGTAGTAGTTCTTGCCTTGCATAGCTTGTGTAGTCCTTGTGTGAACTAGAACTATTAGTCTAGAATTGCTTATTAGGTGGCTTGGCTTCTCAAGTAGGCTAGCGCATTTTTGCTTCGCCTCTTTTATCTCTACCGTGTTGTTGAGTTGGTTTGTAGAATTTTAAATTAGGCTATTCACCCCCCTCTAGCCATCCTTAGGACCTTTCACCAGGGCATCGCTCGAGGCGTTCGGCTCCAGATCAGCACTGAGCAGTTCACGGTGGTGTGTTTCTCCATCCCCTTGGCACCCTATGACATGGTCCTCGGTCTCACGTGGTTGAGGTTGCTGGGACCCATCCTTTGGGACTTCGCAACGCTACACATGGCCCTCACACTATGTGGGCGTCGGGTGGTGTGGGCCGGTGTGGGCGCGCTGACCGCAGCGACATCTACATCCCTGTCTGCGGCCGACTTCTACACCGACACAGGTTCGGAACGCGCCCTTTTGGACCATCTCCTGGACGTCTACCAAGAGGTGTTCACCGAGACCGTGGGGCTTCCGCTGGTCAGAGCCTAGGACCACCACATCCATCTGAAGCCAGGCACCGTACTGGGCACACACGAAGCGTAGCACAGCGTGCTAGGTCGCGTAGTCAATCTCATCATCGTAGTCGTCTGAGTCGCCAACGCCGCCTGCGAACATTTCCAGTAGGGTGGGGACCTCTAGCGTCATTCCGGGGATCCCCCCCGAGATCGAGGGGGTCAGCTCCGAGAACTCGTGGCCCGGGAGTCAGGGTTGGCACGTCCTCACAAGGAGTCGGGAGATCCTCATTTGGCTTGACCAGGGTGTCGATGTCCTGATCCGACGAGGGTGACACATGGGTGAGGACTCCGTCTGGGGAACAGACGAACTCCAGGCTCCCAAAGCGGATGAAGGAGAGCCCAGGGTGGTCGGTGTTGACGGTCCTTAGCGTCAACTTTTTAAGCAATTATAAATAGAATAAATTGCGAACACATGGTGGATAAGTACCCTGAAACAGGTGACAATTCACAACATGTATTAGTGAATATCAAGAGTTTCTCACACACAACCACATCATAGGAAAGATTTACAAACATCATCCAACATATAAAATCACACAAGTGCAGTAAAGTAGACATGATGACATGAGTACGGGGGAAATAAAATCACACAAAGAAACAAATCCCTCCCCCTATCTCTATACTCGACCCTCTCTCCCCCTTTGGTGCCAAGCACCAAAACTATGGAGCTGGAGCATCTGGAAGTGAACCATCCGTGAAGCGAGAGTGAAGATCGAACTGGGAGTAGTCTGGACTGTCATCGCTGTCCTTAGCTGCCTGACCCTCTAGAGCTGCATCGGTCTGAGTAGCGGTATGGGAAGGCTGAGCTGACTCCTCTAGCTCCCGTTGAGGCTCAGAAGGGGTAAAACCCTGAGTTGGAGCCTCTGACGGTCCTGCCTCTGAAGTGACGGGTCTGGGAACCCAGCGAGTGAAGACTCGAGGTGGGGGAGGAGTGGACACTGCCAAAGCGACTAGAGATACTACAACGACAAGCTCTGCTGGCTGGGACTGATGCGGTGAAGATAGTGCCACTATGATTGCCTCTGCCTACTCCTGTGCCTGTACTGGAGCCCTTGACTCAACTGCCTCCACTATGACTGAGATAGCATCTGTCTGAACTGCAGCTGGAGGAGTCGTGACGGTCTGAGTGGACTGATCCGGTGTGATCTTCGACGAGGCTACTGAAGAGAGGTGAGTGCCCGTCGCCGGAGGATCCACCGCAGCCTCTACTGGCGGAGTCTCATGCTGAGCTGCTAGTGCTGGAGAGTCCTCGCCTGTGATCTCCCTGTAGGAGGCTGTGAGCTCGCGTAAGGCCTCGGCAATGGTAGTTCCCCGGACAGGTGTGAAGCCTCACTGAAAGTCATCGGGAGAAGCTAACCAAGAAGACACCTGGGTCCTCGGAGACTGACACTCTGGTGAAGCCGGTGCCTGAAAAGGTGGAGCAATGAGTGCCTGACTCTGCTGTCCTTCGGACGGTAATGTTGGAGTTAGCATCACTAACACTGTCGGCTGAGGTGGCTGGGAGGTAAACTGCTGCTGCTGTGAGACCCCGGGCAACTAAAGCTGTGGAGTAAAGGTCTGCCCGGAGCTCGAGCTGTGAAGACGCTCAAGAAGCATGGTCTAAGTCTTCTGAATTTCAGCCTGCTGTATCTGATATGTAAGAAACTGGTGCTAGAACCCATCCTGACGAGCCTGAGCCTCAGCCTAAGCTGCTAGCTGCTGAGCGGTGAGTCTCCTGACATCCTCAGCCTATCGTCTCTGCTCCTCTGCCTGTCTCCTCTGCTCCTTTACCTGTCGGACCTGCTCTTGCTGCATGCTGGTCAGAAGAGAGAGGATGGTGACCTCTGAGGTGCCAGACGCTGCACCGGACCCACCGGCCTCGTGGTCGTGAGACCGGGGTGTGTACTATGGAACTGGCCTATAGTCCTCATCTGAGCTGCTAGAAGGAATATCATCATCATAAGCATCATTGGCAGCAGCGTCAATCTGAGCATCTAGCTCTGCAAGGTCATCATCTGCCAAACCCAGAATCACTGTCTCCGGCTGTACTGCTGACTCAGGTGGAACACCTGTCTAACGTGTGTGCGGTCCCTGACGCCTCAAGCGACCTCTGCCACTGTGACTCACCAACTGACTCATGTTGTACTCAGGAAAGACCGTGTTAGAACGGGTGAGGGTGGTAAGCTGAGAGATAGACTCGCCACGAGCAACCATCAGATAGGATATCCAATGTGCGTACTGAAGCTGCCAGTGACCTCTAAATCCGGAGGCTATGATGTCCTCCATCTCACTAACAATCAAGTCCCATAGGTCAAACTTCTCTTTGCGGACAAGATGTGTTAAGAGCCACAGCTGCAGACGGGTGATAGTCTCACGAGCTCCCACTCGGGGTAGTATGGTGCGCCTAAGTACCTCGTTCAGGATCCGGGCAGTCACCGTGAGGTCACGGGTGCCTCGACTAGACCCTTCTCCGAACGACTGTCTGAAGCAAGGCCGCACAAACTCAACTGAGGGTAGCTCTCCCTCATGAGGACGACGTGGTGCGTCCTGGTCACCGTAGCACAGGGTGTGAATCCGTGTCTCTGAAGCCTCCAGGTGAAAGATCTCACGGAACCGGGTCGCATAGATCCTGTGGTCTCAACCTCTGCAAGCGAAATGCAAGAAGTTGTGTGTGACACCCTGTGTCAAGCTTGCATTAGGATCATCATTAGCCACTAAGCACATCATGCCATTTCATTCATGTTTGCATATGCTATCATCTCATGTGTGTGTTTTGAAACTAGAATTGAATAGGCGTTTTGTGCTTAATGTTGTGTTTAACCTGTTTAGTTAAACCTTGCTTTGCTTAGAATAAAAGTGTGGTTTGTTTATGTCTAGTTACCCTGCTTAGTTTTGTCTTATACAAGAGAATGGAAAAGGGAATCAGAATCGAGAACAGGCTGAGTGCCACCCCTCGATCTCGACCCCACCGCTCGATAGGCACGATGACGGACTGAGGGTCCGAGCGAACGACCCCAGGCCAGAGGCTCGACCGAACCCGAGGCTCGATCAGCCAGTCGATCGACGCCGCCTCGCCATCGACCTCTACCCCTCGAGTTTACCCCTCGATGACGGACTGAGGTTTAAACGAACGACCCCGCACGGAAGGCTCGACCGAGTCGGAGGCTCGATCAAGCCGATCGACCCTACCCTCGATATCGACCCTCTCCCGTGCGCTCGACCGCACGCACGTGTCGCGCCACGCTCGCGCGCACTCACCCGACCGCGGCTGAGCCGTACGTCGGAGTCATCCGCCGCGTGGCCGCCGATGCCTGACCACGGAAGTGGAACACGCCATCGCCGCCGCTTCGGCTCTGCGCCGACATCGCTGTCGCCGCTCGCGCTGTCTCACTCGAATCCGAGTTAACGGCGCTAGGACCAAGTCGGTTTCGCTTTTCGCCGCCGCAGACCTGCCAGCCGCCCTGCCGCGCGCCGCGCCGTCGTTTCGCAATAACGTCGCCGCAGTGCCGCGTCCGATCAGCGCCCCGCCTTGTCTCTTTCGCAGATAAGCGCGAATCCGCACTAACGGCGCGCCGACCAAGTCCCGCTCTGTTTCGTCGCCGCAAGCACGCCAGCGCCGCTGCCACCGCCGCGCCATCGCATCACGTCCCCTCTAGCAGCGCCGGTCGGCCATGACCAAGCAAAGAGGAGCGCCTATACCTCCACCACCTCCCGCACTCGTTTGCACACATCCGCACACACGCTGCCCACCTTTTCTTCATCAGCCGCAGACTCCAGTCACCGGAACGCCTTTCGCCGTTCTTCGACTCCGCGTCGCCACCGCACTGATCAACCCGCGTTCGCCGTTCACCGTCTCGTCTCCGATGCCTCCATCTTCGTGGAAGCTTCGCCGAAGTTAACCGAGGTGAAAACACCGTTCCCCTAGCTTCAGTTCGACCGTGTCGTCACAGCACTGTTGGCCGTGCGCCATTGTCGCCGCCGCGGAGCTTGCACGTGGACCGGTTTCCACAGAGCCTTTCTGGCTCAGTTAGCCCTCGAGCCGCGCTCGCCACCTCACCTCGATGCTCACGCACCCCAGCGCCGAGCTTCGCTTTGCCGGTGATCACTTCGCCGCGTCGCGCCGCCGAGCTGCACCACCACTGCACACCGTCGACCCCTCTTCACGGTCGCGCCAGTTCAACCAACACCACCAGTGGATGCGCGTAAGTCATCCCGAGCCTAGCACAGCCAATCCTACCGCCGAAGACTTCACCATCGGCGAGAAAACGTCGATCCGCACCGTTCTCTGTTTTCGATCGACGGTTGCTGGACCTCGAATAATCGAGGGTCATCCTCGAGTAATCGAGGGTCACGTTCGTCTGTTGCCTCGACATGCCTCGAGCCCGTTCCCGAGATGGTTTCCTATTCTGTTTTCAGTGGTATGCCTTGCTTGTGTGTTTTTATCTAGAGTTAGTAAAGTCTTGTTGCTAGTTTCTGTTTAGAATAAGTATAGCCTGTTGTGTCCTGCTAGCTAGTAGCTCGAGCCTTAGTAGCCTTGTAGTAGTTTTCTTGGGTGTATGCTTAGAATCTCTGTTGTGTGTAAATCATGTTCAAGCATCATCCCTGCACCTTTCAGTTATTTATCTATGCATTGCAATCATTTAGGATCCGTGGAGGAACCTCAGGAGCCCACAGAGACCAAAGTCCAGGAGGTACAGGAGTTGTACGAGGAGTACCAAGAGCTCGACACTAACCTTCCTGAGTGCCCTGACCACCAACCCTCCACCTTTTCTCAAGGCAAGCCCCGGAGCATTCTTAAGCCTCCCAGTTTTTACAATTAATCTACTTGAGTATTTTATACTGTGATGCATTAGGTAATAGGAGTTGTTTTGAATCCCAAATTGATGCATTACCATCCTTGATACTTGTTTTACCTACCTTGTTACCCTGCTAATAATAAAGTAAAAGCAACCCCTTAGCATGCTTAGAATAATGGTTACCTTTTTTTATGTTTCGTATGATCCCTCGTGGGTAATACTATCACGGTTGGCTATATTTCGCTATCGTGGAAAGAACCTATGGTAGTAATGAAATGCGGTCAACTGGACGGCAAGTGCACCAAGTGGTCAAGACTTGGGGGCAGTCCGTCCGTTGGATCGTGTAGGTTTGTACACGATGGTGGCCCTCTTACATCTTTGAATGCGCCCTTTCACATAGGGGCCGTCGGGAGTGTCAACCCCGAAGCCGAGTAAACACTGTCCGGGCCGGAGCTCGCTCAGCTGTGAGCACCCCTCTAGACTGTAGGCATGATCTGCCCCGTGGTGGCCATCTATTTTCTACAATTGGGGTGGACCCATGCGAGCCCGCGTCGATTACCCCCTGGACTTTGTTGAGCGGTAACCTAATGCTGACCCGGTGGGGTAAAGTATGGGCGTGTGTTAAAGGTAATCTGACCAGCTGGTGTATATCGATTCGAATTGCCGCCCCCACTGGATATGGGGGATTATGCTGAGCTTCACCACAGTACAACTCCATGTGACATCTTAATGGTTCTACTAAAATGTTGATGAAGGAACTGGATATATGTTATTATATTGTTTGAGTAGAATCAAGTGTGTGCTCTAGTATAGATGCAATAACCTAGAAATAATTAGTAGGATAAAATATGACTGCTCATCGCATCATTAAAGTGAACTCCTTAAGTTAAGCATTTCCGCAAAGTAAAGCTTACCCAACTCCAGATACAGCCGTGCATATCCTTGGAGTCTTTATTTTCAGTTAGACGGGTAAGTCTAGCTGAGTACATTCCCGTACTCAGGGTTTATCCCGTTGTTGCAGATGGCCAAGTATACATCGGCTATTGTAAGCACTGTCTCTATTCTTTCTACGAAGAAGATGAGTAGGCCTTGGGCAAGGTCTTCTACAAGCTCACCTTTTGCTGTTGTTGGACCTGACATTGTGGGCACCCCTATCTTTTGAAAACTTCAAGTTCCGCTTCAAACTCTGTTTTATTGGCCACACGTGTAGTGGCGTAAGTACTACTTTTATTTGGAACAAAGTGTTGTAATAACTTTATTTCGTACTTTAAGTATTTTTTGGTTGATCTGTGACTCACTCGAATGTGTATCCCTGAATGTACGCGATCCTGAGTTGATGTAAGAAATCCTTCGAGATTTCCGGACTACCGGGATTATATGGGCTCAAGTGTTTTAAATGGTAGTTAAGTCAGCTACATTAGCACTTGATCTCTTATAATTTGGGCGGTTCCGTCACATTGTGGTCGGGTGAGACCCACAAAGAAGCATAGAACTGTCTGACCCAGTCCTCCTGATAGTTCCCAACCCTGCCGATTAAGCATGTCAAGCCACCTAGGTACTCAAGGTGCTGAGCTATATCAGGACCACCGACCTCTATGATCGCCTACAGGGGACAAACTCTGTGTGCCCGTAGCGGTGCACGTGTCTCGACATAAACTCTATAGAAATCCTCGTGCACTGTCATGTAGAAGTCTGAACCGACACGAGGGTCTCGCTGTGCTGGAAACCATGTCCGAAAGTCTGCAAATCTCATGTCCTGAATCTGCTTGGCTGACATACCTTGAACATTGTACCTCACTGGATCTGGCACTCAGGTCTCGGCGGAGGTCTGTCATTACACTGTGATCCGTCGGGCCTAGGAGGAGGTGACAAACCATGAGCGTGTGTCACTCGTCTGGACATCAGCTCCTGCACTAAAGAATGCCCCGAAAGGTCTGCCTGCTCAGCCTCTGCTGCCTCTGGAGCCTCTAGGATTCAACCTCTGCCTCTACCTGAGAGGGGGACTCACGACGCGCTCCATGGCGAGGAGAGATCCTCAAACCGGCGCGACGTCTGCCCTGCTCGGCAATCTCAGCTGCCTCTGGCGCTGCAAGTGCTGCCACTGAGTCTGGATCCATCAGCGGCCTCTTCCTCTTCTTCACAATAAGCTTCTTCTTGCCCCTGTCCTGGCTGGTGGGTGGACGCGGTGGAGGTGGAGAGTCACCACCACTGCCAGGGACGGAACCGGCATTCTTCATGCGTGGCATTGTCGGCCACGAGAAGAACAAAACACTGACAACTGCCAACTCAAACGCAAGGATCAACTGCCACTTATCAAGCAACTGTCACACTGCCAATCCCAAAATCAAACAAGAGTGGCTCAATGGCCCTGGACTGACACTCTCGAGGCTTTGCCACGTTCCTTACTCGCAGGCTTTGCCCTGAGTTAACTGCCACTTCCCAAACAAACCACTGCACGATAGATAGATTGGGATATAACCATAAGCAATTATCTAGAGAGAAGAAATATCTATGGTGAAGCATGAAGTAGATAAGCAAAAGATCGTTTCTGCCTTGGACATACCTCAGAGCATGGTGTCAAAAAGAGTAGGTAAGAAAGCCTCGATCAATTTCAAACACAATCCGTAACCCTAACAGAGATATGGGAAAGCAAGTTAGGGATTGGTGGAAAAGAATGAATAGGACACCGAGGGAAAGGAGAAATGCAGTGCAAAGAATCACCTTTGGAGACTTGGAAGAATCCAAAGAGCAAAGGAGGGGGTCTGAAGAGGCTCCACACGGCCCACTCTGCTCTGCTCGGCTGAACCGCGCGAAATAGAGGAGAAGCAGAGGGGCAGGAGCCGGCGATGCAGGGGCTGACAACGGCTGGGGAGCTCCGGCGAGCGGCGAGGGAACGGGCGGCGGCGCAACGTTTGAGTGGAGATGGCGGTGCAGGGAGATGGCGAGGGCACGACGGTGGAGGGAGTGGCGCTAAGGAAATGGCGGCATACGGATGTGAGTGAAAACGACCGAGAGAAGAAAGGCGGTTTTCAAAATAATATGCGCTCTGCAAGTTTGCGACGGACGCTCTGACGGGTCTGATGGACGCTAGGTCAGAGCTTCCGGCGCTTATGCAGTAAGGGTCCAGAGAGCTCCAGTTGGTGACGGACGCTGTGAAGCATCCGACGCTCAAAACAGAGAGGTCCAGAGAGCTCCTGGACGCGCCAGATGCGTCTGATGCCTCTGCTACAGATGCTAGCAAGCGTCCGACGCCCCTTATGCGAGCGGTTTTAATCTTCGGACGATCACGATGGACGCTGAGGCATTTATCGCCGAGCGTCTGTCGGCAGTGTCCGACGCCTTTTAAATAGAATTTTTCAAATCTGATTTTTGCGTCTTTCTCCCAACCAAGTTCCAATCCAAATAAGATCCAAATAACACCTGATTGGACTTGATATGATAAGCATATCTCAAACTCTCCTTTTAAAGTATTTTGCCATAGGCTTAGATTTAGTTTTGGCTCAAAATATTCGAATGAAAACATCAAGGAAACATCATATGGCCACAAGAGGGGTATAGAGGTGTCTTGATCTTGGAATGCTCCCCCTAAGTGGACGAACACAGAGGATGCTCAAACTTAACAAAAAATAAACGACAAACAACACATGCAAAAGCAATGCATTACAAGAATTTTGAATCTAGGTTGCTTGCAAGTTTAAACCATGATTTGGACTTCTTCACATGTTCAAGAACGGTTATTCCAATCATGTTAGCCAAGCCTATGTGCATTACTAAATTAACATGATTATATTACACATGATGCAAGGTTGGTTCACACAAGGTCATCTTTTAGTGAAGTTAGAGTGATCAAGCACATTCAACTCGCTTCTCAACCTATAAAAGGTTGCTTCATCGAGTGGTTTAGTGAAGATATCCGCCAATTGATTTTCGCTAGAAACTCCCACTAGTGTGATATCTTTCCTAGCCACATGATCTCTAAGAAAGTGATGGCGAATATCTATGTGCTTGGTGCGAGAGTGTTGAACCGGGTTATTTGCATGTTTTACGGCGCTTTCATTATCACACAAGAGTGGAACATCTTTTAAAACCACGCCGTAATCAAGAAGTGTTTGGGTCATGTATAAGATTTGTGCACAACTTGCTCCCATGGCTATGTATTTCGCCTCGGCGGTAAACAGTGCCACACTATTTTGCTTCTTAGAGGACCAAGAAACAAGTGATCTTCCTAGCAAATGGCAATCGCCAGAGGTACTGTTCCTATCAACTTTACACCCGGCATAATCCGAATCGGAATAGCCACAAAGTAGGAAGGGAGCTCCTTTGGGATACCAAAGGCCAATGCTAGGGGTGTGCCTTATGTACCTAAGGATTCTTTTAACCGCACTTAGATGCGACTCCTTAGGGTTTTATTGAAACCTAGCACACATACACACACTGAACATGATATCCGACCTAGATGCGGTGAGGTAAAGTAAACTACCGATCATACAGCGGTAAAGAGTTTGGTCTATCAGTTTACCTCCCTCATTGAGATCGAGATGCCCTTTAGTAGGCATTGGAGTCTTGATTGGCTTGCAATCCTCTATCTTGAATTTCTTGAGCACATCATTTGTGTACTTCTCTTGAGATATGAAGGTGCCCTCCCTCAATTGCTTCACTTGGAAGCCAAGGAAGAAGGTTAGCTCGCCAATCATCGACATCTCTAACTCCTTGGACATCAATGCACCAAATTCCTTGCTATGATCTTGGTTTGTTGACCCAAATATAATGTCATCGACATATACTTGGCAATCAAAGATCTCTCCATCTAGCACCTTGGTGAATAGTGTGGTATCCACTTTCCCGATCTTGAAACCCTTCTTGAGTAGGAAGTCCCTTAGCCTCTCATACCAAGCTCTTGGAGCTTGTTTCAATCCATAGAGTGCCTTGGACAACCTATACACATGATTAGGACAATTGGGGTCTTCAAACCCAGGAGGTTGTGAGACAAAAACAAGTTCATTGATGAAACCATTTAGAAAGGCACTCTTCACATCCATTTGAAATAGTTTCATTTTGTGATGTGAAGCATATGCCAAAAGGATACGAATGGCTTCTAGTCTTGCAACTGGGGCAAAGGTCTCCCCAAAATCCAAGCCTTCAACTTGGGAGAACCCCTTTGCCACCAATCTTGCCTTGTTCCTCACAACCACGCCTTGATCATCTTGCTTGTTCCTAAACACCCACTTGGTGCCAATGATTCTTCCTCCTTTGGGCTTTTCTACTAGTGTCCACACTTCGTTCCGGGTGAAGTTGTTCAACTCTTCATGCATGGCATTTACCCAATCCGGATCCGCAAGTGCATCCTCCACACTAGAAGGCTCAACAAAGGAAACAAAAGAGTGATGCTCAACATAAGAAGCAAGTTTAGATCGAGTTGTTACCCCCCTTGATGGACTCCCTATGACGAGGTCTTGTGGATGAGCTTGAAGCATAGGTGTAGATCTTCTATCAATCACTTGGGGAGGGGGTTGTGGTGCATCAACATCACTAGCTTGTGCCTCGGCTTGATCTTGAGGAATGAAGGTATCCTCTTGTGCTTCCCTCACTTGTTATTCATCAACTTGAGGCGTGTGTGGGGGAGAAGGTCATTGATTTGCATCATCTTCTACTTCTTCCACCTCTAGTGGGTTGATGGCACCAACGGGCATATTCTTCATAGCCTCCCTCAAGGGTTCATAACCTACATCATCAAGATTCTCATGCTCTTCTTGAGAGCCATTAGTTTCATCAAACTCCAAGTCATATGTTTCTTCAACTAGGCCGGAGGTTTTGTTAAATACTCGATATGCCTTGGATTTAAGTGAATAGCCAAGTAAGAAACCAATGTCACATCGCCTTTGGAACTTGCCCAAGTGTTGACGCTTCTTGTAGATGTACACTTTGCATCCAAACACTCGGAAGAAGGATATATCCCGTTTCTTCCCATTCACAAGCTCATAGGGGGTCTTCTTGAGAAGCTTTTGGACAAATAGCCGGTTGGCCGCATAGCATGCGGTGTTGATTGCTTCGGCCCAAAACTTCTCGGGGGTGTTGTACTCATCAAGCATTGATCTTGCAAGAGGGATTAGTGTCCGATTCTTCCTCTCTACTACACCATTTTGTTGAGGGGTATAGGTGGCAGACACCTCATGCTTGATTCCAACTTCATCACAATAATCTTCAATCTTGGTGTTCACAAATTCGGTCCCATTGTCACTTCTTATCTTGATATTCACATCAAACTCATTTTGGGCTCTAGTTGAAAACTTCTTGAATATTGATTGAGTCTCTCCCTTGTCTTGAAGAAAGAACACCCAAGTGTACCTAGAGTAGTCATCAACTAACACTAAGCAAAAAAGATTGCCTCCAAGGCTAGCATAGGTGGTAGGTCCAAATAGATCCATGTGAAGTAGCTCTAGGACTCTTGAGGTTGACGTGAATGCTTTGGTGGGATGGGTGTTGGCCACTTGCTTGTCGGCTTGACATGCACTACACAACTTGTCCTTCTCAAACACCACATCCTTCCCACCTCTAACCATCTCCTTCTTGACAAGTTTCTTTAAGGTTGACATTCCCACATGTGCTAATCTTCTATGCCATAGCCACCCCAAAGAGCTCTTGGAGAATAGACATGTTTGCAAAGTAGCTTCATTTGAGGTGAAGTCCACTAGATAGAGATTGTTGTGCCTAAACCCTTTGAATATCAATGATGAATCTTCAATCTTGGTCACAATTACCTTATTTGGAGTGAATAGACATTGGAAACCAAGATCACATAGTTGACCAACCGATAGCAAGTTGAAGCTCAATGATTGTACTAGTAAGACATTTGATATTCATTGATCATTGGAGATTGCCACTTTGCCTAGGCCTTGCACTTTGCCTTTTGAATTGTCCCCAAAGGTAATCTTGTCTTGTCCTTCACAATCTTCCTCAAGTGTGGTGAACATCCGGGAGTCATCGGTCATATGTTGAGTGCATCCACTATCAATCACCCAATGACTTCCACTGGTCTTGTAGTTCACCTACACACAAGCAACTTGAAGTTAAGCTTGTTGTTTGGGAACCTACACTTGGCGAGGTCCCATAGCCTTGTCCACCAACTCCTTAGCAACCCATAGCACTTTGGGCTTGTTCTTCATCTTAGAACCGAGAAACACGACTAGGGGTCTACCCTTGAAGTCCTTGTTGATGATGAAATGTGCATTATGAGCAAAAGGCCTTGTGTGCTTGGGCAAGGTCTTGGGAGGTGGAGTCTTGCATTGGAACTCAAAGTGACCCTCTTGACCACATCCAAAGCACTTCTTAGGCTTGGGCTTTGGTGTATCATAGTTGTTCCTCATGGCCTTGTTCTTGTAGTAGTTCATTGCTTCTATCTTGACTTTGGCCTTCATGAGTTGGTTCTCCTTGAACCCAATGCCGGACTTGTCGGTCTTCATGATAGTGTTCATCAAGAGCTCACTTTGAAGGTTGTGGCCCTTGGTGAACTTCTCCATTCCACTTGCTAACTTGATCTTCTCAACCTTGAGCTTGGAATTTTCCTCTTTGAGAGAGTTGATCAAGGTGATTGCATCATTGTCATCTTGCTTGGCCGAGTTGATGGTGAAGGGCTTGTTGGCCTTGAGGTTGATTAGATCTTCCTTGAGCTTTGAATTCTCTTGCCTCATCTTCACATAGTCATCATACTTTTTGGCCACAACTACCTTCTTGCCCTTGCACTTAGCATTTTGCTCACTAGCAACTTCATCAAGCAAGTCCTCACAAGAAGTAGCTATATGACACTTAACAACCGGGTTAATAGCAACATGTGTAGCAAGATCATTTGTAAGCAATTCATTAGCTACCACAAGTGTGCCATGTTCATTTCTAACTTGGTTGTAGTCATCTTTTAGCAAGTTGTATATTGTATGGAGCTCTTGTGTTGACCTCTCAAGCTTATCATGTTTCTGATTAGCTTGCTTGAGTGAGGCTTTGAGCTCCCTAGTGCTAGATGAGAGAGATTTGTTCTCAAGCTTCAAATCATCATTAGCACTAGACAAGTCATCAAGTTTTGCATGCAAGTTATCATTGGCTTTCTCTAGTGTTTCACTTTTAGTTTTGTACTTCCTAATGAGCTTAGTGTATTTGTTGCAAATCACAATTAGCTCATCATAGGAACGTGCCTCAAACTCATCATCACTATCATCACTAGAGTTAGCCTCATCATCATTATCCTCTTTTTGTACCTTCTTGTCACCTTTAGCCATGAGGCATAGGTGTGTAGAGGATGAGCCCAGAGATGATGGAGGAGGTGGTGGTGGAGTAGATGACCCAATCACCAAGGCGGCCACCTTCTCATCTTCACTCTCATCTCCGGATGAGTCACTTGTGTCTTCAATGTCGGTGAGCCAATCACCAACAATGTAGGCTTTGCCATCCTTCTTCTTCTTGTGGAAGTTGAAGTTCTTCTTCTTCTTGAATGGCTTGTCATCTTTCTTCTCCTCATCACTTGACTCATCTTTGTTGCCCTTGTTGTACTTGAACTTGTTGTTGAATTTCTTATTCTTGTACTTGTCTTTCTTCTCTTCGGGGAAAGTATGAGCCAAGTGTCCAAGTTTGCCACAATTGTAGCAATCCATCTTGGAGAGAGGCTTCCTTGAGGAGCTTGTGAAGAATTTATTCTTCTTTGAGTCAAACTTGACTCCATTCTTGTTTAGCCTCTTCAACATCTTTGTTGTCTTCTTCACCATGAGGGCAAGGTCGTCATCATCCTATTCATCACTTGCACTCTCATACACAAGTTGCATCTTGCACTTCTCCGAGGAGGATGCCCTTAGAGCCAAATCCTTCTCCTCCTTCTCTTTTTCTTTCTTCTTGGAGGAGGAAGAAGAGCCACCATCACCAATCTTCATGTACATTTCATGGGCATTGATCTTGCCCATGACTTGTGTTGTTGTGTAGCGGCGGAGAGGTCCCCTTGGTGAAGAACCGTGACGATGTGGCCATACTTCTCAATGGGCAAGACACAAAGAATCTTGCACATCACATCAGCCGGTGCCATTTGGTTGAGACCGAGCCCATTCAATTCTTCGTCAAGAATGTTAAGACGTGAGTAAATCTCATTAGCATTTTCATTTCCATGCATAGAAAAAGAATTGAGCTTATCCATGACCAAGTGATAGCGTTCCTCACGCTCACTCTTTGTGCCTTCGTGAAGAGCACAAATAGTGGTCCACAACTCAAATGCGTCTTTGGCGTTACGCACTCAGTTGAAGACATCCTTGCAAATGCCACGAAAAATAATGTTCTTCACCTTGGCATTGTGCTTATCAAAGTTGAGGTCCTCCGCGAAGAGAGTACCCCCCTTTGTGGCGGCCTTGAGCACGCCCACGTCAACGGCCTCTAGGTAGGCCTCCATACGAACTTTCCAATAAGGAAAGTCGTCTCCATCGAACATGAGAGGTGGTCCATCCCCATGGGACATCTTGCTCTAGGCGGGAAATCCTAAATTAAGAGCAACCTTGCTCTGATACCAATTGAAAGGATCAAGATGCCCAAGAGGGGGGGGGGGGGGTGAATTGGGCTCTTTTTAATTTCTAGATAAGAATTAAACCTATCAAGAGACAATTAACCCCCTAGTGCCTACCGTTTGTGTGTCCTAGCTAGAAAGCGGTAGCAAGCCAATAGAAAGCGAAAACTTCCTACACAATTCTAATATGAATTGAAAGACAAGGCAGAAAGTAGTGCGGTATGAAAGAGCTAGGGAAAGAGATGCTTGACACGGCGATGTTTTGCTGAGGTATTGAGGAGTCGACACTCCCCCTAGTCCTCGTTGGAGCACCTCGCAAGGTATAGCTCCCCCTCAATCCCGCGCAAGAGATGAGTGCTCTCTACGGGCTGATTCTTCGCCACTCCAGCTTGGTGAATCGCCCACAACCGATCACAAGTCGATGAATAAGGGCCGCCGACAATCTCCCCGGTGATCACCTTCCTCCAAGCACTACCAGACCGTCTAGGTGATGTCGATTACCAAGAGTAACAAGCCTCGATCTTCGTTTGACTCACTCAAGCTTCACAACTAGAGGATGCACACTTGAACTCTTGGATGAACTAGAGGAGAAGATGGATGGATTCACGAATCACTCTCTCCCTCTAGGGATCTTGCTCTCTTCCCAACCTTCTCAAAGAACTCAGCAACTGAAATGAGCAAAGGCAAGTTGGGAGAGAAGTGTGAGGAGCTATAAATAGCCCTCCAAAAAACTGCCTCGGGCTGGCGTTTCAAGTTGGTGACGGACGCTCCATCGACAGGCGACGGATGCTCCGTCGCTAGCCCCAACGGCTAGTTCCTTTTCATGTCAGTAGGCGCTAGACGCTCCGACGCTTAGCGACGGACGCTGCGCCTCAGCGTCCGGCACCAACTGGCTGCTCTCGGGTTTCTGGGAAAATATTCCCGGATGCTCGCGAGCATCCGACGCCCATGTGATGGACGCGTCCGTCGCAGAATGGATGTCTCCGGAGCTCTCTGTAATGTCGCCGGACGCTAGGGCGTACATACGTCAGCGTCCGGCGCCAGCGTCTGGCGCGCCGGACAGCGTCCGACGCCCAGAAAATAGCTCCCTCAACTTCCGTTTTCGTCGCGATGAATATGGAAGTTCTTCTAGGCTATCTTACGGTCACCATAGGATTGCTTACAGCTAAGGAAGTCAAGTGTGCACCACACCTTAGTCATGAAGCTCTCCTAACTCAAGCTACTAGTCTCAACCCCTCTTAATAGTACGGTCAAAGATCAAATAGAAGCGATATCTATTTCTAAGTGCCCTTCATCACCTTATGGCACTTAGCCTATCATTCTAGGTTCTTCATCATGTCTCTTTGAAATCCGAAATGATATCCAT
Organism: Microstegium vimineum; assembly: GCA_022036555.1. NCBI lineage: Eukaryota > Viridiplantae > Streptophyta > Magnoliopsida > Poales > Poaceae > Microstegium > Microstegium vimineum. The sequence goes on along the minus strand of CM039133.1, from coordinate 30,206,464 downwards.
CTTAGGGGCTAAGTGATAACCATTGATGCCCATTCATGTTGATCACTATGGCTAAGCTACGTATAGCCTCTGCAAAACACACGTTAGCCATAATAATCGCTAATTACCGTTAATCACCGAAACCAATAGGGCCATGATTCTTCATCCTTGACATTTCTCATGTGTGTTGGAGAAATTCCCCTCCAGCGGCAGCATCAAGGTGACTACGGGCCATGCTAGTCAGCCCGTGGTAGAATCCTTGAATCAAGAGCCAATCGTCTATCCCATGATGAGGACAGGAACGAATGTACTCCTGGAGACGCTCCCATGCTTCGGGAATTGTCTCGTCAGATTGTTGTTGGAAGCTTGAGATCTTTCCACGAAGAGCATCTATTTTTCCCGTCGGGAAGAACTTCTTGAGGAATGCGTTAGCATACCTCTCCCATGTAGTGGCTTCTTCTTTGTGGGCGTAGAACCATTGCTTCGCCTTTCCCAATAGCGATAATGGGAAAAGACGAAGGAGAATGGTGTCAGACGCCACTCCCTTGATAGTGAAAGTGCCACATAACTCCATGAAGTGTTGGAGATGAGCATTGGCATCCTCATGAGACTTCCTGCAAAATGGATTGGCCTGCACCATGTGGATCAAGGCGGGCTTCAGCTCGAAGCTGGCATCCCTGAAGTTGACCTCGGGACCTTGAGCTACGTGGGTAGCGGACGGAGCCGAGAAGTCAGATATTGCCTTCTGGGCCATAGTTTCCTTGAGTGGTGGTGTAGAGCCTCCTTCCTTGAACGGATTCTGGTTCGATATGAACCACTGAGGGGGAACTTGATGACGTCTAGTTCTCCTCAACAACTGCTCAAGATCTTCTAGGTAATTTCCCGGTAGTTAGAAACCGCTCATAAACTGTCTGGCTTCACAATAAAGGAAGACACAGATAGGTGTAAGACCCTATGACTAATTGATAACTAAGTTAACAAGAATCTCTGGATTCAATCTAATTAAAATTTCTAGACTAAGTTTTCCCCGACAACGACGCCAGAAATGCTTGTTGGTATTTCTTATGACTATTGGATAAATCCGCAAGCGCACAGATTATACCGTTGTAGCACTTCACCTAGGAGTATTCCAAGGTATCGTAATTTATATTTTCCCAAGGGAAAGCTAGGCTAGAAATGATAATTAGATAGGGATCCTAGAGAGCACCTGAACTTAGTACCAACTAGTATAGGGGGGTAAACGATATATGTGATAGGAAGGGGTTGATGAATGAATAAGCCAATGTAAAAGATACTTAGAATTCACTAGATAGAATAGCTAAGTGGGAGGAAAACTAGAGAGTAGAGACTCCTATGTAATTCACTATACTTCAATATACTTAGCCAATTAACTAGTCTAAACACTATAGTTTGTCTCCTCAATACAAGTATGCTAGGCGAGGGGATAGATCCGTAGGAGGACAAAACTCCTACTGGACCACGCCCTCTTCTTACGGGGGCCTTACCTTTTAAGAACTTGCCTAAAAACACGTGGTGGAATACAACGACTAGACAAGGTTGTCACCTCTTGCTAGCTACCACAAACAATCCGTGCAACAAGCGGTAACCAAGGATAAGATGATGTATAAGCACCACGCTTACACACAACTTATTACTTTGACTACGATCTATAATCAAAGCACCCTATGACAGGCAATGATCGCGTACAGGAAAGGTCACAAGGATCACAGACTATTGATGTAAAGGCTATTAAAGAGCAAAAGCATATAAAAAGACTATATCTAGTATAGTAATGCTCAAAGTAAATACTAAGTAAAGTAGAGAGAAAGATATACATTGAATAAGATAAAGTCTTACAATGAAGGAAAGATACAAGAGCTATACCAGACTTTCTAGAAGACAACTCCGGAAATCCCGAGCGCACCTCGACTCAACTCTAACTCCCACTCTAGACTAAACTACTAGAACAATCTAAGGAATAGAGCTTGTAGGCTTCTTCACCATGTATAGAGAGGGGGGTATGACCCTCTATTTATAGTGGGAGGTGGAGTAGGGGCTAGTCCATCGCCACGTCAGCCATCCAGGGGCTTGAATCCTCCACCCTTGGATCCAACCGCCCCTTGAACCGTCCTTTGGTGGATGGTGGTGATCTTCCACATGTGGGAATAGGTAAGGCGGTTGGCAGCACCCAAACTGACCAAGGGGGTGGTCGGCCGACCACCGCTATGGTAGGTGGGCCCTCCTGTGGCCTTCTAGAGGTGGCCCACTGGTTATGGACCAAGTGGGGGGCCTTGTGGGCCCATGTCATGGTCGGCCGACCCCCCTTGGGGGTTCTGGCCCACCTCTCAGTCGTCCTGATGCTGGCCCCACTTATCATTGATGTTAATTGCTGATTCTGAGGTGATTGTCACATTTATCTCCTTGGTGTGGACCCATGGATCCATGTGTTATGCATGTGAACCGTTGAGAGGAAACACAAAGTTATCCAAGGGTTGGAAATCACTCTAGAGTGCCTCTCTTGGATCATGGCCGAGAGGGGAGAGCTGGTGGGCCCACAGGGTGGTCGGCCGACCCCCTATGTGGGTCCCACTGGCTCTCCTTTGCTCCATTTATTCATTCCTGCATCCAAACACTCATGGACATGTGGAACTAGTTATTTGATAAAATATGCTCATAATGTGTTTGTTTATCCTTGATCCTGAGGTTAGTGGCATCATTTTAGTTATATAAAAGTGCATCATATTTTGTGCCAACAAGATCCCCCAAGCTTAACCTTTGCTCGTCCCGAGCAAACAATCAAACTTAGCTCGATGGATCAAGAGTTGCTACTATGCTTCATATTTCAAGAGTACTAAATCTACAACAATCATACTTCTCTTTTTAATGGAAAAATTAGGAATAAAGTCTCACCCATATTGCCTTAGTCCTTCATGGGGCTTATAGCTTTATTCTTTGTCTTGGGAGGTTGAGAGATAGAACAACTTGACTTGAGCACTAGTTTTCTCATTCTTTTACAAGTTTCATATCGAAGGTTTTGCAAGATTTTGTAAAAGAAAACTTAATGTTCCTCAAATGGTACTCTCGATTTGTTCATAAGGTGTATGAATCCTCACCAAGACATATATCAAAGTTTGCCTTCTTTCATCCTATCTCTAAAGCTTATGTGGAGCTATAGGTAGGGATCAAAGATGTAGCAAACTTACCTTGCATATATTGTAAAGTCAAATTCTAGATCCAATGAGAGAAGTGCCATACTCTTAGATCAAGATGTGCAAGTGTGTGGAAACATGGTAAATGATCAATACTCCTATATTGGGATGATCTCTCTTTCCTAACTTATTATTTTGAGACATAGCTATCTTTTTTTAGAATAGCTTTGTAATGCTCATAAATTTGGGACTTTAGAATGCCCTTGAATTTTTTTCATAATTTTGCATAGTCTATGTCTCATTTGCTAGCAACATACTAGAGAGAGTTTTTCTATTAGAGCATGAAGTATGAACTATGTGGAAATGTAAAACATGTATCTGCGTACTTCTAGTGTAGAAGCAACATGTATATGTGGCGTGTACGTGATCTTGATCTTGGGAGCATGATAAATCTCTCAACAAGGGTCACAAAACTTGACCAAACTCAACACAGAGTAAGTAGCTTATGTAGAAACCTTATATAATGAAAGAGCATGTATGGCTTTGGTAGGAATTTTCACCATTGAGGAACAAAATGTGTTTTTATCATTTTAGTAAATAAAACTTTGATAGTCATTCTTGCTTAGAACAATATTATAGCAGCTCTTATCTTGTCATATCATGTCTCACAACAACTTAGACTTAGTTACAACATTTGCAACCCACAAAAGTTTGAGGTTCTTTTAAGTTAAGTAATCCATACTTAGAGAAATACCAAGTTGTAAACTAAGTACTAGAGAAACATTTAGCAGAGCAACTATTCATCATTTCCATAGGAGATATTAATTTTCATGGAACATGTGAGAGTGGAGTAGAGAAAGTTTTTTTATTATTTTTATCATATGCAGATTTTTTTTAAATGCAAAGCAAAGATAAGCAAGGAAATGCATAAATATAAATGCTGAAATTTAAAAACTTACCTTAGTGGGGGACGGAACCTCCCCCAAGCTTGTCCTTTGCTTAATAATGCGGCAGATGTGGATATAGTTGCCGCCACACATCCCACTGCCGATATTATTCTTCTTGCATTGCTTGGATGTCTTCAACAGTTTGTTGGACGGTGCGTGTTGTCTCACCGTGCTCAACACGCAGCTCACCAAAGGTGTTGGTGAGATGATCGAATTGTTGCCACTGTTCATGATGCTCCCTTTCTTATCTGGACGAAAAGGATGCTCGTGCTCGTTGCGGACATGATGGTCGAGGAGGCATGCCACTAGAAGTGTGCATGGGATCAAAAGATGCATCGTCTTCCTCCTCGCCAACAGCTTCTCGGGAAGGACCACCTTTGAAGGACCGAGAATGGCGACCAGAGGGGGGTGAATGGGAGCCTCAAATTTCTCTTGAAATGTTCGGGCCACTTTTCCCAAAAACCAAACCCAGTTGCTGGGTGCTCAACCTCCCCCTCGCGTTGCTCAGAGGATTCAGACGAAAATGGAGAAAAGAGAGCTCACCGACAGTGGAGGAAAATCACCGGAAACCCCAAAACACAGGTTCTCAACCCCTAGGGAAAAGAGGCAAGAACCTAGGCAAAACGGGAGAAAACAACAACCAACAGGGAGCTCCGAACCAGATGGGACTGAGCCACCGGACTATAGGAAGTAGTCCGGAGCTCAGGTCCGACACCTTCACCCACTGGGACAGGCCGATACAGTGAGCACCCTAGCTCCGGACTAGAGGCTCCGGACTAGTCCGACGCTCACTTTCGGAAGTCCGGGGCTCACACAGAAGACAACCAGTGAGTGGCTAGGCTCCGGACCACTAGTCCGACGCTCACCGTTGGACTATGGGAAGTGGTCCGGTGCACACACTCGCCACAGAGCAAAAACCACAGAAAGCACCCTACCTCCGGACACCTCGTCCGACGCTCACCGTCGGACTAATGAGCCTGGTCCGACGCGTGAGTGAAACCCTCAGCAGAGCCACCAGACTACTTGCAATGGTCCGGTGCTCACAGTCTGGGTGGTCCGGAGGGTGCTCCGACGCTCATGAACAGAAAAGCTGAAGCCCGCGAAAATCGTTTCCACTCCGCCAAATCTTCCTAAAACTCAACCAAATGATCACCAACTGCAACCAAACTTTGTAGGCAAGATCCTAGTGCAGTTGGGGAGCTATCTCGAAGAAATCATTGCTCAATTTGGCTTAGAGCAAAGGGAGGAAAGAGATTTGGGGAAAAGCTCAAGAACGAAGAACTCTGCAAGGAAAACGCCCGATCTACGCACTCGTGAGGTTTGAGGAGAATTCCTTCGGTGCAAAGAAGCTCCTCACGATTACGCACAACTTGGTTCAAACGGATTTGCAAGAGCTACTCCCTACAAAGAGAAATCATCTCGGGAAAAGAGGGAGCAAAAGCAAAACACGAAGAACACAAGCAAAACGGGGACACAATCACGAAATAGAAGCCACCCTGGCTTACGGAGGTTACGGCCTCTGATTCCTCGCAACAAACTCAAGTTCTTACAAAGGTTGGTGGAAGCAACCTAGGGATCTCATGAACTAGAGAGAGAGAGAGGGGGCAAGTGATTAGGGTTCAAGAGATGGGATAAGGGATACCCCTTCACACCCTACTTATCGGGCTTTGGCTATTTCCCAAAGACCCCCCTAGATACAATGAGTGAACTACCTAGCCTAAGCATTGCAGTCCAAGCTCTGGAAAATATCTCCCGCATTTTGAATGGACGACCCCACTTCCTGCCGGGAGTTGCCGTCGCCTCGACGCAACCTCCAGGATTCCGCCATGTGCCATCCCCGCTTCCTCGGAAGCTCCGCCTAGGTTTTGAGGCCCAAACCCAGGAAACCCACCACCAGTAGCTTTGGTCTCAACTACTGAACCCCGAGTTTTGCAGCCCAAACTCGGAAACCGACGCGGATGGTTTTGAGGCCCAAACCACCAAACCACTCGACGCAAGCCACCTTGTCTTCGCCCGGTCGGACTCTGAGTCCCCTGAGCCTCCGCTCGACTCGCGCGTCCACCGTTTTGACTCGGCCGACTCGGTCTACCTCCATGTCTTCTCGCAGTCGCCGGTGCCAAGTACTAGCCACCACAGCTAGTCCGCCGGTGCCCATGGTCCCTCAGTCCAAGCCCCGCTTTCGCCCTTCACCGCTCTCAGTCCATCAACACGGCAAGCCTCTACTCGACCTTCTCCACGCCATTGACCACTATCCCTAGGCATAACACCTGCTCATCACAAGCCGATAGACATGCACAGACTTGCTTTCGCAAGGGGTTAGGGTAAGCCACTCAAACTAAAACACTCATGTGTTGGATGATCACTCATCATAAAGCTGAACATACATGGGTACTTATCTACCATGTGTTTGCAATCTCCCCCTTGATGAGTGCATTGTCAACACAACTGCATTTCAGATTTGAGCCACAAGGTAAAGCTCTCCAAATGACCAAAAAGCTAAGAAAGCCAAAACGGGGTCACTTAAGAGAAGCAAAAACGAGTCCAAAACTTGGTTCCAAAAGACATGGGCAACGGCTCCACGCAACCAAGCAAAACAAAGCTAGCCCTCAAGAAGAGGCACAAAAACAGGCTCAACACCGCTAGCAAGTCCAAAATACCAAACACAGCTCTCAAAGCTTAGGCTTCCAAATTAAACACTAGGGGAGCTCAAAAGATACCAATTGAAACCACTTATGTCCCCTAATGCTCAAGAAGCAATCAAAACCTGCCGAAGTCAACAAAGCAAGCTAGACCCTCCAGAAGAGGCAAAGGCTCAACACATCTAGCAAAAGCTCCCCCTGGGCAAAAGCACACTCAAGATACCAAATGAGCTCTTTAGGGCAAAAGAAGCACACAAAACTCCCCCTTGACCAGAGAAGCTCTAAACCAATGAAACCAAAGAGATGCACTCTTTCTCCCCTTTGGAAGTAGATGGCTGAAAATGGAATGAAATGCACATCTCTCCCCCTTGTTGACACATGTAGCTCATCAAACATCAACAACTCAAGATCCAGCTATAAATGCCATGAAATGCAAAATGAGTGCAAAAGCTTCATACTTAGAGCTAAGACAATGAATAGATGCTCTAAGAGATGTGATCCTGTGAGAATAGGAAAAGCTCTACGTGCCCAACAAAGACTCAAGTTGAGCTTAAGATCACTTTAGAAGCTATTTTAGAGAGCATATCATGTGAGAGAAGAGAAAGGGTAGCACCTCCTAGAGACAACTAAACATGGCAAACAAGATAGGATCTATCTCAAAGCAATCTCATGTATAGCAAAGTTCATACAACAAGCCAATGACCAAACTGAATAAATTTTTCAAATTTCAGAGTTATGCAGCCAAAATTCAGTTTTAGGAATATTACAAGTTGTATGCGAGTGGTTGTAAGCAAAGTTATGCCACTGCTTACCAACCGGACGAAGTCAAAGGACTTGACACACCAGTTTTGGTCATACACGACACCGCTCAAGTATCGACCCATATGGGAAGCAGTCTCGAACACACGGTGAAGTGCTCACAATGCAGACCCAACTCGATCTTTCCAATTCACAAAACAGAGAGCAATTTCATTTTAGATATTAATCATGGTGCTCAAAGGTAGTGAATGAAACAATGAAGAGCCATAGTTACAAGCTATATACAAGACAGCCAAGAAGGATCTTCAAAAGCCTACTCATGCTAGTGCCATTTCAGAGGTGACATGAGAATTTAAATTCAGTTTTAAAGCTTTTCTAACTTAGCTCTAAAGCATATCATATGGATAAAAAAGAGTCTAAGTTAGGCAACACCATAGACACATAAAGCACCTCAAACAGAGCATATATTCATTATATCGGCTATAAGTATGAAGCTTGAAATGAACTATGTCACAAATGCAAATGAGATGCACAATGCAATGACACTAACTAAAACTAACAAGACACCAATTGATAAGAAGGACAAAGAAAAGACAAAAAGAACCAAAAAGAACTATGATACACAAAACTTTCCTCCTATAAAAAGGAAAGCAAACACCCAACTCGCCCCAAAGGCGAGAAAATGCAGCTTGATCCAAAGGCTTTGTGAGAATATCCGCAAGCTGGTTTTGGGTCTCGACATGCCGGAGGTCAATGTCGCCCTTCTCGTAATGATCTCGCAAGAAATGAAAGCGAACCTCAATGTGCTTGGTCTTTGAATGAAGCACAGGATTTTTGGCCACACTAATTGCACTCGCGCTATCACAAAGCAGATGCACCTTAGTAAGCTCAAGACCGAAATCTTTCAAAGTGACAATCATCCAAATCAACTGCGAGCAACAGCTAGCCGCGGCAACGTACTCAGCTTCGCACGTTGACTGTGCCACGCTAGACTTCTTGCGAGAAGACCAACAAACCAAAGAAGACCCGAGAAACTGGCAAGTCCCAGAAGTGGACTTCCGATCAAGTCGGCAACTGGCAAAGACGGTGTTAGAATAACCACACAACTCAAGAGAAGAAGAGGTGGAGAACCAAAGACCCAATTCGGGAGTGAAGCGTAAGTACCTCATGATGCGTTTCACCGCCTGCTTGTGCGAAGTCCGTGGGGACGCCTAAAAGCGAGCACACAGGCAGACGACGAACTGAATGTCCGGCCGGGTCGCTGTCAGGTACAGAAGCGAACCGATCATGCTATGGTACTCCGTCTGGTCCACCGCCTCTCCTTCCTCGTCCGCATCCAAGGCAGTCGTAGTCGACATGGGCGTCGAAAGAGGCTTTGCCTCACCCATGTCAAACTTCTTAAAAACATCCTTCGTGTACTTGCCTTGGTGCACGAACGTCCCTTCCTAGGTTTGCTTGATTTGCAACCCGAGAAAGAAAGTCAACTCTCCCATCATGCTCATCTCAAATTCCCAGCTCATAAGATCTGCAAACTTGGCAACAAGAGCATGAGAAGAACCACCAAAGATGATATCATCCACGTATATTTGGACAAGGAGAGTGTCTTTGCCTTGCTTGAGGAGAAACAACGTCTTATCTACCGATCCCATTTTAAAGCCCTTAGCAAGCAAAAAAGTTTTTAGCCTATCATACCATGCTCTAGGTGCTTGTTTCAAACCATACAGAGCTTTGTGAAGTTTAAAAACATGGTTCGGAAACTTGGGATTTTCGAAACCGGGAGGTTGTTTAACATAAACTTCCTCCTCTATGTAGCCGTTTAAGAAAACACTTTTAACGTAAATTTGAAAAAAGATTAAAACCCTTAGAAGCCGCAAAAGCTAGAAGGATTCTAATGGCTTCTAAACGAGCTACGAGAGCAAAGGTTTCCTCATAGTCTATTCCCTCCTTTTGACAAAAGCCTTGAGCTACCAACCTAGCCTTGTTGCGCACTACCACCCCATCCTCACTTTGTTTGTTTTTTAAAACCCATTTGGTACCTATGGGGTGGCAACTAGGTGGTGGAGGAACTAAGACCCAAACGCGGTTTCGCTCAAAGTTTTCTAACTCATGCATGGCATTAACCCAATCCAGATCCATCAAAGCGTGTCCAACATCCCCGGGCTCAAAAGAAGCAACAAAAGCCGAATGAGCAAAGTGAGAGATATAGGACCTAGACCGCGTGACTCGACGGTCAATGTCGCCGATGATGTTCTCTGGAGGGTGCTGACACTGGATGTGGCGGGGAGCCTGCCTGGACGAAGTGGCCTCGCCCTCGACAGCAGCTGGAGCTCCCCCAGGTGCAACGGACACCGACTGAGGAAGCTCCTCGAACGGCCCCCATGTAGAGGAAGTAGTCGGATCGGGACTGTGAACCGAAGTGGACGTCGTAGGGTCGACGAGGGCAGCCTGTGGAGTTGGCTCGGGATCACCCCAATCGGCGTTGTCCTACTCCTCCTCCACAAAGATGCTAGTGTTCACCTCATCATCACCTACAAGCTCAAAAGCAGTGGAAACACAGGCCATAGTCTCATCGAAGGTAATCTCACAAGTCTCCATCACTCGGTTAGTCTCAAGGTTAAGAGCACGATAAGCACGAGAGTGAGTAGAATAACCAAGAAAGATACCGTCAGAAGACCGTGATTCAAATTTGTCCAACTTACCGCCCTTTTTGAGGATGAAGCACCTGCACCCAAACACCCATAGGTGACTTGCCTTGGGTGGTCTCCCAAATCGCAGCTCATAAGAGGTCTTCTTATTGAAAGCTCGGAGAAAAATGCAATTGGAAACATAGCAAGAAGAACTGAGTGCTTTGGCCCAATACCGCCTAGGAGTCCTATGCTCATCGAGCATCGTCCTGGCCATCTCAACAAGGGTCCGATTCTTGTGCTCAACAACACCATTCTACTGAGGAGTGTGAGCTGAGGAAAATTGATGATCGAGACCCAAAGAAGAGCAAAGAGTTGCAAAGTGAGAATTTTTGAATTATGTGCAATTGTCACTGCAGATAGCTCTCATGGCATTCTTAGGTAGCTCATTTTGCAATCTCAAAATCAGATCTCGAACAAGTGGAAAAGCCTCATCCTTACTATCCAAAAAGAACACCCAAAAGTACCTCGAGTAGTCATCAACGACTACAACAACATACCACTTCCCTCCCTCCAACCTAACCCGAGCTGGACCAAATGTGTCCATGTGTAAGAGCTCGCCGGGTCGAGTGGTCATGACCTCAGTCACAGGAGGATGGGAGGCGGCAACCATCTTGCCATGCCTGCAAGGATGGCAAACCAAATTCTTCTCAAACTTTAGCTTTGGCAATCCTTGGATAAGGTCCATTGAGCTAAGCCTTGCAAGCAAGTCAAAACTCAAATGTCCCAATATCCTATGCCACTTCCAAAGCTCGGAAGAAGGATCGGCAAGAAGACAACGAGAAGGTCCGGAAGAGATAGAAAAATCCACACAAAAAACCTTCCCAAAAGGTAAAATCTGGTAAACAAGCTCACCATGAGAATCCAAAATCCGAGAGAGATTAGGCTTGAAACTCACTTCAAAACTGTCATCAAGGAGTTGCGAAACCGAAAGAAGGTTAAAATGCAAATTCGCAACCAAAGCAACATCCTTGAGGACAAAAGAAGAGTTCACTCGGATCGACCCTCAGGAGACAACCTTACCTTTACTCTTGTCCCCAAATGTGATATACTCGGTGTGGTGCACGGGGTCGAGGCTGGAGAACCACTTGGCAGTTCCGATCATATGGCGTGAACATCCGGAATCCACAAGCCAAGTCTCCTCCAGTCCTCCTTCCTACATCAATAAAAAGACATAAGGTGAGCAAATGGACCAACACTGGGGTTAGTAAACTGTGAAGGATACCAGTGTTGTCTCACTTGCCCAAAGAATGGGTTAGGAGAAAAACCAAACATCTCTTGCCCCACGGAGGGATAGCGATCACCACGATAGGGAAAACGTGGTCCGCTAGAGAAGGGTGGAGTAAAGCCACCGCCACGAGGCCCGTAGTCGTATGGGTCACGACCGGTACCCCGCCGGGCACGACCACCATGTGGTCTCGCCTCCTGAGGCCTTGTACCTTGAGGCATTGTACCTCTAGGCCTAGTAGTGTGCCTCTGAACTTCCGGTTCATGCACCCCAACTCGTGGGTGGTACATGTCCCGGTTGTTCAACTCAAACTGCCTCCGGTCATCTCTCTTCCTCCTATAGCAAAACTCAGCCAAATGCCCATCCCGTTCACAATACTCACAATGGTACCTCACCGCACTCTTGGTAGGCACTCTCTTGTTGGGTTGGGTGGCTCTAGCTTTCTTAGGAAGGGGATCACTAGAGATGTCTGGCAGTGTGTCAAGTGGGTTGCGAAGATGGTTCGGTTTTGCAATCCACACTTGCTTCTGTGGAGTGGTTTTGGGTGGCTCTTCAAACACACCATCTCTCACAGGAAACTCAGAGGGGTTTGTAGGCTTAGGAGGAGTGATCTTGGTAAGCTTGGGAGTTGTGGTGGGTTTCTCATTCTCGCTCAAACCACTGCACTCACCGATCTTACCGAACATGCTATCGTCCTTCCCACCTATAGCAAAGCCTACTCCCGTGCTGCCAGCCCTTTTGCATTGGCTAAGCATCATCCCCAACTGCGGCTCTCAGCAAGACACCCAGCTCAAGATGGACCGAAGGTATGTGTTTTCTTCCTCGGTACCAATGTTTTAAATACCGAGCTAAGGCCAAGGTGTTTAGCGTTTTATAAACCGTAATTAGCGGACTTTAGCGGCAAAATAGAGGCAAAATTGTGCATGAACACAAATAGCGGCACAATATTTTTCAAGCTATTTAGGTCTATAGCGGCAAAAATAGCAGGCTATTTTTTTCCTTGCTCAATACGCATCTTGTCGTGTCTGCACGATGCGATCTGAAGCTCCAAAGCCTCAAAGCGATCCAACTCTCTAGTGCTATCTTAGCTGACCTTCTCTAGCACAGTAATCCTAGCATCTCTCTGTGCCAACTCAGAACGCAAGCCAAAGCAAGACTTGCACGCACCAAGTAAGCTAGGCCTAGCCTTTATCTCACTAACCTCCTCAAGTAGAGTGCCATACCTGTCCTGGAGAGTGACAAGATCATACATGTGAATGACGCAAGCATCACACTCTACCTCCTCGGTAACCACCACTGACGCCTTAGCAAAATCTAGCTCATGAAGTGTGCTAAGATACTTCGCTTTAAAGTCGTTCCTCTCAACCGTGACACGCTTGAGCAACGCATCTTGACTCATCAAGGCGTCATTCAGAGACTCAATCTCAAGAGAGAGAGACTCGACGGTGGGTGGTACCTCGGGTGTGTAGGAGTCGTAGTCGTAGTCGGGGCCATCCTTGCGCTTGCCGACCTTGCCTTCTTCAATCGCCATGGTGCAAAAGCCACCGTGCTTGGCGTTGGCGTAGAAGCATAGGCCATTGAGCTTGTCCTCAACCTTTCCCTTGGACTCATCATCGCTCGAAGAAGCACCTCCATCGGAGGAGGCATCGATGTCACTGAGGGAGGCGAGGAAGGCTCGGATCTTGGCCTTCACCTTGTCGATCACCTTCTTGGAGGACCTTCGGTGGTAGCCACCCTTGGGCTTGTGCTTGTCCTAGAAGTGGTGCTCGCGTTTGTCCTTGCGCTTGGTGAAGTCGCCCACAGCTTTCTTGGGGCAGTTTGCGATGAAGTGATCCTCATCACTGGAACGGTAGCACCCCTTGGCTGAGCCACCACGCCGACGGTTGAAACAGTTGTTGTGAAACCGTGAGAACTTGGTGATGACCAAAGCCAGCTCATCATCTCCAAGAGCCTCTGCTTGATCCTCTGTCACAGAAATCAAAGACAAAGCGAACAAAGAATGTGAAGGGTCAGAGGAGGAAGAAGATGTACCGCTGGGGCCAGAAACCTACTCCATAGAGGGTTTCAACGGGTTTTCAAGCTTGGCTCAGGTCTAGTAGTCAATCTCAGAGGAATTGAGCTTGCTGAATAGCTCGTCTACGGTCAGGGCATCATAGCCCGGTGACTCCTGAATGGCAGCCACCTTCATCTCCCACACCTTCCGATCAAGGCCATGCAAAAGCTTGATAGCCATCTCATGATCATCATAAGGCAAGTTGGCTCGATTAGTACGCATCTTGTTGACAATAGATTGGAAGCGAGTGAACATCCCATCAACAGATTCGCCAGCCAACTGAGCAAAGTTCCCGTACTCTCTACGGTATGTGTCGAAGAGTCTGGACTTGATCTGAGGGTTGCCCTCATGATATCTCAAGAGTGTTTGCCAGATCTCCCATGCCGTAATGAGACTCAAAACCCGATCAAACTCCGGAAGAGACAGACAAGAGAAGAGAATGCTACGGGCTCTTACGTTTGACGCATGCTACGTAATCTGGGCATCGGTGATCCGAGCCTCAAGAACCACGTAGTTATCATTCTAAAAAATCTCCCAAAACTTTGTGTCAAGCCCTTGGAGGTAAGCCGACATGCGCACCTTCCAATAAGCAAAGTTGGTTCCATCGAAGTAGGGAGGTTTACCAGCACCTCGCTCCATGTCACCTTCGCGGATCAAGAACCGTGTAAGGTGGAATGATACTTAACTGGCTCTGGTACCAATTGAAGGACCAAGAACGATGACTAGAGGGGGGGGGGGTGAATGGGAGCCTCAAATTTCTCTCGAAATGTTCGAGCCACTCTTCCCAAAAACCAACCCCAGTTGCTGAGTGCTCAACGTCCCCCTCACGTTGCTCGGGGGATTCAGATGAAAACGGAGAAAAGAGAGCTCACTAGCAGTGGAGGAAAATCATCAAAAACCCCAAAACACAGGTTCTCAACCCCTAGGGAAAATAGGCAAGAACCTAGGCAAAACGGGAGAAAACAGCAACCAACAGGGAGCTCCGGACCAGATGGGACTGAGCCTCCGGACTATAGCAAGTAGTCCGGAGCTCAGGTCCGACGCCTTCACCCACTGGGATAGGCCGATACAGTGAGCACCCTAGCTCCGGACCAGAGGCTCCGGACTAGTCCGACGCTCACTTTTGGAAGTCCAAAGCTCACAGAGAAGACAACCAGTGAGTGCCTAGGCTCCAGTCAACTAGTCCAACGCTCACCGTCGGACTATGGGAAGTGGTCCGGTGCACACACTCGCCACAGAGCAAAAACCACAGAAAGCACCCTACCTCCGGACTCCTCGTCCGACGCTCACCGTCGGACTAATGAGCCTGGTCCGACGTGTGAGTGAAACCCTCAGCAGAGCCACCGGACTACTTGCAATGGTCCGGTGCTCATAGTCTGGGTGGTCCGGAGGGTGGTCCGACGCTCACGAACAGAAAAGCTAAAGCCTGCGAAAATCGTTTCCACTCCGCCAAATCTTCCCAAAACTCAACCAAATGATCACCAACTGCAACCAAACTTTGTAGGCAAGATCCTAGTGCAAATGGGGAGCTATCTCGAAGAAATCATCGCTCAATTTGGCTTAGAGCAAAGGGAGGAAAGAGATTTGGGGAAAAGCTCAAGAACGAAGAACTCCGCAAGGAAAACGCCCGATCTACGCACTCGTGAGGTTTGAGGAGAATGCCTTCGGTGCAAAGAAGCTCCTCACGATTACACACAACTTGGTTCAAACGGATTTGCAAGAGCTACTACCTACAAAGAGAAATCATCTCGGGAAAAGAGGGAGCAAAAGCAAAACACGAAGAACACAAGCAAAATGGGGACACAATCACGAAATAGAAGCCACCATGGCTTACGGAGGTTACGGCCTCCGATTCCTCGCGACAAACTCAAGTTCTTACAAAGGTTGGTGGAAGCAACCTAGGGATCTCATGAACTAGAGAGAGAGGGGGGGGGAAGTGATTATGGTTCAAGAGATGGGATAAGGAATACCCTTCACCCCCTACTTATCGGGCTTTGGCTATTTCCCAAAGCCCCCCTAGATACAATGAGTGAACTACGTAGCCTAAGCATTACAGTCCAAGCTTCGGAAAATATCTCCCGCATTTTGAATGGACGACCCCACTTCCTGCCGGGAGTTGTCGTCGCCTCGACGCAACCTCTAGGATTCCGCCACGTGCCATCCCTGCTTTCTTGGAAGCTCCGCCTAGGTTTTGAGGCCCAAACCCAGACCCGCCACTGGTAGCTTTGGGATCAACTACCGAACCCTGAGTTTTGCGGCCCAAACTCAAAAACCTACGTAGATGGTTTTTAGGCCCAAACCACTTGACGCGAGCCACCTTGTCTTCGCCCGGTCGGACTCCGAGTCCCCTGAGCCTCCGCTCGACTCGCACGTCCACCGTCTTGACTCGGCCGACTCGGTCTACCTCCATGTCTTCTCGCACTCGCCGGTGCCAAGTACTAGCCACCACAGCTAGTCCACCGGCGCCCATGGTCCCTCAGTCCGAGCCCTGCTTCCGCCTTCACCGCTTTCAGTCCATCGGCACGGAAGCCTCTACTCGACCTTCTCCACGCCATTGACCACTGTCACTAGGCATAACACCTACACACCACAAGCCGATAGACATGCACAGACTTGCTTTCGCAAGGGGTTAGGGTAAGCCACTCAAACTGAAACACTCATGTGTTGGACGATCACTCATCATAAAGCTGAACATACATGGGTACTTATCTACCATGTGTTCGCAACCTTGCTCAAGATGAACAAAGTATAGCCCCTCCTGAGCTCTCCCGTCTGAGCCTGAAAAACCTCTTTGCCCAATTCCTTGATTAAATCAAGGGTTGGCTTACGGGTCCTATACAACTGAAGTTGCCTATTTGTAAGAGGCACTTCAACTGTATGGCCACTGTAAATCATTTTAAGTTCACCATTGGCATCTCTTTTTAACATTTGAGCAGTTGCAAGATATTCTTCTGAGATTACGGCTATAGGAGTAGGGATATAAACAAGGGGTAGGTGTCATTTAGCAAGTTCATAGATTCGGCAAGACGAGTAATTAAAGATGTGAATTGAATAGGTCCATCACTCTCAATTGAACTTTGCCAAAATTCCACTAAGCATTTTATAGGAGAGATTTGAATTTTGTTTACCATGGCATAAAACAATTTTAATTCCATGTCACTTATCAAGCTAGCGTTACTTCTAGGAAATAGAGTCATTTTCATCCAAAGGTGCATGAAACGAAGGGTTGGATTATGAATTTCCTCAGGTTTAGGATTTGAGCAATCATTAAGAATAGAGATAGAGAACCAAAATTTCCTCTTGTTAAACCTACGCATGGCAAGGTCTAAATCCATCAAGCATGAATTTTCAAAGCCAAGAGCAACATTTAGATGACTCCAAGTTAGACTATGACTTTGATTAAAATGTGAAAGGAAATTCCAACATTAGAGACTTGGAGAGAGCATAAGAATTCTAAGGTGAGCAACTCAATTCCAAGCTCTTCTACATGCCAAAAGCCAGACCAACCAATAGTGGGAAAAGATAGTATCGAATTCGGTGGTCATACCTACGTTGGAGAGAAGACTCGGATCCAATATCCTTGTGTGCTCGAAAGATCGATCCCGAAGAGAGAGATACCTTTGGTACTCTAGTTGGTCGAACCAGAGATCACTTTGTTGGTCATAGGTCCTCATCGGAGGCACCATGAATTCCCCGATATGAGGTACCTTCATTGGCACTTCTTCCTCCTGAGGGTGTTCTTCGGTTTAGACGTTCTCCCAAGTGTATCGGGCAGAACCTCCGCTTCTTCTTCCTTGAGAAGTATCCTCGGATTGGTGGGAGCGCCATGATGAGCTCCCACTTATAGCTTGCTTCATTTTCTTGAATGCGGATGTCAATGGGTTCTTCATCTTTAGAGAGGAAGAGGCAAGACAAGGACAAGGTTGTGTGTGGAGAGAGTTTCCTAGTTTGCCTTGCGGGGATAGGCTTGAGTTTAAGAGAAGCTCGATGAAGGTAAGAGATCTTTTTGTGGACTAGTGAGACCAACACTACTTCTCTTGAGAGCTAAGAACTTCTCTTGAATGAAGAGAGGAGAGAACAAGGGGAGGAGAGGCTTCAGCTAGAACTGAGTTCTGGTTGATGTGTGAGAGAATGAGCTCTCCTTGCATGGGGTTTTATATGGGAAGAGAATGGCACCAAGGGGGTACTATGGGGTGGTCTGCTGACCCCCCTTGGGTATGCCCTTGGGTGCCATGATCACTATCTTTAAGAGATTCCTTACACAAAGCCAAAGAGAGATAGGGAGGTAACCAAAGGTGGTCGGCCGTCCCCCTAAAGTGGGTATTCCACTCATGCTTTTTCTAGTGATTGGTGAAAGGTGAAAGATGCTATGTGATGTGACTAAAAGCCGAGCTAAAGTGGTCAAGATTCTCCTCTTTAAACAAAGAGTAGTGGGGGACAAAGGTATGTCATGCTTTGATCAAAGGTGATTGATGTGTTTTCTTTTTCAAAGCATGACAAAGTAAAAGTGATAGGTGTCATGATTCCCCACTTTGTCCAAGATGATGAAGTCTGTGGGGATGTATTCATCTTGGATATTTACCAAGATATCCCTTGCATGTCCCTCGGGAAACCTTATTGTTTGATCTGCCATTTGCATGCGAACACATGTAGGGACCAAAGGTCCTCCTAACAAATTATCATAAGTTACCTTAGACATGATGTTGACGCCTGATCCGAGATCGCAGAAGGCAGTGTGGAAGGTTTGTTATCTGATTGAGCACTTGATCGTCGGGTGGCCTGGATCTTCCTTCTTCATGACGAAGGGAGGATCGAGAAGATAGCCCCAATAGGAGCGAAGTGGAGGCTTACCGAACTTTGTTGTTACCATGTTCACATGCTCAATTGAATCTTCTGGTTTCCCAGGAATTTTACCTTGTTCTATAGATGGCATAACTACTGCTAATTGAGCTAATTGTGTTTCTAGCATTTTATTAAAGCTCAATTGATTTTTCATGGCAGTTGTGAAGCTATCCATTTTCTCACCTAAGCTTTCAAGAACTTTATCAGTGGCAATCATCTTTTTATTTATACCATCATTAATCTTTGATTGCCCAAGAATAAGATCTTTTAATGAAGGTTGATTATTGTATGAATTGTAATTATTGTAATTGTTATTACCTCCATTACCTTGGTAGAAGGGGCATGAATTCCAACTTCCTTGTTGTTGGGGTTGATACCCGTTGTTGTTGTTGTTGTTGTTGTTGTTGTTGTTGTTGTTGTTGTTGTTGTTGTTGTTGTTGCTAATGAAGTTCACATCCTCCTTCGATGTCTCGGGGCAATTGTTGTCCGAGTGATCATTTCATCCGCACACCTCGCACCGTGGATCAACTTCAATAGCTTGTGCGGCGGTGATGGGGTAGATGGCCTCTCGTTCCTTCTTGGAGCTTTCTTCTATCTTCTTCATTAGGAGCTCCATCTTGGCAGAGAGCATGTCCACCTCATTAACGGTGTGCATACCTCTCCTCTTTAGATGGAGACGTTCCTCACCCCATCCTTGGTTGATTACCATCTTCTCGATGAGGTCCTTGACATTTCTCACTGTGTGTTGGAGAAATGCCCCTCCAGCGGTAGCATCAAGGTGACTACGGGCCATGCTAGTCAGCCCGTGGTAGAATCCTTGAACCAAGAGCCAATCGTCTATCCCATGATGAGGACAGGAACGAATGTACTCCTAGAGACGCTCCCATGCTTCGGGAATTGTCTCGTCAGATTGTTGTTGGAAGCTTGAGATCTTTCCACGAAGAGCATCTGTTTTGCCCGTCGGGAAGAAATTCTTGAGGAATGCGTTAGCACACCTCTCCCATGTAGTGGCTTCTTCTTTGTGGGCGTAGAACCATTGCTTCTCCTTTCCCAATAGCGAGAATGGGAAAAGACGAAGGCGAATGGCGTCAGACGCCACTCCCTTGATAGTGAAAGTGCCACATAACTCCATGAAGTGCTGGAGATGAGCATTGGCATCCTCATGAGGCTTCTCGCAAAATGGATTGGCTTGCACCATGTGGATCAAGGCGGGCTTCAGCTCGAAGCTGGCATCCCCGAAGTTGACCTCGGGACCTTGAGCTATGTGAGTAGCAGACGGAGCCGAGAAGTCAGAGATCGCCTTCTGGGCCATAGTTTCCTTGAGTGGTGGTGTAGAGCCTCCTTCCTTGAACGGATTCTGGTTCGATATGAACCACTGGGGGGAACTTGACGACGTCTAGTTCTCCTCAACAACTGCTCGAGATCCTCTAGGTAGTTTCCCGGTATATAGAAACCGCTCATAAACTGTCTGGCTTCACAAGAAAGGAAGACACAGACAGGTGTAAGACCCTATGACTAATTGATAACTAAGTTAACGAGAATCTCTAGATTCAATCTAATTAAAATTTCTAGACTAAGCTTTCCCCGGCAACGGCGCCAGAAATGTTTGTTGGTATTTCTTATGACTATTGGATAAATCCGCAAGCGCACAGATTATACCGTTGTAGCACTTCGCCTAGGAGTATTCCAAGGTATCGTAATTTATATTTTCCCAAGTGAAAGCTGGGCTAGAAATGATAATTAGATAGAGATCCTAGAGAGCACCTCAACTTAGTACCAACTAGTATAGGGGGGTAAACGATATATGTGATAGGAAGGGGTTGATGAATGAATAAGCCAAGGTAAAAGATACTTAGAACAGACTAGATAGAATAGCTAGGTGGGAGGACAAAGAGAGAGTATAGAGACTCCTATGTAATTCACTATACTTCAATATACTTAGCCAATTAACTAGTCTAAACACTATAGTTGGTCTCCTCAATACAAGTATGCTAGGTGAGGGGATAGATTAGAAGGAGGACAAAACTCCTACCAGACCGTGCCCTCGTTTTATGGGGGCCTTACCTTTTAAGAACTTGCCTAAAAACACGTGGTGGAATACAACGACTAGACAAAGTTGTCACCTCTTGCTAGCTACCACAAACAATCCGTGCAGCAAGCAGTAACCAAGGATAAGATGATGTATAAGCACCACGCTTACACACAACTTATTACTTTGACTACGATCTATAATCAAAGCACCCTATGACAGGCAATGATCGCATATAGGAAAGGTCAAAAGGATCACAGACTATTGATGTAAAGGCTATTAAAGAGCAAAAGCATATAAAAAGACTATATCTAGTATAGTAATGCTCAAAGTAAATACTAAGTAAAGTAGAGAGAAAGATATATATTGAATAAGATAAAGTCTTACAAAGAAGGAAATATACAAGAGCTATACCAGACTTTCCAGAAGACAACTCCGGAAATCCTGTGCGCACCTCGACTCAACTCTAACTCCCACTCTAGACTAAACTACTAGAACAATCTAAGGAATAGAGCTTGTAGGCTTCTTCACCATGTGTAGAGAGGGGGTATGACCCTCTATTTATAGTGGGAGGTGGAGTAGGGGCTACTCCATCGCCACGTCAGCAATCCAGGGGCTTCAATCCTCCACCCTTGGATCCAACAGACCCTTGAACCGTCCTTTGGTGGATGGTGGTGATATTCCACATGTGGGAATAGGTAAGGTAGTTGGCAGCACCCAAACTGACCAAGGGGGTGGTCGGCCGACCACCCCTATGGCAGGTGGGCCCTCCTGTGGCCTTCCAGAGTTGGCCCACTGGTCATGGACCAAGTGGGAGGCCTTGTGGGCCCATGTCATGGTCGGCCGACCCCCCTTGGAGGTTCTGGCCCTGCTCAGTGGTCTTGATGCTGGCCCCACTTGTCATTGATGTTAATTGCTGATTTTAAGGTGATTGTCACGTTTGCTAATGTTATGCATGTGAACCGTTGAGAGGAAACACAGAGTGATCATATCTTACTTGGTGCGTGCAAGTCTTGCTTAGGCTTGCGTTCTGAGCTGGCACAGAAGGATGCTAGGATCACCGTGTTAGAGAAGGATAGCTCAGATATCACTAGAGAGTCGGATTGCTTTGAGGCTTTGGAGCTTGAGATAGAGTCGTGCAGACATGACAAGATGCGTACCGAGGAAGAAAACACATACCTTCGGTCCATCTTGAGTTGGGTGTCTTGCCGAGAGCTGCAATTGGGAATGCTGCTTAGCCAATGCAAGCGGGCTGGCAGCACGGGAATAGGCTTTGCTATAGGTGGGAAGGATGATAGCATGTTCGGTAAGATCGGTGAGTGCAATGGTTTGAGTGTGAGTGAGAAACCCACCACAACTCCCATGTTTACCAAGATCACTCCACCTAAGCCTACCAACTCCTCTGAGTTTCCTGTGAGAGATGGTGTGTTCGAAGAGCCACCCAAAACCACTCCACAGAAACAAGTGTGGATTGCTAAACCGAATCATCTTCGGAACCCACCTTGCCTGACATCTCTAGTGATCCCCTTCCTAAGAAAGCTAGAGCCACCCAACCCAACAAGAGAGTGCCTACCAAGAGTGCGGTGAGGTACCATTGTGAGTATTGTGAGCGGGATGGACATTTGGCTGAGGTTTGCTATAGGAGGAAGAGAGATGATCGACGGTAGGTTGAGTTGAACAACCAGGACATGTACTACCCACTGGTTGGGGTACGTGAACCGGAAGTTTAGAGGTGCACTACTAGGCCTAGAGGTGCAATGCCTCAAGGTGCTAGGCCTCAGGAGGTGAGACCACGCGGTGGTCATGCTCGACGGGGTACCAGTCGTGACCCATACGACTACGGGCCTCGTGGCAGTGGCTTCACTCCTCCCTTCGCTAGCGGACCACATTTTCCCTATCATGGTGATCGCTACCCCCCATGGGACAGGAGATGTTTGCTTTTTATCCTAACCCATTCTTTGGGTAAATGGGACAACACTGGTATCCTTCACAGTTTACTAACCCCAATGTTGCACCGTTTGCTCACCCTATGTCTTTTTATTGATGTAGGAAGGAGGACTGGAGGAGACTTGGCTTGTGGATTCTGGATGTTCACGCCATATGATCGAAAGTGCCAAGTGGTTCTCCAGCCTCGAGCCCGTGCGCCACATCGAGTACGTCACATTCGAGGATAACAGTAAAGGTAAGGTTGTGTCCCGAGGGTCCGTACGAGTCAATTCGTCTTTTGTTCTCAAGGATGTTGCTTTGGTTTTTAATTTGCATTTCAATCTTCTCTCGGTTTCGCAACTCCTTGATGATGGTTTTGAAGTAAGCTTTAAGCCTAATTTGTCCCAGATTTTTAACTCTCGGGGTGATCTTGTTTGCTGGATTTTGCCTTTCGGGAAGGTTTTTCGTGCTGATTTCTCTATCTCTTCCGGACCTTCTCGCTATCTTCTTGCTGGTTCTTATTCCGATCTTTGGAAATGAAGGACCGAGAACGGTGACTAGAGGGGGGGGTGAATGGGAGCCAAATAAAAATTCCTTTCGGAAACTTCTATTGCTTGACCCTTGTCCCAAAATCACACC
The DNA here is from genome assembly GCA_022036555.1 of Microstegium vimineum. Classification (NCBI taxonomy): domain Eukaryota; kingdom Viridiplantae; phylum Streptophyta; class Magnoliopsida; order Poales; family Poaceae; genus Microstegium; species Microstegium vimineum. The sequence continues at coordinate 30,183,590 of CM039133.1, read as the reverse complement.
CAAAAAGCGAGCTTGGAAGAAATGACACGCACACGACCTAACAAGTAGGTGAACACCTTAGGAAGAACCCTAGAGGTGCAGCGGAGCGGTCAGAGACAGTCAAAACACAAGACAGAGAAGAGCTAGGACAAAAACAGCTTTCAGCCAAAACCCGGACTGTCCGACTCACAAGGCTCGGACTGTCCGCCCTTACTGCAGAACCCTACGGCGGACTGTCCACGGTCGGAGCCTGGACTGTCCATAGGCAAAACCATAGAAAACACAAGTTTCTGTATTGATTCATGTTCAGGTCTCAGACTGTCCACGCTTGGGTGCTGGACTATCCGCGCCCGGTAACAGGGGAGGCTCAGACTGTCCGCGGTCTGCGCCGGACTGTCCGCCGGCCAAAACTCCAAAAACACATTGTTCTGTGTCAAAATCTGTTCGACTACAGACCCAGGCTCGGACTGTCCGCGGGTGATTTGCGAATTTTCCGTGACTCAACACAGGGAGCACAGCTGAGGGCTTCTGTCGAAGCCCGCACCCCGGACTGTCCGCGCTCACAACGACGGACTGTCCGTGCCTGCTCGGGCAGAGAAGAAAAGGGGGCGATTTCAAATCGCCTTCACCCCAAAGTCCATGTATTCACAACCAAATCTTCTCCAATGGATACCAAACTTTGTGGGTATGATCCCAAGCCTATGGAGGAGTTGTCCCTAGAGTATCATCACTCAATTTGGATCGAATCAACGGGCGAAAAAGAAATTCGGGAAGAACTCCAAAACAAAGAACACGAAATAGAAATTGCCCGATCTATGTGCTAAAGATGTTTGGGATGAAGCTCTTCGGTGCAAATCTTCTACTCGTGATCCCGCACAACTTGGTTCAAACGGAATCGCAAAACTCGCTCTCAATCAAGACAAATCATCACATGAACAAAGAGGATTAAGAGCAGCAAAAACGCGATTGGCGAAGAACACAAGCAAAAGAGACACAATCACCAAAACAAAGCCACCATGGCTTACGGATGGTAAGGCCTCCGATTCCAACTTAAAATCAAAGTGCAAATCCTTACACTAGGGACCTCATGAACTAGAGAGATAAACTAGAGAGAGAGAGAGAGGTGGTGCAAATGACTAGGGTTCAAGAGGTGGAATGAGGGATAACCCTTCATCCCCTATTTAACGGGCTTTGGCTATTTCCCAAAGACCCCTTAGATACATGACCGAATTACCTAGCCCTAAGACATTGTAATCCAAGTCGGTAACTCTCATCCACTCATTTGAATGGACGGCTCCGCTTCCTGCCAGGAGTTGCCGTCACCTTAACGCAACCTCCAGGATTCCGCCACATGCCATCCCCGCTTCCTCGGAAGCTCCGCCCGGGTTTTGAGGCCCAAACCCGCGAAACCCGCCACCGGTAGCTTTGGGCTCAACTACTGAACCCCAAGTTTTGAGGCCCAAACTCGGAAACCGTCCTCGGATGGTTTTGAGGCCCAAACCACCAAACCACTCGACTCGAGCCACCTTGTCCTCGCCTGGTCGGACTCCGAGTCCCATGAGCCTCTGCTCGACCCGCTCGTCCGTCATCTTGACTCGGTCGACTTGTTCTACCTTCATGTCTTCTCGCACTCACCGGTGCGAAGCACTAGCCACCACAGCTAGTCCGCCGGTGCCCATGGTCCCTCAGTCCGAGCTCCGCTTCCTCCCTTCACCGCTCTCAATACATCGGCACAACAAGCCTCTACTCGACCTTCTCCACGCCATTGACCACTGTCGCTAGGCATAGCACCTGCACACCACAAGCTGATAGACAGGCACACACTTGCTTTCGCAAGGATTTGATGTAAGCCACTCAAACTGAAACGCTCAAGTGTTGGGCAATCACTCATCACAAAACTGAACATCATGTGCACTTATCAACCATGTGTTCGCAATCTCCCCCTTGATGAGTGCATTGTCAACACAAGTGCATTTCAGATTTGAGCCACAAGGTAAAGCTCTCCAAATGACCAAAAAGCTAAGAAAGCCAGAACGGGGTCAGTTGAGAGAAACAAAACGAGCCCAAAACTTGGTTCCCAAAGACACGGGCAACGGCTCGACGCAACCAAGTAAAACAAAGCTAGCCCTCAAGAAGAGGCACAAATGGGCTCAACACCGCTAGCAAGCCAAGATACCAATCATAGCTCTCAAAACTCAGAATACCAATTGAAACAACAAGAGAAGCTCAAATAAACCAATTAAACCAAATAAGGCTCACCAAGCCAATCGAAACCTGTCGGAGCCAACAAGGCAAGCTTGACCCTTCAGAAGAGGCAAATGCTCAACACATCTAGCAAAAGCTCCCCCTGAGCAAAAGATACCAAGAAGGGTGAAAGGAGCCAAGTATGCAAAGAGATACCAATTGAAGGACCAAAGCGCACAAAAGCTCAAAAGGCTACAATTTCCAATTTCTCCCCCTTGACTAATGCAAGTATGAAAATGCACTGTTTTTATCCTCCTTGGTTGAATATGAATGAGATGCACATTTCTCCCCCTTGTTGACACATGAAGCTCATCAAAGCTCAATACTCAAGATCCGGCCACAAATGCCATGATATGCAAAATGAGTGCAAAAGCTTCATACATAGAGCAAAGACAATGAATAAATGCTCTAAGTGATGTGATCATGTGAGAATAGGAGGAGCTATACATGCCCAACAAAGACTCAAGTTGAGCTTAAGATCACTTTAGAAGCTATTTTAGAGAGCATTACATGTGAGAGCAGAGAAAGGGTATCACCTCCTAGAGACAACTAGACATGGCAAACAAGATAGGATCTATCTCAAAGCAATCTCATGTATAGAAAGTAGAACTATCCCTATAAAAGTTCATACAACAAGCCAATGACCCAACTGAATGAATTTTCCAAATTTCAGAGTTTTGCAGCCAATTTCAATTTTAGGCACATTACAAGTTGTATGCGAGTGGTTATAAGCAAAGTGATGCCACTTACCAACCGGGCGAAGTCAAAGGACTTAACACACCGGTTTCGGTCATACATGACACCGCTCAAGTATCAACCCATATGGGAAGCAGTCTCAAACACACGGTGAAGTGCTCACAATGCAGACCCAACTCGATCTTTCCAATTCACAAAACAGAGAGCAATTTCATTTTATTAATTTTAATCATGGTGCTCAAAGGTAGTGAATGAATCAATGAAGAGCCATAGTTACAAGCTATATATAAGATAGCCAAGAAGGATCTTCAAAAGCCTACACATGCTAGTGCCATTTCAGAGGTGACATAGGGAATTAAATTCAGTTTTAAAGCTTTTCTAACTTATCTCTATTGCATATCATGAGATCAAAGAGAGTCTAAGTTAGGCAACACCATAGACACATAGAGAACCTCAAATAGAGCATAGATTCATTATATTGGCTATAGGTATGAAACTTAAAATGAACTATGTCATAAGTGCAAATGAGATGCAAGATGCAATGACACCAATTAAACGCTAAAAAGACACCAAAAGAGAAGAAAGAAAAGACAGATAAGAACCAAAAAGAACTATGATACACAAAAGGTTTCCCTCAACTAAAAAGGGAAACACACACCCAACTCGCCCCGAAGGCGAGAAAATGCATCTTGATCCAAAGGTTTTGTGAGAATATCCGCAAGATGGTTGTGGGTCTCGACATGCCGGAGGTCAATGTCGCCCTTCTCATAATGATCTCGCAAGAAGTGAAAGCGAACATCAATGTGCTTGGTCTTAGAATGAAGCACGGGATTTTTGGCCACACTAATTGCACTCGTGCTATCGCAAAGTAGAGGCACCTTAGTAAGCACAAGACCAAAATCCTTCAAAGTGGCAATCATCCAAAGCAACTGCGAGCAACAGCTAGTCGCGACAACATACTCAGCTTCGCACGTCGACTGTGCCACGCTAGACTGTTTGCGAGAAGACCAAGACAGAAGAGAAGACCCGAGAAACTGGCAAGTCTCAGAAGTGGACTTCCGATCAAGACGACAACCGGCAAAGTCGGCATCAGAATAACCGCAAAGCACAAGAGAGGAGGAGGTGGAAAACCAAAGTCTAAATTCGGGAGTGAAACGCATCATGAGGTACTTGCGCTTCACTCCCGAATTTGGTCTTTGGTTTTCCGCCTCCTCCTCTCTTGTGCTTTGCGGTTATTCTAATGCCGATTTTTCGGTTGTCGTCTTGATCGGAAGTCCACTTCGGGTCTTCTCTTGTGTCTAGGTCTTCTCGTAAACAGTCTAGCGTGGCTCAGTCGACCTGTGAAGCTGAATATGTTGACACCACTAGCTGTTGTTCGTAGTTGATTTGGATGATTGAACTATGAAGGATTTTGTTCTTGTGCTTACTAAGGTGCCTTTGCTTTGCAATAGCACGAGTGGAATTAGTGTGGCCAAAAATCTCGTGCTTCACTCTAAGACCAAGCACATTGATGTTCGCTTTCACTTCATGCGAGATCACTACGAGAAGGGCGACATTGATCTCCGGCATGTCGAGACCCACAACCAGCTTGCGGACATTCTCACAAAACCGTTGGATCAAGCTGCGTTTTCTCGCCTTCGGAGCGAGTTGGGTGTTTGCTTCCCTTTTTAGTTGAGGGAAGCTCTTTGTGTATCATAGTTCTTCTTTTGGGTTTTATTTGACCTTTCTTCTTGTTTTCCTTCTTTTTGGTATCTTTTAGTTTCCTATTGATGTCATTGCATTTTGCATCTCATTGCATTTGTGACATAGTTCATTCTAAGCTTCATACCTATAGCCGATATAATGAATCTATGCTTTGTTTGAGGTGCTTTATGTGTCTATGGTGTCATAACAGAACCGCCCAATTTATACTAGATTAAGTAAGAAAATCACCTGTCGTAACAGATGGTTAACCGACTTAACCTGGCATAAACCTAGTAGTCCGCCGAGTGTTCCGAAAAACCTCGGTAATTCAACTTTACAACCAAGATCGCATGATCAAGTAAATACAAATCACTTACACAGAGTTTTCAACAGAAATAAATTACATTTGAGTTCACAAATAAATAATACAAGTATGAGTTGCAAAACCATTTATTGAAAACATCATTGCTTTGAAATGATTATAAACCATAAGTTGAAATACATTGCTAGCTTGTACTGACGTCCTCCAACAACAACATTAAGATGAGAGATAATATAGAGTCACCGAGCCCACCGGTGGTTAGCTACACCTTTAGCAACATGAGACCTTCACCTGCAACAAGGTGGGATAAACCCTGAGTACTCGAATGTACTCAGCTAGACTTACCCAATAAATTAAAATAAATGACCCCAAGGATTATGCAAGGCTTTATAGTGGTGGATTGGCTTGACTCATTTTGCGGAAAAGCATAATAATTCTTTTAATCTTTAGTTAAAGATGTAGCATCAATTTTTAGTCATTATTACCTATCATCTACATTAGCCACTAGTCTATGCCAAACAAGTTGATTGAAGCATACAATAGATTCTATCATCATTTCAGGCTTTCCATTAACCGGATCACCAACATTAGTTTCATATTCATGTAAATGTTGTCATTGCCCTAGTCAAGTGCTCTCTAACCAGGAGCGATGGCGATTCGAATCGGATTCCTACTCAGCTGAGGGGGTATTCCCTACACAAACCACACTCACAAGCCACATGAGTTACAGGTCACCGAAGACACTATTCGGGTAAAGTCATGGGATGAATAGGGACCACCGACACCCAAGGGCCGCCCGAAAGTCAACAGTTGTGAAGGTCTTAGATCGCGCCCCTGTGTCTGAACCCCACCTCTCACCAGCACGATGCGTCACAATCCAAACCTGGCCCGAATAGTGTACCGGCTTCACGGTCGGAATGAGTTATCCTTCCAGTTAAGTGTAGGGCATGCGTTCAACATGACCAGAGGGACAACAACACAAACAGTCATTAGTTGACACGATCGAGTCACCCCCATCCAAAGTACAGGGAGTTTCCCATCGATCTTAGTTCGATTAACCATTCCGATTATCATTCTGAGATAAGCCATATCATGTCACGAGGATATTCACCTACATCTTGCGGGCAATGGGATTCACCCGACTTCTACCGAACTATGCCAACTAAGCATGACTGACACGTAATTGATAGGGTGACAAGGGTAGTGGTAATAGTAGAGTGAGCAAGGTATAATGCAACCACGGTTTCACCCAACTCCTAAACTTAATGCATCAATAATAATAACTTAATTAAGATTGCAATTGTAAAGATAGGAGGTTTGTAATGCTCCGGGGCTTGCCTGGGAACCGACACTAGGTCAGTGCATGTTAGATGAGACTCGATTGGCGAGCATCTCTGATCCCACTTGTTACTTTTGATGGTCCTTCCATCTTGTAGATCCATCCACCATCACCACCTTCAGGTTAGGTCCAATCATCACGTCCTTCACGTATGCACTTATCATACCTAAATGAGATGAGATGCAGGTGCATGAATATGAAGAATGGTAACACGAGATACACGTATACAACCATTTAAGACAAGCCCAAGATCATGAAAGACATAAACAAGCGATTGGAGTTATTTATCTAATTATAACACGAGCATAACATAAAAGGAGAGAAACACATCAAGCATGACATACTATTTAATTTAAGTAAAACCATGGCAAATATTCATCCATCCAGTTTACTTAATATATTAAACTAGCAAGAACAAGTTAAAGTAATTATCGCATACATGCAAGTTCGGGACAACCACATAGCAGTCACGGTTTTAATCATAACTAGAGTTATACTAATGCAACAAACATGATTCTTAAATATTTGGAAAGCTAATTAAGTTTTCTACAACTTTCTTAATACCTATAAAAGATGATTTAATAGTTAAACAACTCAAATTAAAAGAAGGCAACTCTGTCCAAAAGTGGACAAATTTGGCACCCCTTCTTAAAACAGTCATAACTCAAGTTATATACCTTCTAAAAATATGAATCAAGACAATCTGGAAATCTTATGAAAAGTTCTACAATTCATTCAACATTAGCAATTCATGGTTCAAATTTTAACTTAGTCAAAAAGCACTTATACTCAGATGTGTCCCAAGAGATGGGCAGATTCTAATACCAAATTAGAAAATGCATATCTCCCAAAATAATGGGGATATGGCCACCAAAATTTAACACAAGTTAGATAAGAATATTATCTACAACTTTGGTATTCACCATACCAACAGAAAACAAAATTTAACACATGTTAATATTTACTAAACACTATGCATGCAGCCAAAACAGTGAACTAGCACAGTTGTTATTTTCATAACTTACAAACCACTTAACAAACGGCCATGAACTTTAACCAAACATCATTCATCATATAAGGAATACACCATAATTATTTCATGATTTTTGGAGCACTCCTTAACGGCAACAAATATTTAATCTACACAAAGGAGTTTCTAGAACATCAGGACAATAATCATTTTTATCGCAATTAAAACAAACTGAAACATAACATGCAATTGATCTAGTGCGTAGAGAATTTCATAAGGATTCCGAAAAGTCCTAAATCGCATCCATACGATTTTCCTATGATTTTATATGATTTTTCAAAGATCACTGCAGAACAAAGGGGATTAATTTCGAGATTAGCATTTGCATCAGGCACCCTAGACTTTGACAAAACTTATTAAGCCCATAAACGTAAATGCATGAGTCATGTACTCCTTCTGTCCCAAATTATAAGACTTTTCAAGAATCTTGGAAAGTCAAAGCATCTCAAGTTTGACCAATAATTATAGAGAAAACTATCAAGATTTATGATATCAAATAAACATAATATAAAAATTTAATTGATAATAAATCTAATGATACTTAGTTGACATCATAAATGTTATTATATTGTCATATAAGTTTGGTCAAACTTGAGATAGTTTGACTCTCCAAGATTCTTGGAATGTCTTACAATTTGGAACGGAGGGAGTAACATTTGCATAAAAACCAAATAAAGACTTTTGTATACTAGATGATCCTTTCTGCTTTATTCGTTGGGGGATTTCATGGGACGGAGAACGACAGCGGCCGAGGATGGCTCGGTGGCCGGCAGGGAGGGGCGCTGGCCGGCCAGGGAGGGGCGCCGGTGCAGCAGCGAGCAGCAGCGGCGGTCAGCAGCTGGAGGTGCAGCTGCAGCGCAGCAGGCAGCCAGCCTAGCCACGTGCAGGCGTGGGCGAGCGCTCGGTGAGCGGCTCGGCCCGATGCGCGTGCATGCGCGCGGCGAGCGGACGAGGCAAGGCGCTGGCCTACAGTGCGGCGGCGGGCGCAGGGTAGGGCAGCCGCCTGGGCGCCGCGAGCTCGGCTGCTCGGCCCACGCAGGCGCGTGCGTGCGCTAGCAGCAGTAGCAGCATGGCACAGGCAGCAGCCGGGTGGGAGAGCTCCTGCCATGGCCCATGGGGAGGAGAGGGGAGAGCTCTCGGAGGAAGAGAGAGGAGCCGGGTGTGAGGAGGAAGTGGCGTGAGGGAGAAGGGAGAGGTCGGCTCCCCTTTTTCTGCCGAGGGAGGGGCAGAGGCGCGCAAACATGTGGCGAGCCGGGAGAGGGCGCGAGGGGCGGTCCCTTGGAGACCGCAAGATGTCGACACCATGTCGACACCCTGTTCCCTCCTCCATCTTCTGAAGAATTGCCCCTGTACTTATCAATAATTACGAGACTGCCACTGTCGTGTCCGTTTTCTTGTTTTCAAACCGCCTGTCCGATCGTGAATCCGACTGCACCGTTGCAAAGGTCTCGACTAGTAGAGCAACTTCTCTTCAAGTTGCATTGACATGCGAGCTCTCCAAATTATCAGTCAAAGCCGATTAAAGACATCTTCGGTTGCACTCGGATCAGGGTACAGAATATTTTGAGGTCATTTTCTCTCTTTCCGAGCAACATGAACCTTTCACGACTTTTGTTCTAGAGTTCAAATGGAATATTTCGGGCACGATCTTGAGACTTGGTTGAGCTCGTATAATTATATCCGATTTATAAAGTAACCCGGTTAACTATAAAAGTCATCATTCCATGCGACGTATTAAATTTCAAAGTTCACAAAACTTCTCCATTAGTTCATATAGGTATAAATAGATATAAGGCACGTAGAATAAATACCTTATCATAATTTCTCGATGTATGAACTATAGTGTCTGATTATCGGTTGATCCGATATAATTAGACTTAATCATTTCTTAGCCCGTGATTAACACCGGTGGTGTTACAGGTATTGCCTAACTTAGACTCTCTTTGATCTCTTTATATGCAATAGAACTAAGTTAGAAAAGCTTTAAAAATGATTTTAATTCCCCATGTCATCTCTGAAATGACACTAGCATGTGTAGGCTTTTGAAGATCCTTCTTGGCTATTTTGTATATAGCTTGTAACTATGGCTCTTCACTGTTTCATTCACTTCCATTGAGCACCATGCTTAAAATTGATCTAAATTGATGTAGCTATCTGAATAGTGAATTGAAAAGATCGAGTTGGGTTCGCATTTGTGAGCACTTCACCGTGTGTTCGAGACTAGTTCCCATATGAGTTGAACTTGAGCGGTGTCGTGTATGACCGAAACCGGTGTGTTAAGCTCTTGGCTTCGCTCGGTTGATAAGTGGCATCACTTTACTTATAACCACTCACATACACTTGAAATGTGCCTAAAACTGATTTTTGGCTACAAAACTCTGAAACTTGAAAATTTTGATTCAGTTGGGTCATTGGCTTGTTGTATGAACTTTGTTAGGGATAGTTTTACTTGCTATACATGAGATAGTTTTGAGGTTGATCCTATCTTGTGTGCCATGTTTAGTGGTCTTTAGGAGGTGATACCCTTTCTCTGCTCACACATGTAATCTTCTCTAAAATAGCTTCTAAAGTGATCTTTAGCTTAACTTGAGTCTTTGTTGGGCACGTAGAGCTTTTCCTATTCTCAGAGGATCACATCACTTAGAGAATCCATTCATTGTCTTAGCTATATGTATGAAGCTTTTGCACTCATTCTGCTTTTCATGGCTTTTATGGCAAAAATCTTGAGTTTTTGAACTTTGATGAGCTACATGTGTCACCAAGGGGGAGAAAACGGTGTATTTCTTACTTGCACTAGTCAAGGGGGAGAAATTCATCCAAGGGTTGCATTTTTTGGCTCTTTTCACCCTTTCTTGGTATCTGAAGTATGCTTTTGCCTAGGGGGAGTTCTTGCTAGATGTGTTGAGCCTTTGCCTCTTCTGGAGGGTCTAGCTTGCTTTGATGTTGCCGACAGGTTTTGATTGGCTTCTTGAGCCAGCTTTGGTTGATTGGCTTCCTTGAGCTTTAATTGGCTTCTCAATTGGTATTCTGAGCTTTGATAGCTTTTGATTGGTATCATTGGCTGGCTAGCGGTGTCGAGCCCGTTTTCTGCCTCTTCTTGAGGGCTAGCTTTGATTTGCTTGATTGCGTCGAGCCGTTGCCCATGTCTTTGGGAACCAACTTTTTGGACTCGTTTTGCTTCTCTCAAGGGACCCCGTTTTAGCTTTCTTAGCTTTTGGTCATTTGGAGAGCTTTACCTTGTGGCTCAAATCTGAAATGCACTTGTGTTGACAATGCACTCATCAAGGGGGGAGATTGCGAACACATGGTTGACATGTACCCATGTATGTTTAGTTTTGTGATGTGTGATTGTCCAACACTTGAGTGTTTCAGTTTGAGTTGCTTACACTAATCCTTTGCGAAAGCAAATGTGTGCCTGTTTATCGGCTTGTGGTGTGCAGGTGCTATGCCCGGAGACAGTGGTCAATGGCGTGGAGAAGGTCGAGTAGAGGCTTGCCTTGCCGATGGACTGAGAGCGGTTAAGGGTGGAAGCGGGGCTCGGACTGAGGGACCATGGGCGTCGGCGGACTAGCTGTGGTGGCTAGTGCTTGGCACCGGAGAATGCGACAAGACATGGAGGTAGACCGAGTCTACCGAGTCAAGACGGCAGACGAGCGGGTCGAGGGGAGTCTGATGGGACTCGGAGTCCGACCGGGCGAGGACAAGGTGGCTCGAGTCGAGCAGTTTGGTGGTTTGGGCCGCAAAACCACTGGTGGACGGTTTCTGAGTTTGGGCCTCAAAACTGGGGGTTCGGTAGTTGAGTGGAAAGCTACCAGTGGCGGGTTTCGCGGGTTTGGACCTCAAAACCCAGGCAGAGCTTCCAAGGAAGCGAGAATGGCACATGGCGGAATCCTGGAGGTTGCGTCGAGGCGATGGCAACTCCTGGAAGGAAGTGGGGCCATCCATTCAAACGAGTGGCTAGGAGTTACCCGACTTGGATTATAGTGTGTCAAGACTAGGTAATTCGGTCATGTATCTAGGGGGTCTTTGGGAAATAGCCAAAGCCCATTAAGTAGGGGATGAAGGGATATCCCTCATCCCACCTCTTGAACACCTTTCATTTGCAACTACACTCTCTCTCTAGCCTCTCTCTAGTTCATGAGGTCCCTAGGTTGATTTCTGCAATATTTGTAAGAACTTGCACTTGGTTTTTGGTGGGAATCGGAGGCCTTACCCTCAGTAAGCCATGGTGGCTTTGATTTCGTGATTGTGTATCTTTTGCTTGTATTCTTCGCTAATCGCATTTTTGCTTCTCTCTAATCCTCTAAGTTCATGCGATGAGATCTCTTGATTGAGAGCAAGTTTTGTGATTTCGTTTGAACCAAGTTGTGCGGGATCATGAATAGAACATATGCACCAAAGGGTTTTACCCCAAACATCTTGAGCACATAGATCGGGCAAATTCTATTTTGTGTTCTTCGTTTTGGAGATTTTCCCGAAATCCTTTTATTCCCTCTATTTCACTTCAAATTGAGCGATGATTTCATTGGGATAGCTCTTCCATAGCACAAGGGTCAAGCCTAAAAAATTTGGTTGCTAGTGGAAACCATTTGATAGTGATATGGTGAGTTTTGGGATGGAGGCAATTTGAAATCGCCCTCTGTACTTCTCTGCCCGAGCAGTCATGGACAGTCCGCCATTGAGGGCGCGGACAGTCCGGGGATTGGGCTCCGGCAGAGACTCTTGGCCGAAGTTTGCTCAAGTCCTCGCGGACAGTCCGCCAAGTTTCGCGGACAGTCTGTCGTTGGTTCTCGCCGAGCAACACTATTTCTGGTATTTTCCTTTGGTGTTTTTCGGATCACTCGCGGACAGTCCGATACATCCCCACGGATAGTCCGGTATCGGACGAGAGCTGCATCCACAAAATGATAGTGCCGATGTACACATGTAGCAAGTTAAACTTATCTTCGAGCAAGGGTTGCACAAGATGATAGTGCGAATTTCTGCTCAAAGCGTCAGCTACTACATTATCTTTCCCTGGGTGGTAATGAACTTCAAGATTGTAATCTTTAATCAGTTCTAACCATCTTCTTTGTCTCATGTTCAACTCTAGCTACATAAAGATATACTTGAGACTCTTGTGGTCTGTGTAGATATGGAATATGTTACCCAGGAGGTAATGTCTCCATATCTTTAAAGCATGTACCCCTGCTGCAAGTTCTAAATCATGCATTGGGTAGTTTGCTTCATGTTTTCTGAGCTGTCTTGATGCATAGGCTATCACTTTTCCTTCTAGCCTAAGAACACATCCTAGTCCAGTCCCGGAGGCGTCACAATACACATCAAAGGGTTTTGTTATGTCTGGTTGTGCTAAAACGGGTGCTGAAGTAAGTAGAGTTCTTAGGGTTTATCACTGCAGGATCTACCTCTGGTGCAACTGGCGGAGGGATCGGGTTTATCACATTGTTGAGCATGTGGACGTCCTGCTGTAGCTCTCGGATCTGGTCATGGGCCTACTGAAGTAGCCCATTCCACTCTACGTCGTGCCTGTTGTGGGCGATGTTCCCCACTATGTGCTGGTGGCGAAGCATACGCTCACGTGCCTCGGCTGCCTGCTCTCTGAGTATAGATGCATCTCTCTCGTCTTGTGCTTCCTCCTTCTAGGAACATCTCACTGGTCCTTAGCCTCCTCACACTGAACAAGTAGGAGTCCTCTCTGGCAAAAAGAGTCTTGAGCACGCATGCATAGCACTCATAGCCGGTCCTGAACTGCCAGCTCTCTCATCCCTGTTCCTGATCAAGGGGTCACCCAACCCCTGGTACCAAAGTGTGGTGTCAGGGCTATCCTCTGGAAAGGTCCCTGCTACACCCTGGTTCAAAGCTCCACTGTGCTCCTGGCGAATCTGACACAGAATGGTCAGAGCTGCGGACTGAGCCCCTTCCCAAGGACTGCTGGCTACAGCCTCAGCATACCACCTTCTCCACAAAGGTGCCTCGGTGCGCTCAGGAATAGTCACAGTCACTGTGTACAACTGCGCATTCCCAAGCGGCTCCTGAGTCCAGTAGTACTGAGGCTTCTTAGTGTACCCCACCTGACTCAGCACCCTTCAAAGCAAGGTGGGAGTGCCAAACACGGCCAGGAAGCGGTTGCTGCGCTGCGGAGGTCCTGGGGCTGCCATTTATAACAAGGTTTAACCTTCTTGTGAGAACATGTATTTTATAGATTTAAGCATTTAACAAGTAAATGAGATACGAATTTAGTAAGGGAGGGAATTAAATGCAATATGATGACACATGATGCACGCACATATCTTACGTACTTACAAACCCAATGAAAGCAAACCTTTCACTAAGAACGGTCTAGATGGTGGCATACATACGTTCTCTCATATAAATGTAACTAGGCGGTCTACACGATTCATTGTTAGTGTACCTGCAAAAGATTCATTTCAGCCCATTCCCAATAGTATGAATAATGCATAGCTGAAATGTAAATCTAATACTCACTTAGGTGCACACCCAGCATACACGTAAGCCGTACATATACACAGTTCTTCATCCTGATGACGACATCGTGTCAACAGACGGCAACACCCACACATGGATGCCATCTCATAATCTTGTGTGGAACAGGATTATGGTCCGAACATCATATAAGCATTCCCCTAGATCGGCAGTGTATCCGATACAAGCTCTCACAACTCACCTTACCTTTGGCGTCGCGGCAAAAATAAAAAGAAATCTTTGATCCATACAACACCATTCAAGTGAATGGCCCCCATGCTATTCCAACCCGTATGGATAGGTAACCAAAAATATGATGCAATCCCCCAAGTTAGTACTTTAAGCCACCTGACATCCTATTGGGCAATAAGGGACATAACCTATGGCACATTCATAGTTTGCAAGTAATTTTGTACGCACACAAAAGTTTTTGTAGCCAAATAGTTTGATAAACAAAATCTTTTGTTTGCAAATAAACTCGTGAATGGTAGTATACTGAATCTTGCTTTGATACCAGCTGTCATGGAACCACCCAACATATAAGAGCACTAGTGCAATGGTCATCATTTCTGAAAACTCTATCGCACTAGAGCCCATATAAGCCCGGTAGTCCTTGAAATCTCGAAAGATCTCAAACCACAATCAAGTAACAACCCGAGATCGTACACTAGATTCAGTAACCGCACTTTCACAGTGATAAGTTCGAAACAAAATAATATTACAACTGAGTTTAAAGAAGTGTTATTACAACACCGAGTTCAAATCAAAGTAGCGGAAGTTTAGGTTTCACAAAACCCATTGCAAACTGTTTAACACAACTATAGTGCCAGGTCTAGTACAGTCCCATCAAAAGAAACAAGGAGAGACATCGGAATTCACCATTGCCCATGGCCTTCACTCTTCATCACATGTAGGGTAGAGGCACGCCTGGCAATAGCCAGAATAGACCATACCATCTGCAACAAGGGTAAAGAAACCCTGAGTACTCAATTGTACTCAGCTAGACTTACCCGATAGAGAGATAGATACATAATCATAGACACTTCAAGGATTATGCAAGGCTTTATCAAGTGGATATCATGGGATAACAGACTTTTGCATAGAAGAGCATCCTAATTACTCATGTATTCTCATCATTAGAAAACAACATTTAGCATCAGGTTAAGTAACATTAAGTAGATCTCATTAGCACCTGTACTAAAGCAATCACTGAGTTACCAAACATTAATAACCATATTGTGCTTGGCAAAAACCACATAACCATCTTTTGGTTACTTATTAGAATTCAGATTTCTATAGTGGGAGGAAGATCTTTCAAGTTTCTCACTGATGGGGAGAGACCGCGATTCGAATCGAATTCCTATCCAGCTGGAGGTTTATTCCTCAATCACACCCAAGCATGCTTGCTGGCACACTTATGCGGGTCACCTTCAATATAGTTTGGGTAGGCGCGGGTCTCCGTGTACAGGCACGAATAGCGATTCACGGTAGCCAGGTCGATCAAGTAGTGCCTGCCCTTGGTGCCAGGCTGTCACACCCAATTTTAAGGATAAAATTGAATATGAATAACTCATGTGTGCCCAGAGATCAATCACACACATAAGCCGACAAATCTTTAAATTGTACCATCACTGAGTGTTTATTACATAACGAATAATATTTAAATAACATAACAGCGGAAATAAAGATAACTCTCGCGACGAAGCTCCACTTCACAGGGAACGCCAACTGGTTGACCACTAGCCTAGTATTCCTCACGGTAGCCTTCAAAGCCATCTGAAGGGGTTGAGAAAGCAAGAGTGAGCACTTACGTACTCAGCAAGAGTAACATAGGGTTATGAAGCTCAAAAGGTTGACACTGGTTGTACTGCGGTTGCTTTTAACTTGGTCAAGTTTTACCAACACTTAGCTTTAGTTATGAATAGCCCAATTAATAACCACATAATAAGATTAATATCCAACATTAACAATTAAACAACATGATCATCTACACTGTGAGTTTTCCAGGCCGCTCGTAACCGTGAGCACGGCTATCATGATAGATTTACACTCTGCAGAGGTTATACACTTTACCCACAAGCCATGTTACCCAGATGCCCGGGATAGCTAGTCCCATAACACTGCCGAGGTGAGCGGGCAGGGAACACTATGAAGTCTTTCAAAAGTCTTCCTAACATGTTGATAGACCCTACGGACCCACGGGCAAGGGGTACACAAAGCCTCCACTCGATGGTACCTCTCAAAACGGTAACCACCCTGGACCATGCCCTGCAACCAGCTCGGCAATGGTGCCTTTCACGAACTGCCAACATGCTAGTATGAATCTTTATACTTGACTAAAGCCAGAGCCATTATAGCACTTGTGGTTGTATTAGAAATCCCAGCTTTTGCCCTACAGTGGGATCCTATTCCATGTTGCTACAAAAGCCAATTTTATCTCATTGTTGCATATATCATTAGTCAAGATTCATCTCAAGATCCATTATTGTAAAGCATAGCAAAGCTACCCATATGCATATAACCCATGGTGACAAGGTAAAGGATAACAAAGCTATGGTATAGATCTAATAGGAATCAAATTAGACACATGCAATATGACTAGATTGAATTATGGTGAATAGGTAACAAGGATGATCCCATGTTAAACTTGCCTTGATCCCAAAGCTCTTGGTGATCCTGATCTGCTGCAAAGAACTCTTGGTCAATGAAGATCTCACCGGCTGTACTCGATCAACATCACCACGCAATCATCCGAACAATCATACACGAAGCAAACAAGACATGATCAGAACATTACACCATAAACAATAGAAATACTTTGAAAAGGTTATAAAACAGATCTAAACTTTACTACGATCACAGAGACACGAGAATCACGCTAATCGGATCTAAAACGAAGAAGTTAGAGATAAAACGGGATTTTGAAGAGAGATAGGTTTAGCAAAAGCAAAGTAATTTTCATTGGTTTTCAAAAGTACTTAACATAGGTGAAACCTATACTACTAGATAGAGCATGAAAATACGGATCTAACGCAACTCAAACGGGTCGATTTGGATTTGAAACGAAGAAAATATGAGCTTTTGAATATTAGAGGTAAAAAGGGAACTAGGGTTTTATTTTATTTTCGGAATTAAACAACTCAGAAAAGGAAATACGCTTTCCCGAGAGGAAAACGCATAGCTGGATGGCGCTTTGGACTGCGGGTTCAGAGGTCAGAAAGCTCGGGGGCTCTTTAGGAAAAATGGCAGACGAAGGGGTATGGTGGATCTTGAGCCGTAGGATTACAGATGGAGGGATAGGATTAGATCGGGGAGGGGTCACGGTGGTTCTTCACCGAGCCAGAGCAAGGCGGCGCGGCGGTGGCCATGACCGGCGGCCAGAGCACGGCGGCGCAAGGGGATAGGGCTCTGCGGTGCCTCGTTTTCAAATCCAACTGCACCGAGCGATCGAGGATGGCGACGCGAACTCATCTAGCGCCACGGCGGGGCTCGGAGAAGGACGGAGAGGCGTCGGCGACGGTGAACCGCGGCGGCGGCGTTCGGTAACGGCGGCGCAGGGCTTCCAGAGCGCAATAGAGAGAGGGAACAGAGGGGAAAGGTGTCTCGCACACGTGCGAGTCGAATGCGGGGCTCAGAGAAGACCGAGGACGGCCGAGGGGAGCCGGCCCCGACGGACAGCGGCGGCGGAACCTCGGGTTCGCGGCGGCGGGTCGAGATAGGGCGCAAGGGAGAGGAAGAAGAGGGCGACGGCGTGTTCCGCGAGCTCGCGAAGGTGATGCGCCGTCCGAGGGAACTTACCGAGGTCGGGAACGCTCGGAACGTTGACGGCTCGACGGCGGAACGCGGTGGCGGCGATGGCGGCTCTGCGCTGCTGTGATTGCGGGCAAAACAGGGCGAGAAGATGAGGCTAGAGCGCAGGGGTTCGCCGCTATTTAAAGGGGAACGGAGGCGAGTCCGGCACGGAGACGAGGCGCGGGGATTCCGCGTCGGTGCGTCGCGGCGCGGCGATAGTCCGTTCCGGATGCGAACAGAGGAAGGGGAAGAAGAGAGGGAGGAGGCTGACGGATGGGGCCTCGGTGTCAGTGGCAGAAAAGAGAGAACGGGCGCGACGACATGCGGGCCCAGGATGGCAGAGGGAGAGAGGGAGAAAGGCCGCGGTGCGGGCTGTGGCGAGCTGGGCCGGCCCACTGCGGGTGAAGGAGAGGGAAGTAGGCCGAGATGGCTCTCGGGCTAGATAGGGTATAGGAACAGTGTTTCCTTTTCTTTTCTCTTTTTCCTTTTTCTAAGATTTGCAAAAAGATTTTCCAAATTTGTTTTGAAATCATTTTCAAGGTTTTGAAAACCAAGACACCCAAAAACAATGCAAAAGCATGCAATGCACAACCATGTGAACCCTAGCATGAAATTTAATTTAAGTTTTATATATTTAATTCTATGCTTTACAAAATTGCTTCAAATTAAATCAAATTCAAATCTATTTTCTAATTCAAATTTTAGGGTGTTACAAATCTACCCCCCTTAAAAGAATCTCGCCCCGAGATTCCTAGATTTTACTTACTTAAAGAGTTGAGGGTAGGTTTTCTTAGATCTTCCTCTCTTTCCCAAGTGGCCTCTTCTTCTATGAAAACCTCTGGAAATTCATCCACAACCCTATCTGCTGGGTTGTCATTCTCCTCAAGCCGATTGACGGCGGCTGTCGGTGGAGGTTCCATAATCACATCAACACTAATCCTGTTCCCTGTAGGTGTAGACAGCTCAACTATCTTCTTATCACACTGAATCACTGCGCTATATTTCTTCATCCAATCCAATCCCAAAATGACATCAATTCCAGCGGTCCTCAACACTATAAGTTGAGTTTTGAAGTGTACCCCCTTAGGGTGACAGTAACCGATGGACAGTAACAGTCGGTTCTCATAACGCCACCCGGTGAATTCACAATTATAGGATTTTGCATTGCTACTAATGATGTTCCATGCATTCTAACAAAAGCTTGCGATATGAAAGAATGCGATGCTCCGGAATCAAAAAGAACAGTGGCAGGGATGGAGTTGACAAGGAACGTACCCATCATCACTTCTGGCGCTTCCCGAGCTGCTTCTGCGGAGACGTGGTTCACACTCCTATTATGAGGGGGTGGCTGGTACCTTCCTCTCTGGTTGTTGCTGTTCTGAGTTGGAGGATTTGGCGTGTTTTGCTTCTTGGGGCAGTTATATGAAAGATATCCAGGTTCACCACAAGCAAAACACTTGGTGGGGGTGTTGGGAATATTCATCTTTGCTGGGGTACTGCTGGATGAGCCTTGACGAGATGTTGAGTAACCACCTTGTTGCTGGAGAGGTGGAAGTTGCTGGTTCGGGTTACGGTTCCCAAAGTTGGAGGTGCCTTGATACCTCTGCGGGTAACCCTGCTGAGGATAGTTGGGACGCTGGCGAGTGTTACTCCCAGAAGCTTGTCCTCTAAGCTTCCTCTTCTTATCCATCTCCCTGCGTTCATTGTCCAGGACGATGGCACGGTTCACCAAGGATTGGAAGTTCGGGTATGTATTACCCTTCAGCTGCAACCGGAGGTCATAGTAGATTCCCTTCAAGAAGAGACGCTGCTTATCAGCATCATCCCTTACTTCATTTGGAGCATAGCGAGCTAACTGCGAGAACTTGTCATGGTACTCGCTGACTGACATCTGTCCCAACCAAAGATTCCTGAATTCTTCTTGCTTCAGCTCTATGATTCCTTCTGGAATGTGGCATGCCTTGAAATCCCGGGAAAACTCTTCCCAAGTGATAGCAGGGGCATTGCCGGGACGAGCATCTTGATACGTCTCCCACCAAGTCTGTGCTGCACCTTGAAGTTGACCAGAAGCATACAGAACCTTCTCCTGGTCATTGCACTGTGCGATGTTGAGTTGCTTCTCCACCGCACGCAACCAATCATCCGCCTCCAACGGATCACTGGCATGAGAGAAGACAGGAGGGTGTCCTTGCAGAAATTCCCTCCGCTTGTTGACAGGTGGAGCTCCAGCAGGTTGGTGGGGTTGATTCTGCATGAACTGCATCATGGCTTGCATTGTCTGCATCATCTGAGCTTGCATCTGTTCGGGGTCATAGCAGGTGGTGGAGGTAGAGGGTGCTGGTTGTTGTTGTTGTCATTACTGGTGTTGGATCCAGAGTTAGTCCTGGTGCGAGGCATCTGTCATATATACCATAAGAACAAATTAAAACCTGACACGGGACGAGTCTGCAACTTTTCTGGATTTCAGCACAACAACAGTCTAGAAAAAAAGTCATATCTGAAGTTCCCGAACTCAAACAGAGGCAAAGCTTACATGGTTGGAAATACAAAGAAATTATCTACAACTTTCGTAATTCTGACCTTTTCTGATTCTGACATTAACTTAGCCATAAACTGCGTTTAAACAGATCTGTCCAGATTACCAAACTGCGCAGAAACATTAACTTGCAGGAATTGTTTCTCTTAACTCAGAACAGGTATGAAGGTGATTCTTGCGGCCATGGGAGGATAAGGAAGTCTACTGTTTTAGGTTAATTTTTGGTGATTTTAGGACGTTCAGATTTAACAGAACAAGATTAACAAGACAGGGAGGTCTGAAAAGATAGATTAAAGAAAACTGCAACTTTATTTATTATGATCTTCCTTGTTATTCATTTGTTCTTCAATATTATGGATATGACTTTGCTCTACTTCATTATATTATTTATGACTTTACTCCATTCGTTTATGTTCTTAGTTATATTGTTCTTAGTCTATTATGATCATATACTTGGCTTAGTTAGATCTGAATCATATCCATGTTTAGGATCATATAGCGTTTATCCACCAGTACTATGGGTAAATGATAGATATTGTGTAGGCGTGGTGCCTAGACTGTATTTATCTGCGATTGTACCCTACATTCCGGATCGTGAGGTAGTTCGCGGGAGTGACAGTCCTGTTGAGTCCTTTGTAGTCCTCCTCCGGTTTGTAGGGCAGGCAGAGCAGTACTATTATGGGGAATTGAATGCTATGTTCTTCATCTTCCTTAGTAATACTCACTACACATGAATATCTCTTTTCTTGCCATGATTGCCAAGTGTAATTGCACTAATCATAGTATGCTAGACTGTATAGTTAAGAATGACTTAGGAAATATCTTTGTAGTTCATCCTAATTCCATGCTAATGACTTTCTAGAATATCTGTTGAGGTGCTTATCATTATCTTATGTGGCTATACATATATGCTGATCAGTATTTATCTTTTGTCACTATTCATTCATTATCTATATATATCTTATGTGACACTTATCTTGTACTGAGTGAGATATATGAAAACTCTCCATTACACATGCAGTGATTCTCATTAATCATCTTTCTTCATTCCTCATTTATTCCCTTAGTATCCCTTCCCAGTGGTAAAAATATAAATAATGATACCTAAAATACTCCTGGTTAAAATGCTACATCGGTATAATCTATGCGCTTGCAGAAACACATTTATATTTCATTAGAGCGATTGCATATTTCAATACCACACCTCTTTGGCATGCTGGGGATGACAACCTAGCTTAAGTGTCATAAGAGATGTCAACAAGCATTTTTGGCGCCGTTGCCGGGGAAGGTTGATTAGCTATCAAAAGGAATAAATGATTTATCACTTGCATCACTAATGTGATTGATAAAACATCAATTCTCTACTCGTACAGCCTTACCCTTGATCTTTGCCTATTTTTTCTATCATCTTTATGCAGGGTAATGTATGAATAGATTTGATCTTCTAGACAATTTTGTTGAGAATGCTGAAGCATTATTCAGAAGAACAAAAGCCAAGCTCAAGAAAGTAACAAAATCATCATCATCTCAGCTTGAAGCTTCATCCAGTCAAGAAGATCATCGAAACATCGTTCGAGACTTGACACCAGAGTTCGAAGCCATGGCAGACAAGTCAATCCTTGAGTTCTAAGCCCCCACCACGGACAACATCTGCACTGGACCTGCTGCGAACATTGACCGGTCATTTTAGCTCAAGCCTGCGCTCATCAACATGGTGCAAGTAAGCCAGTTCTCTGGGAAAGCACACGAAGATGCTAGTACTCATCTCCAACACTTCCTGGAGATTTGCAGCACATTCACTATCAAGGATATCCCCAGAGACGCAATACTACTTCGACTTTTCCCATTCTCACTCTTGGGAAGAGCGAAGCAGTGGTTCTATGCAACTAAGGAGAAGAATACTACGTGGGCACTATGTTCCACCAATTTCCTAGCAAAGTTCTTTCCCATGAGGAAGACCAATGCTCTCCGTGGGAAGATTTCAAGTTTTCAGCAACAACATGACGAGTCTGTTCCAGAAGCATGGGAGCACTTCCAGGATTACATCCTAGAATGTCCCCATCATGGAATGGAGAATTGGTTACTTATGCAGACCTTCTATCATGGGCTCAGCAACAACACTCGTGAGACCATGGATGCTACTGCCGGAGGAGCGTTCCTA
This sequence comes from Microstegium vimineum, assembly GCA_022036555.1. NCBI lineage: Eukaryota > Viridiplantae > Streptophyta > Magnoliopsida > Poales > Poaceae > Microstegium > Microstegium vimineum. Next base: position 30,161,325 of record CM039133.1, on the reverse strand, counting down.
TCACTTACAATACCACAAGCCACATCTCTTGTGGAGGAGATATCATCCAACCAAGGTTGGAGTGAAGAAAGAACTCAACCTCCCAAGAAAAGTGGAGGTATGCACCAGCTCAAAGAGGTAGACATGTTGTCTGCAAAGCTAGACCTACTCATGAAGAGACTCGATGAGAAAGCTGGAGAAAAGAAAGAAGTTATGAACATCAACGACTCTCACATGACCTGTGAGGAGTGTGGAGACACTGGACACTCAGGAAATCATTGTCTAGAATCGCAAGAGGATGTGAACCACATCAACAACAACAACTACTACAACCGTCCTCAACAAAATCAAGGTTGGAATCAACAACAACAAAGGCCTAACTACTCAGGTAATTATCAAGGTAATAATTCTTTCAATAATCCTAGTTTTCCACCTTTGAGAGAGTTAGTGTCTAATCAAGGAAAGTTAATGGATAACATGTCTAAGAAATTAGCATCCAATGATAAAATACTAGAAACTATAAATAATAGGATGGATAATTTTTCTGTTGCCATCAAGAATCAAATTAGCTTTAATAAAATGATGGAATCTCAGTTAACCCAAATAGCTGATGCTGTTCCTATCACTAACCCCGGTATTCCATCACAACCGGAAGGATTAGAATCTGCAAATCTTGTAGGCATATTCGATGCAGGTGCTTATTGGAACAACCCCACAAAAGAGTGGTGTGGCGACTCTATGCCAACCAAGAAAGGAGATCCAGGATGACTAGTCATCCCAATCTCCATTGGCGTCAAAGAGTTTCCTGAAGCACTTTGCGACTTCGGCGCACGCGTCAATATCATGCCCAAGGTAATCTATGAGAAATTCTTCAATTATCCTTTATCAGAAACAACCCTGTGTTTGCAGCTTGCAGATCGGACACTATGCTACCCAAGAGGAATATTAAAAGATATCCGTATCTGAATTGGTACCTCATATGTTCCAGCAGACTTCATGGTGATAGAAACCGGTGTTAATGAGGAGTCACCCATCATCCTTGGGAGGCCACTCTTGAACACTGCCGGAGCTATCATCTATGCTAGCACCGCCAAGATCAGTTTCTTCATCAAAGGGAAGAAGGAGACTTTTACCTTCAAGAACAAAACCATACAAGCTCCTGAATAACCTCAAGATGAGCCAAAGAAGAGGACCAATGGGAGGAACAAGCAGAACAAGCAGAAGAAGAACAAGAAGCAAGTACGGACAGAGTCAGCGAAGATGGTCACGACACTCCACAACAATCAAGATCACCAAATCAGATCCCCTCATTTGATCAACAAGGACGACCCAGGTGTCCCAACCATTGAATGCACAATCAACAGATGCTCATTCCAGAAAGCAATCTATGACACCGGATCGGGCGTCAACATTATGGCCAAGTTGACCTATTAGTTTCTGTACGGCACAATGCCTCTACATCCAACATACACCCAACTCCAGATGGCAGATCAGACATGCTGCGTCGTTGAAGGCATAGCAAAAGATATCCCCATCCAGATTGATGTTCACTTCATCCCTATAGACTTCCTAGTAGTTGACATGGGAGATGATGATTATGATCCACCTATCATCCTTGGAAGGCCATTCCTAAGCACCACCAAAGCTATCATCTATATCGGGACAGGAGAAGTACACCTACACTTCCCCTCTGAGAAGGTACGATGTTACTTTAATGCTAACTACATTATTGAAGAAGCTAAGCAGAATAGAATGAGAAGAAGACGTCGCTACAACAACCAGAAGAAGTAGAACACCAAGGACGGATGGGCAGACTATAAAGGAGAACATTCTAGATATGAAGAAAGATACCCCGAAGAAGAAGAAGAATCAATATACGCAACTCCACTCTCGAGGCCGAACACACCACCAACTCCAAGGTTGGGAAAGGAAAGATCATTCTATGACTACCCCAGGCACGAGAGCAAAGAATCTTGGGAAGAAGGAAAGGTACGTCCCTTCAATTATAATGAATATCCAAAAGCAAGAGCTTGTCCTAGGGAGGCCGCCACACCAACACAAGTGTGGAGACAAAAAGAAATCATACCAGAAGAAGAAGCACAACCGGAGGCACCAACTACGCCATCCAATGAGCCCCAGGACAACTAAGGACGTGAGGAGTCCTGTTCGGAGGACTTAAACCACCGAACGCCGTGCCAAGAGGTAACACTTGGTAGTTATCTTTTCCCTTAATTATTTACTTTTTCAAAATTAGTTAATCATGTTTACACCATCTTTAAAAAAGAAAATAAAAATGTTTAAAACTGTTAAGCCCCATGTGAATAGACTCGTGGCATAAAACCCATGAGTATACTCGCTGTGGTGGCATAAAAATAAATAAATAAGTTTTTGTTTTATAAAATAAAAAATAGTGAGTTTATGATCCTGCTAAATAATAACATCCATTAGAGGAAGCTCGACATGATCAAAGCTAGAGATTTATGCCTAACACTTAATCCGTTCCACAAGCTTTGTTGTCTATTTTGAGCTTCACAGAATTCAAGGATCAAAAAAAGAGCATCAACCAGAGGACATCTTACCCATTGTCAGAATACTCTGACAAGATAAGAACACCTCTACCTATCAGCTAACCAGAAGAAATTACGTCAAAATCTAGCTTGGGGGAGAGCACCCCCACGTTCCACTATATTAGAAGAAATTACGTCAAAATCCAGCTTGGGGGAGAGCACCCCCATACTCAGCTAAGTATTACTACCTATCAGTTTTTTATATCTATACTTTGATAAAAATAAAAAGATGCATAATCATAAAAAAAACTCAATAAATAATTTCCCGCTTATATATATAGTTATATATGTGTTTTTTATTAGTTAAGAGTTTGCTAATAAATAAAGATAATAAAATAAAATAGCTATGCTAAAATGAATCCCAGTAATAAACTCTTAACATGGAAATGATGAATAGTTGCTCTGTCGTAATACCTTTCAAGTACCTAGTTTTTAAATTTGATCTCTCTCTCAAGTTTAGGCATAATTGTTATGATTTGAAATTAGCTCTGAACCTAAAACTTGTGGGAGGAAGTACCTGATCTAAAGTCTAAGTCATTGACGGATATGATATGGAAAGGTTTGAGTTTCTATTTATCTGTTCCTAGAGATACTAGAATTCTGGAGAATTTTATCTTTTGAAAACTTTAAAAATGCTACATGATGAGTTCTGGTATGACGAGAGTTTAAATTCCTACGACAACCATATATACATGCTTACTAGATTAGGAAACCACACATTTTTTACATACTGCTTATGAGCATTGAGTGTGGTCAAGCTATGCGACCCTCGGGAACTAGTCATGCGGTTTAAATCAAGATTCACATACATCCATACATGTTGCTTCTACCTCAGAGGTACGCATTCACTTACACTACACCCACATACGCTACTTCTATCCTCAGAAGTACGCTCAGAAGTACGCACTCACATACACTCCATCCACATAAGCTGCTTCTGTCCCAGAAGTACGCATCCGCATACATCCACTCATTTCCATCTCCAGATCCACCCACCAAAAACATTCTACTCCTAATCCAGAAGAGAATAGAAACACATAAATATTCTTCTATTCATGTTTTATCCCTATGAAATAAATGCTCCAGTCAGCGTTCGCTTTATAGCTCTACAAGGATGAGTGCTTTGAAAAAAAGAGAGAGATATGAGGAAATAAAAAGGGCAAAAAGTCCGCCAACCTCGAAAAATAAAAAGGTGAGATGAGAGGTAAAAATGGACAAGTGTCCGACAGTAGAATTGGGGGTATAAGATACCCAACTCTAAAAAAAATATTATATACCAAGCATCTCATTCCCCTAGAAAGGTTTCAAATACAAGAAGGATATATCCATCAAAAGGGAGCAGAAGTAGAATTAGACTTTCACCTCTACCATCACCATCATCTTTACCATCATATTTACCATCATCATCACCCACCATCAATTCGCCACACATGCACATCTTGATTTGACTTATTGACCTGTTGAAGGACCGAGAACGGCGACCAGAGGGGGGGTGAATGGGAACCTCAAATTTCTCTTGAAATATTCGGGCCACTCTTCCCAAAAACAACCCCGACAAGCCAGCTTACTCCACCAGCAAGATCACGACCCTAGATAGGATGGATACCTTTGGTGATGACCAAGAGGTACAGTGGATCTTCCGGAAACCAAAAACTCAAACCGAGACACCGATAGTGTGGCTCTCAAACCCTAGAGAGAAGAGAAGAGAGATCACCCAAAAATACTTATGAGAACTGGTCTCACAAGTGCTTCATCAAGTTCCCTACGTGATTACGAAACCAACGCAACAAACGGAACTCAATTCGGAGTCCGGACGAGGGAGAAACGGACGGAAATCCTAAAAAACCTTGCTGGAAGGACGACGGACGTTGGGCGATGGACGCTGAACAGGGCGACGGACTGAGTCCGACGGGCGACGGACGCGAGTCCGGCGCCAGCGTCCGACGCTCAAAATAACAGCCCGAAACAGCCCCAGGCGACGGACGCTCGGCTAGGGGAAAGGCAGCGTCCGACGGGTTGATTTTCAGCATCCGTCGGGAGCGTCCGACGCCCCCGAAAACTGCACAGTGAACCCGAAAATCGCCGGAACTCGCTCGTTTCAACTCCGATTGAATCCAAACTTTGTGGGGAGGTTTCTGAGGTAGATGTGACTCTACTCTTGGAGGATCTAGTCCATCCTTCCCTCACAAATTCGTGAATCAAACATGAACGAATAAAACGGAGTGGAAAACAAGCCAAAACACAAAAGGGTCGATCTCTTTGCTCACTCCATCCTAGCCCGATTCCTTCGGTGGATTTGATCACAAGGGGTAGCAGCAACTTTCACTTCAAGTGGAATTCCAAAACCCGCAGCAAGGAGGGAGATCGAGTGGAGGGAATCAAGAACGAAAAAGCCAAATCACGAAGAACACGATCAACCGGGGACTCGATCACAAAATCAAAGCCACCATGGCTTACAGAGGGTAAGGCCTCCGATTCCCACCGAAACCAAAGTGCAAATCCTTACAAAGGTTCGAGAGATCAACCTAGGGACCTCATGAACTAGAGAGAGGGTAGAGAGAGAGAGGTGGTGCAAATGATTAGGGTTCAAGAGGTGGGATGAGGGATACCCCTTCACCCCTACTTATCGGGCTTTGGATATTTCCCAAAGACCCCCCTAGATACATTGAGTGAACTACCTAGCCTAAGCATTGCAGTCCAAGCTCCGGAAAAAAATCTCCCACATTTTGAATGGACGGACCTGCTTCCTGCCGGGAATTGTCGTCGCCTCGACGCAACATCCAGGATTCCGCCACGTGCCATCCTCGCTTCCTCGGAAGCTCTGCCTAGGTTTTGAGGCCCAAACCCAGGAAACCCGCCACCGGTAGCTTTGGGCTCAACTACCGAACCCCGAGTTTTGAAGCCCAAACTCAGAAACCGACCTCGGATGGTTTTGAGGCCCAAACCACCAAACCGCTCGACTCGAGCCACCTTGTCCTCGCCCGGTCGGACTCCGAGTCCCATGAGCCTACGCTCGACCCGCTTGTCCGCCGTCTTGACTTGGTCAACTCGGTCTACCTCCATGTCTTCTCTCACTTGCCGGTGCCAAGTACTAGCCACCACAGCTACTCCACCGGTGCCCATGGTCCCACAGTTCGAGCCCCGCTTCCGCCCTTCACCGCTCTCATTCCATCGGCACGGCAAGCCTCTACTCGACCTTCTCCACGCCATTGACCACTATCACTAAGCATAGCACCTGCACACCACAAGCCGATAGACAGGCACACACTTGCTTTCGCAAGGATTAGAAGTAAGCCACTCAAACTGAACCGCTAAAGTGTTGGGCAATCACTCATCACAAAACTGAACTACATGGGTACTTATCCACCATGTGTTCGCAATGTCCCCCTTGATGAGTGCATTGTCAACACAAGTGCATTTCATATTTGAGCGACAAGGTAAAGGTCTCCAAATGACCAAAAACTGAGAAAGCCAAAACGGGGTCACTTGAGAGAAGCAAAGCGAATCCAAAACTTGGTTCCCAAAGACATGGGCAACGGCTCGACGCAACCAAGCAAAACAGAGCTAGCCCTCAAGAAGAGGCAGAAAACGGGCTCAACACCGCTAGCAAGTCCAAGATACCAATCACAACTCTCAAAGCTCAGAACACCAATTGAAACACTAAGGGAGCTCAAAAGATACCAATTGAAATACCATGAGAAGCTCAAAGAAACCAATTAAACCACCTTAAAGCTCAAGAAGCTCTCGAAACCTATCGAAGCCAACAAAGCAAGCTAGACCCTCCAGAAGAGGCAAAGGCTCAACACATCTAGCAGAAGCTCCCCCTAGGAACATGCACACTCAAGATACCAAGAAGGGTGAAAAGAGCCAAGTATGCAAAGAGATACCAATTGAAGGACCGAAGCTCAAAAGGCCACAAATTCCAATTTCTCCCCCTTGCCTATTACAAGTATGAAAATGCACCATTTTCTCCCTCTTGGTTAAATATGAATGAAATGCACATTTCTCCCCCTTGGTGACACATGCAGCTCATCAAAGCTCTAATCTCAAAGGGATAGCCACAAATGCCATGAAATGCAAAATGAGTGCAAAAGTTTCATACATAGAGCTAAGACAATGAATAGATGCTCTAAGTGATGTGATCCTGTGAGAATAGGAAAAGCTCTACGTGCCCAACAAAGACTCAAGTTGAGCTTAAGATCACTTTAGAAGCTATTTTAGAGAGCATTACATGTGAGAGAAAGGAATGGGTATCACCTCCTAGAGACAACTAGACATGGCAAACAAGATAGGATCTATCTCAAAGAAATCTCATGTATAGCAAGTAAAGCTATCCCTAGCAAAGTTCATACAACAAGCCAATGACCCAACTGAATGATTTTTTCAAATTTGAGAGTTTTGCAGCCAATTTCAGTTTTAGGCACATTACATGTTGTATGCGAGTGGTTGTAAGCAAGGTGATGCCACTGCTTACCAACCGGGCGAAGTCAAAGGACTTGACACACCAGTTTTGGTCATACACGACATCGCTCAAGTATCAACCCATATGGGAAGCAGTCTCCAACACACGGTGAAGTGCTCACAATGCAGACCCAACTCGATCTTTCCAATTCACAAAACAGAGAGCAATTTCATTTTAGATATTAATCATGGTGCTTAAAGGTAGTGAATGAAGCAATGAAGAGCCATAGTTACAAACTATATACAAGGCAGCCAAGAAGGATCTTCAAAAGCCTACACATGCTAGTGCCATTTCAGAGGTGACATGGGGAATTAAATTCAGTTTTAAAGCTTTTCTAACTTAGCTCTATTGCATATCATGAGATCAAAGAGAGTCTAAGTTAGGCAACACCATAGACACATAAAGCATCTCAAACAGAGCATAGATTCATTATATCAGCTATAAGTATGAAGCTTAAAATGAACTATGTCACAAATGCAAATGAGATGCACAATGCTATGACACCAAATAACACTAAAATACACCAAAAGAAAGACAGTCAAAGAAAAGACAAAAAGAACCAAAAAGAACTATGATACACAAAGAGAGCTTCCCTCAACTAAAAAGGGAAGCAAACACCCAACTCGCCCTGAAGGCGCGAAAACGCAGCTTGATCCAACGGTTTTGTGAGAATATCCACAAGCTGGTTTTGGGTCTCGACATGCCGGAGGTCAATGTCGCCCTTCTCATAATGATCCTGTAAGAAGTGAAAGCGGACCTCAATGTGCTTGGTCTTTGAATAAAGCACGGGATTTTTAGCCACACTAATTGCACTCGTGCTATCACAAAGCAGAGGCACCTTAGTAAGCTCAAGACCGAAATCTCTCAAAGTGGCTATCATCCAAATCAACTGAGAGCAACAACTAGCTGCGACAACGTACTCAGCTTCGCACGTCGACTGTGCCACGCTAGATTGTTTGCGAGAAGAGTAAGAAACCAAAGAGGTCCCGAGAAACTTGCAAGTACTAGAAGTGGACTTCCGATCAAGTCGGCAACCGACAAAGTCAGCGTCAGAGGAACCGCAAAGCACAAGAGAGGAAGAGGTGGAAAACCAAAGACCAAATTCGGGAGTGAATCGCAGGTACCTCATGATGTGTTTCATAGCCTGCTTGTGCAAAGTCCGTGGGGACACTTGAAAACGTGCACACAAGCAGACCGCGAACTGAATGTCCGGCCGGGTCGCCGTCAGGTACAAAAGCGACCCGATCATGCTTCGGTACTCCGTCTGGTCCACTGCCTCTCCTTCCTCGTCTGCATCCAAGGCAGTAGTAGTTGACATAGGCGTCGAGAGGGGCTTTGCCTCGCCCATGTCAAACTTCTTCAAGTTATCCTTTGTGTACTTGCCTTGGTGCACAAACGTCCCTTCTCGGGTTTGCTTGATTTGCAACCCGAGAAAGAAAGTCAACTCTCCCATCATGCTCATCTCAAATTACCTGCTCATAAGATCTGCAAACTTGGCAACAAGAGGATGAGAAGAACCACCAAAGATGATATCATCCACGTAAATCTGGACAAGGAGAGTGTCTTTGCCTTGCTTGAGGAGAAACAACGTCTTATCTACCGATCCCATTTTAAAACCCTTAGCAAGCAAAAAGGTTTTTAGTCTATCATACCATGCTCTAGGTGCTTGTTTCAAACCATACAAAGCATTGTGAAGTTTAAAAACATGGTTTGGAAACTTGGGATTTTTGAAACCGGGAGGTTGTCTTACATAGACTTCCTCCTCTATGTAGCCGTTTAAGAAAGAACTTTTAACATCCATTTGGTAAAGCTTAAAACCCTTAGAAGCCACAAAAGCTAGAAGGATTCTAATGGCTTCTAAACGAGCTATGGGAGCAAAGATTTGCTCATAGTGTATTCCCTCCTTTTGACAAAAGCCTTGATCTACCAACCTAGCCTTGTTGCGCACTACCACCCCATCCTCACTTTGTTTATTTTTGAAAACCCATTTGGTACCTATGGGGTGGCAACTAGGTGGTGGAGGAACTAAGACCCAAACGCGGTTTCGCTCAAAGTTTTCTAACTCCTCATGCATGGCATTAACCCAATCCGGATCCATCAAAGCGTGTCCAACATCTCGGGGCTCAAAAGATGCGACAAAAGTCGAATGAGAAAAGTGAAAGAGATAGGACCTAGACCGCGTGACTCGACGGTCGATGTTGCTGATGATGTTCTCCGGCGGGTGCTGCTGCTGGATGTGACGGGGAGCCTGCCTGGACGAAGTGGCCTCCCCCTCGACTGCCGCTGAAGCTCCCTCGGGTGCAACGGGCACCGACTGAGGAAGCTGCTCGAACGGCCCCCATGTAGAGGAAGTAGACGGATCGGGACCGCGAGCTGAAGTAGACGTCGCAGGATCGACGGGGACAGCTGGTGGAGTCGGCTCGGGATCACCCCAATCGGCATCGTCCTGCTCCTCCTCCACAAAGATGCTAGTGTTCACCTCATCATCACCTGCAAGCTCAGAAGCAATGGAAACACAGGGCATAGCTTCATCGAATGTAATCTCACAAGTCTCCATCACTCGGTTAGTCTCAAGGTTAAGTGCATGATAAGCACGAGAGTGGGTAGAATTGTTGACGCAAAAAATCGTTGGAATCTGCGAACACCTCGGGCTTATACCCGAAATCGATCTTTGAGGGTGTGCCAATAGATTTGACCAATTAATCGACAAGGACGATAAATAGAACAAGATCTGAACGAGACAACGGCGATGCGCCCAGATGTCAAGGCTTAAACCTGATCGGATAACTAGAGTAGAGCTGAACGAGACGACAGCGATGCGCCCGGACGTCAAGGCTCAGATTGCTCAAACGCAGAACTTGCAAGGGTTGACGGAGGTCGATGAGATGCAGCCCGTCGAAACTTGAAGAACTCGTAGATAGACTAATACTAATGCGGTAAAGGTAAATTACTAGTAAAGTAGATAAAAAAGTAGATTCATTTGATATGCTTGGATATATTTTTTCACGACCTCTAGATACATATTTATACTCCGGCAAAAGGAGTTGTAGATAGACACGACTCGTACCTTTCCTAAACAAAAAACTCCTATTTTTAAGGAAATAAAACAACTCACGCTAAAGGAAACAAACGACTCGTGCAAGAGTCAGACTCGAAATAAATCTATTAATAATGGCATGAAACTACCAGCTTCCATATCTATCTCCTTCATGATGAAACCTTCCATCGGCAGACTTCCTTCAATCCACAACTTTCCTTCAATGTCAACGGCAACTTTCTGCTGACGTCAGCTATTCCGCTTCTATCGGCAGTTTTCTGTTCCCATCGGCAATCGCTCTTCGGCAACATCTTCTTGCCTCCATCGGCAACATTCTCTCTACTCCCATCGGCAATCTGATTGGTAATATCCCGATGCCGATAGAGAACAGCAACTATCTTTTTGCCGATTGACACAAATTCTTGTCTTCATCAGCAACATTCTTGCCTTTATCGGCAATCTGACCGGTAATATCCCGATGTCGATAAGGAACGACAACTAGCCTTTTACCGATCAGCACAATCCTTAGATCATATTGACACGTGTCAAAAAACGGTGTCAACACATGCCCCCAATTTCGGAGTATAAGATATCTTATGCATCGAAATTTCTTCTACTGGAACCTCCTCTTCCAAGATGCCTGCACCACTTCCTTGACTATTGCGCGTAAGCATTTTAAAGCCACTCTCACAATCCTTCGGCTTGTATCAAATATCTCCTTTTACAGCCAACAAATTCATCGCCAGCTGTTCCCAGTGCACAAACTTTTCATGCTCAGCCTGCCGATGCCCCCAAGTGTAACAGTTGAAACGCCAGGGCTCATCAAGCACTGCTCCCAGGCCAAAACGCCCAAGGCCATCGACTCTAGTTATGCTATCGGCAACATATTGACATCTGCCGATGGATTCTCATCTTTGTGCTTTGGCCTTCACTGCTTAACTAAAGATTTCCCTCTGGAAGGATTTTCATCGTGACACAAATCTTCTTGGCGTTCGCGCTGGATCCTTCTTTTCTAAGTCTTCGTCAGACCCTTAGGACACCATTGAGGAAGCTTAGTCTTCCAAACAGGCTGATACTGCTTCTCACCGCTTGTATCTGCACTACCTCTTATGTTTGGATCCCTGGAGAAAATTTCTTCATCGGGCAATCTGGCATTGGCCATCTCCTCAAGCTCCTCCTGATCAACACGTCTGCCAAGCCTGTCATGTGCACTGAGCTTGCCCCCTAGCCGATCATGTGCTGATCTCTTTTCTCTGAGCGGCCTAGCATATCTGGGTTCCCGATCGTCAAAGCAAGGCTTCTTTTCTGACCGATCAGCAGGGTAGTACCCATTGCACTCAGGGCAATTATCAGTAGTCGGCAGCTTGATACCTTCTTCCCAATAGTGAACAAAGAAGGGGCACCTCCAATGATCTTTATGTCGATGCCACTCCTGGCGTTTTTCCTCTTCTTGCAGCCGATATCGCTCCTCTCGTGACTGTCGATACTCTTGCCTTGGTCGCCTATGCGTGATTATAACACCAAGAGCCCTCTTGTCATTGCTGCTCTCATCGACAACTCTCTTGCCCTTTTTGTCATTGGCAGATCCTCTTTCCTTTACCTCATGCACAGCTATTTGATGTTCAGGATCCACCAATGCGCTTATCTTGGCAGCTTCCAATGTCAGCACTTTAGTTTTTCCACTAGTTTCCACCATGTTAGCTGGAAACGGGTGCTGGTCAATCTTCATCGGCTTCTGGGCTTTGGAATTTTCAAACTTAATTTGCCCAGATTTGATTTCTGATTACAACTGCTGCCTAAATACTTTGCAATCGTTGGTACTGTGCGAAGTCGCATTGTGCCACTTGCAATACCTGATCCTTCTGAGCTCTTCGGCCGATGGAATTACCTGGTTAGCCGCCAGCCTAATCCTCCCTTCTTGAAGTAATAGGTCAAACATCCTATCGGCCTTGGTGATATCAAAGGTGAATCTCTCAGCTTCTTTCTGGTCGAACGGACAAGATATCGGCTTTTTATTCTCTGCTCATTCAACTAAATTGATACTTGCTTGTTCGTCTGAATTTGTCTTCTTAGTTAAAGACACCTCCTCATCCCAATTTCCTCTAGGATCAAAAATTTAGTGTCTTGATCGGCAACCCTTTGCACAAGATGGCTTAAGTTTTCGAACTCTTGAGACGCGTATTTATCCCTGATGTGCGGCAGTAATCCCTGGCAGGCCAAATCCGCCAATTGCCGATCATCAAGTACCAAGCTATAGCACTTGTTCTTCATGTCTCGCATTCTTTGCACGAAGCTTTCTACCGATTCATCATTACGCTGCCTCAAATTGACCAAATCGGTAATCTTCTTTTCATGTGCACCAGCAAAGAAGTATTGGTGAAACTGTTTTTCTAGATCGGCCCAAGTGATCACAGAATTTTGAGATAGTGAAATAAACCATGTAAATGCAGATCCAGATAACGATAACGAAAACAATCTCACCCTCAGTTCATCCCTACTGGCTGCCTCTCCACATTGGATAATAAATCAGTTAATGTGCTCCATTGTTGATATATCATCTTGACCAGAAAATTTGGTGAAATCTGGCACTTTGTACCGATTTGGGAGAGGGATCAAATCATACGCAGGAGGGTACGGTGTCCGATAAGAATATGTATTAAGCTTAGGCTTGATACCGAATTGCTCTTTCATCACTTCGGTAATCTTATCAGCCCAGTACGCATCTTGATCTTGCCGATGCACTGGCTGGATGTTGACTGGTTGAACAGATTGATGTACCTTCTCATCTCTTTGTGGTAAATAGGCCGAACTGGTTGGTGCAGAGGCAACATCAATTCGCTGAACATCATGCAACGACTTATTTGCCGATGGACCACCTTGAACACCCATTGGAATATATTGCGGGAATAGAGGGTTTACCGACTGGGACGCCGATGCATCATTATATAATCCCGATGGTAAGTGGTGGTGTTGGACCCCTACCACTTGACATCCAGGTTGCGTCACCTGTTGTTGAACATTATGCATCGGCTGAGTTGCCGATGGGCAATTTTGAACATCCACTGGGTTGTATTGTGACATTGTATTCATCGGCTGATATGTCGATGTCTCATTGTGCACGTTCACTTGCGAGTACTGCGACGAAGTAGTACTTATCGGCTGATGTACCAATATTTCATTCTGAAGACTCGCTGGCGGATGATACTGCGGAGCTCTTGCCACTTGGTATCCAGGCTGCACAACTTGTTGCTGAATCGGTAATTGACCGATCCATCTTACATTAGATGTCATCAGCATATGACTTGCCGATGGCTGATGACCAGCTGGCGCTTGCTGCCCTTGTACATTTGGATGATCGCCTTGATTTGCGGGTACCACAGCTTGAGCAGCCATTGCTGATACAGGCTGATTAACAATTGTCATGCCTTGTTGCATCGGCCAAGAACCTGCTGATGGTTGCGCATAAGCCACTCTAGGTATCGCCACCTGAGGATTCCCTGACAGCAATTGCACCGTTGGAGAGGATGTAGCATAATGCATCGCTGGAATCATCGGCTGTGCAGGTGTTGCCGATGCCACGGGAATCTTCCACCCTACATTGTTATCTTGGACCAATTTGGAATCAGCAGATGGACTTGGAGGCATACCGTATCCCCACCAGCTAACGGAAGTTGGCTGACTCTGAGTCACAGGTCCAGACATTGTTGACGCCACCAGATTTGCATTTAATTGAGTAATATTTGCTGGGCTCGATCTTGGCGATGTGATCTCATCGGCAGATCGGTTCATATGCGGTGAAGACACCCTTGGAACCGCCGATGGGATCGTAACAGATGCCGATCCGAGTTGATATGCCGGATCAACATAATATGGTGCTTGTCTTTCCTTGAAAGTTTGCTTGACAGAATTGTATACACTATTGGATAGCACATTGGATTGGCTAATTAACACATGATTTAATGCAGAATTAACCATCTCTTGTAATTTACCAGGATTGGCGTCGAAGGTGACCTGCCGTGGATCTTGCTTCTGGATAGCTTCGCCGCTCCTGTTTAGGCTGAAGGACCTCAGATACAACTGTTTGTATTCCTCCATAGCCTGCTTCTGATCATCTCTCAGATTTGCTTGGGAGACTTCTATGACATTGCTTGGATTGACGTCGGTATTATCACCCATTGCAGATGTATAATTTGTCCCACCGGGTGTGCCAAAAGAGATGTTGACGGCAAAAAATCGTTGGAATCTGCGAACACCTCGGGCTTATACCCGAAATCGATCTCCGAGGGTGTGTCAGTAGATTTGACCAATTAATCGACAAGGACGATAAATAGAACAAGATCTGAACGAGACAACGGCGATGCACCCAGATGTCAAGGCTCAAACCTGATCAGGATAACTAGAGTAGAGCTGAACGAGACGACAGTGATGCGCCCGGACGTTAAGGCTCAGATTGCTCAAACGCGGAACTTGCAAGGGTTGATGGAGGTCGATGAGATGGAGCCCATCGAAACTTGAAGAACTCGTAGATAGACTAATACTAATGCGGTAAAGGTAAATTACTGGTAAAGTAGATAAAAAAGTAGATTCATTTGATATGCTTGGATATATTTTTTCATGACCTCTAGATACATATTTATACTCCGGCAAAAGGAGTTGTAGATAGACACGACTCGTACCTTTCCTAAACAAAAAACTCCTATTTTTAAGGAAATAAAATGACTCACGCTAAAGGAAACAAACGACTCGTGCAAGAGTCGGACTCGAAATAAATCTATTAATACTCGCATGAAACTATCAACTTCCATATCTATCTCCTTCACGATGACACCATCCATCGGCAGACTTCCTTCAATCCGCAACTTTCCTTCAATGTCAACGGCAACTTTCTGCTGACGTCAGCTATTCCGCTTCTATCGGCAGCTTTCTGTTCCCATCGGCAATCGCTCTTCGGCAACATCTTCTTGCCTCCATCGGCAACATTCTCTCTACTCCCATCGACAATCTGATTGGTAATATCCCGATGCCGATAGAGAACAACAACTATCTTTTTGCCGATTGACACAAATTCTTGTCTTCATCAGCAACATTCTTGCCTTTATCGGCAATCTGACCGGTAATATCCCGATGCCGATAAGGAATGACAACTAGCCTTTTACCGATCAGCACAATCCTTAGATCATATTGACACGTGTAAAAAAACGGTGTCAACAAGAATAACCAAGAAAGATACCGTCAGAAGACCGTGATTCAAATTTATCCAACTTATCGCCCTTTTTGAGGATGAAGCACCTGCACTCAAACACCGTAGGTGGCTTACCTTGGGTGGTCTCCCAAATAGCAGCTCATAAGAGGTCTTTTTCTTGAAGGCTCGGAGAAAAATGCGATTGGAAACATAGCAAGCAGAACTGAGTGCTTCAGCCCAATACCGCCTAGGAGTCCTATGCTCATCGAGCATTGTCCTGACCATCTCAACAAGGGTCTGATTCTTGTTCTCAACAACACCGTTCTGCTGGGGAGTGTGAGGTGAGGAAAACTGGTGATCGAGACCCAAAGAAGAACAAAGAGTTGCAAAGTGAGCATTCTTGAATTCTGTGCCATTGTCACTGCGGATAGCTCTCATGGCATTCTTAGGTAGCTCATTTTGCAATCTCAAAATCAGATCTCGAACAAGTGGAAAAGCCTCATCCTTACTCTCCAAAAAAGAACAACCAAGAGTACTTCGAGTAGTCATCAACGACTACAACCACATACCACTTCCCTCCCTCCGACCTAACCCGAGTTGGACCAACTGTGTCCATGTGTAAGAGCTCGCCAGGTCGTTTGGTCATAATCTCAGTCACAGGAGGATTGGAAGCGGCAACCATCTTGCCATGTCTGTAAGGATGGCAAACCATATCCTTCTCGAACTTCAGCTTTGGCAATCCTTGGATAAGGTCCATTGAGCTAAGCCTTGCAAGCAAGTCAAAACTCAAATGTCTCAATCTCCTATGCCACTTCCAAAGCTCGGAAGAAGAACCGACAAGAAGACAACGAGAAGGTCCGGAAGAGATAGAAAAATAAGCACGAAAAACCTTCTCGAAGGGTAAAATCCGGCAAACAAGCTCACCACGAGAGTCCAAAATCCAAGAGAGATTAGGCTTGAAACTCACTTCAAAACTGTCATCAAGGAGTTGCGAAACCGAAAGAAGGTTAAAATGCAAATTCTCAACCAAAGCAACATCCTTGAGGAGAAAAGAAGAGTTCACTCGGATCGACCCTTGGGAGACAACCTTACTTTTACTCTTGTCCCCGAATGTGATATACTCGGTGTGGTGCACGGGGTCGAGGCTGGAGAACCACTTGGCACTTCCGGTCATATGGCGTGAGCATCCGGAATCCACAAGCCAAGTCTCTTCCAGTACTCCTTCCTACATCAATAGAAACACATAGGGTGAGCAAACGGACCAACACTGGGGTTAGTAAACTGTGACGGATACAAGTGTTGTCCCACTTGCCCAAAGAATGGGTTAGGAGAAAAACCAAACATCTCATGTCTCATGGGAGGATAGCGATCACCACGATGGGGAAAATGTGGTCCGCTAGTGAAGGGAGGAGTGAAGCCACCGCCACGAGGGTCGTAGTTGTATGGGTCACGACCGGTACCACGCTGGGCACGACCACCACATGGTCTCGCCTCCTGAGGCCTAGCACCTTGAGGCATTGCACCTCTAGGCCTAGAAGTGCGCCTCTAAACTTCCAATTCACGCACCCCAACTCGTGGGTGGTACATGTCCCGGTTGTTCAACTCAACCTGCCTCCGATCATCTCTCTTCCTCCTAAAGCAAAACTCAGCCAAGTGCCCATCCCGCTCACAATACTCACAATGGTACCTCACGACACTCTTGGTAGGCACTCTCTTGTTGGGTTGGGTGGCTCTAGATTTCTTAGGAATGGGATCACTAGAGATGTCTGGTAGTGTGTCAAGTGGGTTGCGAAGATGGTTCGGTTTGGCAATCCACACTTGCTTCTATGGAGTGGTTTTGGGTGGCTCTTCAAACACACCATCTCTCACAGGAAACTCAGAGGGGTTGGTAGGCTTAGGTGGGGTGATCTTGGTAAACTTGAGTGGTGTGGTGGGTTTCTCACTCATGCTCAAACCACTGCACTCACCGATCTTACCAAACAAGCTATCATCCTTCCCACATAGAGTAAAGCCTACTCTCGTGCTGCCAGCCCTTTTGCATTTGCTAAGCATCATCCCCAACTGCGGCTCTTAGCAAGACACCCAGCTCAAGATGGACCGAAGGTATGTGTTTTCTTCCTCGGTACGCATCTTGTCGTGTCTGCATGACGCTATCTCAAGCTCCAAAGCCTCAAAGCGATCCGACTCTCTAGTGCTATCTGAGCTGACCTTTTCTAACACAACGATCCTAGCATCCTTCTGTGCCAGCTCAGAACGCAAGCCTAAGCAAAACTTGCACACACCAAGTAAGCTAGGCCTAGCCTTCAGCACACTAACCTCCTCAAGTAGAGTGCCATACTTGTCCTGGAGAGTGACAAAACTAGACATGTGATTGGCGCAAGCATCACACTCTACCTCCTCGGTAACCACCACTTGTGCCTTAGAAAACTCTAGCTCATGAAGCGTGCGAAGGTACTTCGCCTTAAAATCATTCCTCTCACAAGCAGCACGCTTGAGCAACGCATCCTGACTCATCAAGGTGTCGTTCAAAGACTCAAGCTCGAGAGAGAGGGATTTGATGGTGGGTGATACCTCGGGTGTGTCGGAGTCGTAGCCGTAGTTGGGGCCATCCTTGCACTTGCCGACCTTGCCTTCTTCAATCGCCATGGTGCAAAAGCCACCGTGCTTGGCATCGGCATAGAAGCATAGGCCGTTGAACTTGTCCTCAACCTTTCCCTTCGACTCATCATCTCTTGAGGAAGCACCTCCATCGAAGGAGGCGTCGATGTCGCTGAGGTAGGTGAGGAAGGCTCGGTGCTTGGCCTTCACCTTATCGATCACCTTCTTGGAGGACCTTCGGTGGTAGCCGCCCTTGGGCTTGTGCTTTTCCTCGAAGTGGTTCTCGCGCTTGTCCTTGTGCTTGGTGAAGTCGCCCGAAGCTTTCTTGGGGTAGTTTGCGATGAAGTGATCCTCATCACCGCAACGGTAGCACCCCTTGGCCGAGCCACCACGTCGTCGGTTCAAACGGTTGTTGTGAAACCGTGAGAACCTAGTGATGACTAGGGCCAACTAGTCATCTCCAAGAGCCTCCACTTGCTCCTCTATCACAGAAATCAAAGACAAAGCAAACAAGCAGTGTGAATGGTCAGAGGAGGAAGAAGACGTACCACCGGGGCCAGAAACCAACGCCATAGATAGTTTCGACGGGTTTTCAAGCTTGGCCCGGGTCTGGTAGTCAATCTCTGAGGACTTGAGCTCGCTTAACAGCTCGTCCACGGTCTGGGCATCATAGCCCGGTGACTCCTGAATGACAGCCACCTTCATCTCCCACACCTTCCGATCAAGAGCATGCAGAAGCTTGATAGCCATCTCATGATCATCAGAAGGTAAGTTGGCTCGATTAGCACGTATCTTGTTGACAATAGATTGGAAGCGAGTGAACATCCTGTTAACAGATTCGCCGGCCAATGGAGCAAAGTTTTGGTACTCTCTACGGTATGTGTCGAAGAGTCTGGACTTGATCTGATGGTTGCCCTCATGATATCTCAAGAGTGTTTGCCAGATCTCCCGTGCCGTAGTGAGACTCGAAACTCGCTCAAACTCAGGAAGAGACAAACAAGATAAGAGATGCTATGGGCTCTTGAATTTAACGCATGTTGCGTGACTTGGGCATCGGTGATCTGAGTGTCAAGAACCACGTAGTTCTCATTCTCACAAATCTCCCAAAACATCGTGTCAAGCCCTTGGAGGTAAGCGGACATGCGCACCTTCCAATAGGCAAAGTTGGTTCCATCGAAGTAAGGAGATTTACTAGCACCTCGCTCCATGTCGCCTTCGCGGATCAAGAACCGTGTAAGGTGGATTGATCCTTAACTGGCTCTGATACCAATTGAAGGACCGAGAACGGCGACCAGAGGGGGGGGGGGGTGAATGGGAGCCTCAAATTTCTCTCGAAATATTCGGGCACTCTTCCCAAAAACAACCCAACAAGAAAGCTTACTCCACTAGAAAGATCACGACCCTAGAGAGGGTGGATACCTCTGGTGATTACCAAGAGGTACAGCGGATCTTTCGGAAACCAAAAACTCAAACCGAGACACCGATAGTGTGGCTCTCAAACCCTAGAGAGAAGAGAAGAGAGCTTACCCAAAAATACTTATGAGAACTGGTCTCACAAGTGCTTCATCAGGTTCCCTGCGTGATTACGAAACCAACGCAACAAACGGAACTCAATTCAGAGTCCGAACGAGGGAGAAACAGCCAAAATAGTCGCGAAGAAAATCCTGAAAACCTTACTGGAAGGCCGACGGACGCTGAATAGGGCGACACACTGAGTCCGACGGGCGACGGACGCAAGTCCGGCGCCAGCGTCCGACGCTCAAAAAAACAGCCCGAAACATCCCCAGGCGACGGACGCTCGGCGAGGAGAAAGGCAGCGTCCAACGGGTTGATTTTTAGCGTCTGTCGGGAGCGTCCGACGCCCCCGAAAACTGCACAGTGAACCCGAAAATCGCCGGAACTCGCTCATTTCAACTCCGATTGAATCCAAAATTTGTGGGGAGGTTTCTGAGGTAGATGTGACTCTACTCTTGGAGGATCTAGTCCATCCTTCTCTCACAAATTCGTGAATCAAAGATGAATGAATAAAACGGAGTGGAAAACAAGCCAAAACGCAAACGGATCGATCTCTTTGCTCACTCCATCCTAGTCCAATTCCTTTGGTGGATTTGATCACAAGGGGTAGCAGCAACCTTCGCTTCAAGTGGAATTCCAAAACCCGCAGTGAGGAGGGAGATCGAGCGGAGGGAATCAAGAATGAAAAAGCCAAATCGCGAAGAACATGAGCAACCGGGGACTCGATCACAAAATCAAAGCCACCATGGCTTACAGAGGGTAAGGCCTCTGATTCCCACCAAAAAAAAAGTGCAAATCCTTACAAAGGTTGGAGAGATCAACCTAGGGACCTCATGAACTAGAGACAGGGTAGAGAGAGAGAGGTGGTGAAGCTATATTCACCTTTTTTCTTGGTATACGGATCAGAAGCTATATTACCAATTGACTTAATTTGGCAATCACCAAGAATTGAGCAATATGATGAAGGAGAAGCTGAAGAAACAAGACGATTAGAGATCGACTCAATCGAAGAAATAAGAGACAGTTCAGTAATACAAAATGCAAGATATTTACAAGGCTTGTGAAGACATTATGATAGAAATATGCACCCAAGAACGTTAAAACCAGGGGATCTGGTACTGCGATTAATTCAGAAGAAAGACGGAAGACACAAATTACTTAGCCCGTGGGAGGGTCCTTTTATCATAAAGACAGCAATACAACCTGGAACTTATGAGCTAATAACAGAAGAAGTAGTTCAACTAAGCAACACTTGACATATCAGCCAACTCAAGAAATTCTACAACTAAAAGCGCAAGATACAAGACATCAAGAACAAACCGGCAGTTGCACAATGAGAGGCACTGTCTGGAGTTGGGTTGTTTCGTGAGGCAACTTGACGAACTGACTGCTTTGCACCATGAGCGGCACAGTCTGGTCCATATATATAATTTACTGGCTTTGCACAAAGAGAGGCACTGCCCGGAGTCAGTTATTTCGTGAGGCAACTTGACTAAACTGACTGCTTTGCACCATGAGCGGCACCGTCTGATTCTTATATCTAAAGATTTACCGGCTTTGCACAATGAGAGGCACCGCCCGGAGTCAGTTGTTTCGTGAGGCAACTTGACTAAACCGACTGCTTTGCACCATGAGCGGCACAGTCTGGTTCTTATATCTAAAAATTTACCGGCTTTGAACAATGAGAGGCACTGCCCAGAGTCAGTTGTTTCATGAGGCAACTTGACTAATCGACTGCTTTGCACCATGAGCGGCACAGTCTGGTTCATATATCAAAAATTTATCGGCTTTGCACAATGAGAGGCACTGCCCGGAGTCAGTTGTTTCGTGAGGAAACTTGACTAACCGACTGCTTTTGAAGGACTTAGAATGGCGACCAGAGAGGGGTGAATGGGAGCCTCAAATTTCTCTCAAAGTATTCAGGCCACTCTTCCCAAAACCCAAACCCAGTTGTTGGGTGCTCAACCTCAAAATGTAGGTCCTCGACCCCTAGGGAAAAGAGGCAAGAACCTAGGCAAAACCCTCAGAAAAACAGCCGACAGACGCTGGGCGATGGACGCTACAACAGAGAGCGATAGACGCTGGGCGAGCGTCTAGCGCTTTATGCAGAGCCGAAACCAAGAGGACCCCCGGGCGACGGACGCGTCTGGCGGTACCTCAAGAGACGCCGGGGAGCGTCCGACGCAAAATGAATAGAGAGCTTGCACGTCCAAAAAACCCACGGACGCGTCTGGCGCAACGCTGACAGACGCTGGCGAGCGTCCGACGCAAACGAACAGAGAGCTATGCAACTCCCAAAACTGACGGATGTGTCCGGCGCTCAGGCGACGGACGATAGTGAGCGTCCGACGCGAACTTGAAACATGCAGACAGGACGAGCGACGGACGCTGACGTTAGCACGTACCAGCGTCCGACGCAAACCGTCGGAGCGTCCGATGCCCCCAACAGAAACGCAGTAAATTATAAAACCGAGTTTCTCTTCGTCAAATCTTCCCAAAACCTCACCAAATGATCTCCACTAGCAACCAAACTTGGTAGGCATGTTTCTAGTGCTATGGAGGAGCTACCCCGAAGAAATCATTTCTCAATTCGGTGAGGATTAAAAGGAAACAAGGATTTGGGGGAAAAGGGGCAAGAATGAAGAACACTGCAAAGAAAACGCCCGATCTGTGTACTCGAGAGGTTTGTGGAAGAATCCTTCGGTGCAAAGATGCTCCTCTCGATTATGAACAACTTGATTCAAACGATTTTTCAAGAGCTACTCCCTACAAAGAGATTTCATCTCAGGAAAAAGAGAGAGCTAAAACAAAAACGAAGAACACCAGCAAAAACGCGAGACACGATCAAGTAATCAAAGCTACCATGGCTTACAGAGGGTAAGGCCTCCGATTCCACCAAAAGATCACAAGTTCTTACAAAGGTTGGTGAGATCAACCTGGGGACCTCATGAACTAGAGAGAGGTTAGAGAGAGAGAGTAATTGCAAATAATTAGGGTTCAAGAGGTGGGATGAGGGATACCCCTTCACCCCTACTTAACGGGCTTTGGCTATTTCCCAAAGACCCCCTTAGATACAAGACCGAAATACCTAGCCCTAAGACATTGTAATCCAAGTCGATAACTCTCAGCCACTCATTTGAATGGACGGCCCCGCTTCCTGCCAGGAGTTGCCGTCGCCACGTGCCATCCCGCTTCCTCGGAAGCTCCGCCTAGGTTTTGAGGCCCAAACCAAGGAAACCCGCCACCGGTAGGTTTCGGCTCAACCACTGAACCCCGAGTTTTGAGTCCCAAACTCGGAAACCATCCTCGGATGGTTTTGAGGCCCAAACCACCAAACCACTCGACTCGAGCCACCTTGTCCTCACCCGATCGGACTCTGAGTCCCATTAGCCTCCGCTCGACCCTTTCGTCCGCCATCTTGACTTGGTCAACTCGGTCTACCTCCATGTCTTCTCGCACTTGCCAGTGCCAAGTACTAGCCACCACAGCTACTCCGCCGGCGCCCATGGTCCCTCAGTCCGAGCCCCGCTTCCGCCCTTCACCGCTCTCAGTCCATCGACACGGCAAGCCTCTACTCGACCTTACCCACGCCATTGACCACTGTCACTAAGCATAGTACCTGCACACCACAAGCCGATAGACAGGCACACACATGCTTTCGCAAGGATTAAAAGTAAGCCACTCAAACTGAACTGCTCAAGTGTTGGGCAATCACTCATCACAAAACTGAACTACATGGGTACTTATCCACCATGTGTTCGCAGGTTTGCACCATGAGCGGCATAATCTGGTTCATATATCTAAAATTTACTGGCTTTGCACAATGAGAGGCACTGCCCGGAGTCAGTTGTTTCGTGAGGCAACTTGACTAACCGACTGCTTTGCACCATGAGCGGCACATTCTGGTTCATATAAAAAGTCTATCGTTTTGTGAGGCGGCATGACCAGCTGACAAGTTTGCACCATTAGCAACAGTTTCTAGCATCTTTAAGTCGATTGTTTCGTGAAGCAACTCGACAAACCGACTACTTTGCACCATGAGCGGCATAGTCCGGTATATATACAAAGTCTGTAGGCAAGAACAACCTGAGAAACCGACTGCTTTGCACCATGAGCAACACAGTGTGGTCCTTATATCTACAAGTCTACCGTTTCGAGAGGCGGCATGACATCAATCACTCGTAAAAAGTGACACAACAAGTTCTTGAAGAGCAGAATGAATCCGGCGCAAAAGGAATGCAAGCCAAGTATCATCACATCAAAGAGCAAAATATCAACAGAAATAACTACTCGTCAAGAACTACTCGAAACTACTCAGAGGTCTTTTACAACACAAAGCCTAAATTAAGAGGCACAAGTTATTCTATAGGCAACACTATCAGTGTAATCATCAAGGCTTGAAGGCCAATAATATTACCCAAGAAAAACTCGGGATTTTCAGAAACATTTTCAAAGCCTATTGCAGAGCCGCACAACTTCAGACAGCAATCAAAAGAACTCGGCATAACTCATAAAAGAATTAGAAAACAAGGTATTCTTCAAATAGCAAAACTGTACAATGTTAGCAAACAAGGACAAGAGCATCATCAGGACAAAGCCTGGCAATATGTTAAAGCATCATTCAAGGTATATTACATAACCATCAAAGACAGATAAATGTTATCAAGAAGAAGACGGCAACACTTTTATCTACCCAAATATTTGGCGACAAAGCTCCTAAACCTCGGGCTTTGACTGTTCCCACCTCATCAAGAGATCGACATCCATCAGGTCTTCGAGAATTCGATCCAAAGGAACATCAGGAGCAAGGGCTCGGACAAAAGAAACAACATTGTTTATACACCGCTCAAAGCCATTTTCAACAAACTCTTTAAACCGAAGGGGTAACACAGGAATCAAGGTTTTCAGGCCTTCTTTAGCATCTCCTTAAAGACAAACAGCAGATATGACAGGTTTCATAGCAGCATACAAAGTTTTATATCGCTCATGAACCTCCGAGAGCTGAGTCTTCAAAACCCCCTCAGATTTCAATAACTGAAAAGGGCAAAAGAAGTTAGAAAGACTACAAGAAAAACAACAAGAAAGTCAGAAAACAATAAGTAGTCGACTTACAGCTTCAGCTTTCTCCTATGAATTTGCAAGACGAAGAGACAAATCTTGCTTTTCCTCATTCCAAGCAATAGAAGCTTGATCAGCAGCTACAAAAATATCAAGTACATCAGATATCAAACAAAGAAAATTCACAACAGAAGAAAAAGAAGATAGGTACCAGCAATCTTTGTCTCCAAATCAGAAATAGCAACTACTCGGAGAGCCTTTTCCTGCTCCAAAGTAGTACGAGTCTGATACAACTCAAGCTGAACCCTATCAAGCTCAGCTTGAAGAGCAACAGTTGACTGAGTTTCTTTGGAAGAAGCAGTCAACTCCCGATAGACATCCTGAAAGAAACACGAATCAAAATAAAGCAAACAACACAAAAAGAGAAAGACAAGAATAAATACCTTCAATTCAAGAATAAATACCTTCAATTCAGTTCCAAAGGACAAGGATAAATCCATCCAAGAAGAAACAAGTTTATGAACCCGTTCAACTCGGCTGAGCTCAACCTCTGACCCTTTAATAAGCAAAGGCTTGGCTGAAGAAGAAGTCGGAGCTATGGCTTGGAGGCTCAATTCAGGCACCTCAAGAAGAGGCACACATTCGGGAGGATGGGCACCAACAAGTTGAGAAGTATCGGCAATGTTGGCAGCATCAGTAGTACAAAGTCCTACAAGAAATAAAACAAGAAGAGTTAAAAATAGAAACAAAAGGAAAGAATTTTTTCATCAACAAAGACAAAAAGTCTTACCATCATGGGAGGAACCAAGAGCTTCAGAAGAAGGCCTAAAAATGTCAAAAGCAAAGAATGTCAGGCAAAGATAAGATAAAATACAAAGGTCACATAGCAAAGATAACTTACTTGGCCGACTTGCTGAAGGTAGCAGCAACAGAAGCAAAGGAAAGATCAGGGATGTCGAAAGAAAAATATTCATCAAGCAATGAAGAAGAAGGGATTGGAACAGCCGAGGGAATCGGAGCAACCTCAAGAGAAGACTGACCGGCAGATGATCTACGACTAAATAAAAATTAACAATGAGAAAAAGATATCTGAATGAGAAAGATCATAAGGACTTCAAGAAAACAACTCACGGATGATGGGTAAGGGAAGATCATCATCCGAGTACTCCTCATTCAGAAGGACGGACTGACCATCTAAAAAAGAACAAAGTAGGAGAATAAAGAAGGATTTTATACAAAATAACTCGGATAACAAGTACAACGCTCACCTACAATAATGTTACCTGTGGGAGTGCATGGTCGAGGAGAGCGACGGCGAGTAGCGGGAGGAAGTTGAACAGCTGAGCAGAAAATTCAGTCTTTCTTTTCCTATAAACCATTAAGACTTGAGAAATCCGAGGATCTGGGGCATAAGGCACATACCCATCAGTAATACAAAATCTAGGGATAAACCTGGAAGAAAAAGTCGAAGCCATAGTGACTTCAGCAGCAGGCTCCTCAGGAACAAAGGAATCCGGCCCAAAAGGCAAGTTCAACCTAAAACAGTGACCATGATCCTGAAACACAAAACAAGCCATCAACAGACAAGAACTCAGAGAAAAAGAAATCAAAACAAGATGAATAGAGTACTAACCAGAGGAGGTGGGTTTCCAGCATGATACTCAGAAATCTGGGGAGGCATAGCGGACACACCACTCAAGACCCTCCCTAAACCATCAAACAAGTCATCTTCAGACAACTCAGATTCAGAGATAATCCGGGAAGGATCAGAAGAACCGGTATGTTCAAAACCAAGATTCTCCCTCTCCATGAGAGGTTGAACTCGGCGGCGATAATAACTGGCAACCAGTCCATTACCAGTCAACCCAGATTGTTTCAAAAAACTGATCCGGATCAACAGAGGCTTAATAGCCGAGGATTCAGAAGGAGATAGAGCATCATTCCAACAAGAAAGAGGAGTCGGAAGAGCAGCAAGGTTAGAAGAGAAGTAGGCATCAGGTTTGGAAATATAGAACCACTTTTCCACCCAATCCTTGTCAGATTCATAAAGGGTGAAAGCGAAGTAAGTGGCTTTCATACTCTGACGAAATTGAACAGCGCAGCAACAAAAATGGCTGGCCTTGCCCTCGTGAAATCGAACACGAAAGAAATAGCGGAAAACAAGAAGACAAGGAGGAATTCCAATGAACGCTTCGCACAGATGTGCGAAAGAAGCAAGGAAAAGATTCCCGTTAGGGGTCAGATGATGAAGCTGGATGTCGTAAAAATAAAGGAATTCCATCAAAAAGGCCGATGGAGGGAAGCAGAGTCCGGCACGGACAAAAGAAACAAAAAGAATGTATTGATCATGCGAAGGACTGGGAATCATATGCTCACCAAGAACAGAGTAGCCAGAATACACCTGCCCTTGAAGCAGCCCATGCGCAACAAGCAGATCCAAGTCCGCCTCCTGAGTAGACGGCTTGGGAGACTGCTTCATCTGGCGCGACATCTCGACGAATTCAGGATTCTCTATACGCTCCAGAATAGTATCTTCGTCCACGAATTCAGCCTTGCCCTTGCCCTTGACCTTGATCTTGTTCTTCTTCACCATCCCGAGGCGGCGCAAAGATGATCAGAGCAGCGGCGGCAGTTAGGGTTTGCGAACAAAGGAAAAGAGTTTTTTACTTCAAGGTAAAAGAGAAGAGATAGTAGAGGGACAGACTTATAAGACGGTTTTACCCAAAGCGGAAAATACAAAAGGTGAAAAGTTCCACCAATCACGGAACGGAACGTAAAGTAGTTAAACTGTATCTCCTTTCAGAGAATACAGACAACTCGCAGAACAAAAGAACTCGACATTACAATCAAAACATATACAACAACTCAGAAAATACAAACAACAAATCCTTGGTTCTTCATTATACACATTCTTTGAAAGTACAGACCAGATACAAAGTTACATTGCCGAAAGGAACTAGTACAAGTCAATAACAAGGAACCCAGTCGAATTCGAGGTTAAAACCTCGAGAGTCAAGATACATTATCAACAAACAGAGACAAATAACTCAGACGTGCTAGACGCCCAACAAGACAAGGCACACCTGTTTGCCAAAGGTAGTAGAAGCAGAGCCCAGAAGACATTCAAGATTCATAGTTCTGCCAGGTCCTCGACAAAGAGGAGGATCAACACCAGCAGGCGCCAAAATGACATCGCACAGGACCGGCCAAGGAATACTTCTTCAACCAAGGCCAAGAAATCAGCCAAAGACATGGAACTAGGACGCTGGAAGATCAAGCAGCGCAACATGCGACAGCCTCATCACAAGAATTATACCATTTGCCTCAAAGCTGCCCACAACATGGCACTACCTTGAAACTAGCTACATGCTAATTTCTATCACAAGAACTACACCATTCACCAGGTTACAACTAAGGGAAGGGAAGAAAGAAGCCTGGGGGCTCGTCAAGCTCGCCAACTACAATATCCATGATACAACAAGGGTCTGTACAAGAGAAGGAAGAAAACATATGACAAGACAACCATACTATAGTTATTTATAGAAGAAAACGGGTGCACATACACCAAGTCCATGAAGAAAAGATTACAACAACAATAGTACATAAAGGAAGCAATGAAAGCAAAAGATTCCACATTGATGAGGGAAAAACGGCTACAATAAAGACAGTACTTCAAAGTACCACAAAGAATATGTAGAAGAATATTCCAAGGACAATCATACAACCAGCTACGGCTCTGCAGACTATGAAAAACAACCCAGCCGATAATTTTACAACAACCACATAAGATCAAGCTAAGCTGCATCTACAACAAAAGACCACAAGTGACAAAATATAAAGGCCTTAGCCAGGGAGATACCAGATCTACCACCAAAGAAGGCCTGGTACCCGAGTAGAAACCTTACAAGTCAAAACAACCTGGAATCCTCACAAAGCGTGAAGAAGTGCCGGATCATAGGCAGAAAACCACTCCCAACAAATGAGATTGGACAACTCCAACTCTAGCCTTTCCAGCAAGAGTTCGGTGCAAGCATGCACATCCAGAAATATGGAGTGTACAACTTCAATCAACTCAGGAGCGGCAACGGTTACAGCCCGGAGTTCAACAGTTAGATAGAGAAGGCATCGAAGCCACATCACAAGACTTCTTCTACCTACCACGCCAAACTTCCCAGGAAAATCTAACTGAAGAGTTAGTCTACCTCTAACTCCATTCACAAGAATTCTTCTACCCACTCAACTACCACAGAGAGGGCATAAGCTTGGGGGCTACTCAGTTTCACTCAGCAGCATAGTCATCAGGAGAAAGAGGAATACCCTAAAGGTCAAGGCACCAGTGCAAACACAGCAGAAATTATAGCAAGGAAGGACCACCAAAAGCCAGAAGTCACGAAAAAGGAAGAGAAAGAAAAAGACAAAAACCTGACCAAAGAAAACAGTGAAAGAAAGATTCTACATACACATGAAGACACAGTACCCATCCTTGAATAAGAAGAAGACAAGAGCACGATATTTCAGATCCTTCCACCAAGCTCTTTTTCAATAAAAGAACCCGGAGAAAGACTTGGGGGCTAGAAATACCTACCTTACAAGACTTTTTTCTTAGATCCTCTGAATACTTGTGCCAAGTATCCAGAGGCTCGGGGGCTACACTCAATGAGTGCACCAGAGGTGCACTAAAAACTACAAGACGAAGAACATAGAAGACTAAGAATTTTTTCAGATCCTCCGAATACTTGTACCAAATATCCAGAGGCTTGAGGGCTACACTCAATGAGTGCACCAGAGGTGCACAAAAAATTACAAGGCAAAGAACATAGAAGATCATTTCATGATTTTGCTCCAAAAAGAACTCGGCTCGCTTTTAAAGCAACCCGGTGTATTGAAGAAAAATCATGAGGTGCTTGGGGCTTGTCGATGGGATATCCTATAGGGTACCCAGAGACCGGCTTACCTAAGCTCTGGGCCTCCTTTTCTCGCCCCACGAAGGAAGAAGAATAGAAGAAACCGAATTCTACTCGGTAAGGACAGCAAGACCGAAGCGCAGTTTAGGACTCTAAGTTTGTAACCGAGTAGGATTAGAGTAACCTCGACCAGTTCCTGGACTATAAAGGGCTGGTGAGGGGATCACCCAAAAACAGTTCCCTCCATACTACACAACACCCGATACGTAGAGCGATACACAACACCTTGTATTACGATCAAGAGCAATAAAAAACGACTCAACTGGACGTAGGGTTATTACTCGACCTTGTCGAGGGCTTGAACCAGTATAAACCGTGTGTCCCTGCGTGTCCAACCACCAAGGTTTCACTATTTGTCGAGGCACGAACTACTGTCTCGGGTAACCCCGTGGCAGGCTATCGGTGGTAAAACATCGACAGGTACTTATCCACCATGTGTTCACAATCTCCCCCTTGATGAGTGCATTGTCAACACAAGTGCATTTCAGATTTGAGCCACAAGGTAAAGCTTTCCAAAATGACCAAAAACTAAGAAAGCCAAAACAGGGTCACTTGAGAGAAGCAAAACGCATCCAAAACTTGGTTCCCAAAAACATGGGCAACGTCTCGACGCAACCAAGCAAATCAAAGCTAGCCCTCAAGAAGAGGCAGAAAACGGGCTCAACACCGCTAGCAAGCCAAGATACCAATCACAGCTCTCAAAACTCAAAACATCAATTGAAACACTAAGGGAGATCAAAAGATACCAATTAAAACATCTCAAAGCTCAAGAAGCCATCGAAACCTGTCGAAGCCAACAAAGCAAGCTAGACCCTCCAAAAGAGGCAAGGGCTCAACACATCTAGCAGAAGCTCCCCCTGGGAACATGCACACTCAAGATACCAAGAAGGGTGAAAAGAGCCAAGTATGCAAAGAGATACCAATTGAAGGACAGAAGCTCAAAAGGCCACAAATTCCAATTTCTCCCCCTTGCCTATTGCAAGTATGAAAATGCACCATTTTCTCCCTCTTGGTTAAATATGAATGAAATGCACATTTCTCCCCCTTGGTGACACATGCAGCTCATCAAAGCTCTAATCTCAAAGGGATAGCCACAAATGCCATGAAATGCAAAATGAGTGCAAAAGTTTCATACATAGAGCTAAGACAATGAATAGATTCTCTAAGTGATGTGATCCTGTGAGAATAGGAAAAGCTCTACGTACCCAACAAAGACTCAAGTTGAGCTTAAGATGACTTTAGAAGCTATTTTAGAGAGCATGTCATGTGAGAGCAGAGAAAGGGTATCACCTCCTAGAGACAACTAGACATGGCAAACAAGATAGTATCTATCTCAAAGCAATCTCATGTATAGCAAGTAAAACTATCCCTAGCAAAGTTCATAAAACAAGCCAATGACCCAACTGAATGAATTTTCCAAATTTTAGAGTTTTGCAGCCAATTTCAGTTTTAGGCACATTTCAAGTTGTATGCGAGTGGTTGTAAGCAAGGTGATGCCACTGCTTACCAACCGGGCGAAGTCGAAGGACTTGATGCGTTTCACCGCCTGCTTGTGCGAAGTCTGTGGGGACACCTGACAGCGTGCACACAAGCAAACGGTGAACTGAATGTCCGGCTGAGTCGCTGTCAAGTACAGAAGCGACCCGATCATGCTTCGGTACTCCGTCTGATCCACCGCCTCTCCTTCCTCGTCCACATCCAAGGAAGTCGTAGTCGACATGGGTGTCGAAAGAGGCTTTGCCTCAGCCATGTCAAACTTATTCAAGATATCCTTCGTGTACTTGCCTTGGTGCACAAACGTCCCTTCCCGGGTTTGCTTGATTTACAACCCGAGAAAGAAAGTCAACTCTCCCATCATGCTCATCTCAAATTCCTGCTCATAAGATCTGCAAACTTGGCAACAAGAGTATGAGAAGAACCACCAAAGATGATATCATCCAAGTAAATTTGGACAAGGAGAGTGTCTTTGCCTTGCTTGAGGAGAAACAACATCTTATCTACCGATCCCATTTTAAAGCCCTTAGCAAGCAAAAAGGTATTTAGCCTATCATACCATGCTCTAGGTGCTTGTTTCAAACCATACAAAGCTTTGTGAAGTTTAAAAACATGGTTTGGAAACTTGGGATTTTCGAAACCGGGAGGTTGTCTTACATAGACTTCCTCCTCTATGTAGCCGTTTAAGAAAGCACTTTTAACATCCATTTGGTAAAGCATAAAACCCTTAGAAGATACAAAAGCTAGAAGGATTCTAATGGCTTCTAAATGAGCTACGGGAGCAAAGGTTTCCTCATAGTCTATTCCCTCCTTTTGACAAAAGCCTTGAGCTACCAACGTAGCCTTGTTGCGCACAACCACCCCATCCTCACTTTGTTTATTTTTCAAAACCCATTTGATACCTATGGGGTGGCAACTAGGTGGTGGAGGAACTAAGACCCAAACGCGGTTTCGCTCAAAATTTTCTAACTCCTCGTGCATGGCATTAACCCAATCCGGATCCATCAAAGCGTGTCCAACATCTCGGGGCTCAAAAGAAGCGACAAAAGCCGAATGAGCAAAGTGGGAGAGATAGGACCTAGACCGCGTGACTCGACGGT
The DNA here is from genome assembly GCA_022036555.1 of Microstegium vimineum. Lineage (NCBI taxonomy): Eukaryota > Viridiplantae > Streptophyta > Magnoliopsida > Poales > Poaceae > Microstegium > Microstegium vimineum. The sequence goes on along the minus strand of CM039133.1, from coordinate 30,129,369 downwards.
CGATGTCGCCGATGATGTTCTCCGGCGGGTGCTGCCGCTGGATGTGGTGGGGAGCCTGCCTAGACGAAGTGGCCTCCACCTCAACAGCAGCTGGAGCTCCCTCAGGTGCAACGAGCACCGACTGAGGAAGCTGCTCGAACGGCCCCCATGTAGAGGAAGTAGTTGGGTCGGGACCGTGAGCCAAAATGGACTTCACAGGGTCGACTGGGGCAGCCGGTGGAGTCGGCTCGGGATCAACCCAATCGGCATCGTCCTGCTCCTCCTCCACAAAGATGCTAGTGTTCATCTCATCATCACCTGCAAACTCAAAAGCGGTGGAAACACAGGGCATAGTCTCATCGAAAGTAATCTCACAAGTCTCCATCACTCGGTTAGTCTCAAGGTTAAGTCCACGATAAGAACGAGAGTGAGTAGAATAACAAAGAAAGATACCGTTAGAAGACCGTGACTCAAATTTGTCCAACTTACCGCCCTTGAGGATGAAACACTTGCACCCAAACACCCATAGGTGACTTACCTTGGGTGGTCTCCCAAATCGCAACTCATAAGAAGTCTTCTTCTTGAAAGCACAGAGAAAAATGTGATTGGAGACATAGCAAGAAGAACTGAGTGCTTCGGCCCAATACCGCCTAGGAGTCCTATGCTCATTGAGCATCGTCCTAGCCATCTCAACAAGGGTCCAATTCTTTTGGTCAACAACACCATTCTGCTGGGGAGTGTGAGGTGAGGAAAACTGGTGATAGAGACCCAAATAAGAACAAAGAGTTGCAAAGTGAGCATTCTTGAATTATGTGTCATTATCACTGCGGATAGCTCTCATGGCATTCTTAGGTAGCTCATTTTGCAATCTCAAAATCAGATCTCGAACAAGTGGAAAAGCCTCATCCTTACTCTCCAAAAAGAACACTCAAGAGTATCTCGAGTAGTCATCGATGACTACAACCACATACCACTTCCCTCCTTCCGACCTGACCCGAGCTGGACCAACTGTGTTCATATTTAAGAGCTCGCCGGGTCGAGTGGTCATGATCTCAGTCACAGGAGGATTGGAAGCGGCAACCATCTTGCCATGTCTGTAAGGATGGCAAACCATATCCTTCTCGAACTTCAGCTTTGGCAATCCTTGGATAAGGTCCATTGAGCTAATCCTTGCAAGCAAGTCAAAACTCAAGTGTCCCAATCTCCTATGCTACTTCCAAAGCTCGGAAAAAGAACCGGCAAGAAGACAACGAGAGTCCAAAATCCGAGAGAGATTAGGCTTGAAACTCACTTCAAAACCGTCATCAAGGAGTTGCGAAACCGAAACAAGGTTAAAATGCAAATTCGCAACCAAAGCGACATCCTTGAGGACAAAAGAAGAGTTCACTCGGATCGACCCTCAGGAGACAACCTTACCTTTACTCTTGTCCCCGAATGTGATATACTTGGTGTGGTTCACGGGGTCAAGGCTGGAGAACCACTTGGCACTTCTGGTCATATGGCATGAGCATCCAGAATCCACAAGCCAAGCCTCCTCCAGTCCTCCTTCCTAGATCAATAAAAAGACATAGGGTGAGAAAACGGTGCAATACTGGGGTTAGTAAACTATGAAGGATACCAGTGTTGTCCCATTTGCCCAAAGAATGGGTTAGGAGAAAACCAAACATCTCCTGTCCCATGGGAGGATAGCGATCACCACAATAGGGAAAACGTGGTCCGCTAGAGAAAGGTGGAGTAAAGCCACCGCCACGAGGCCCGTAGTCGTATGGGTCACGATCGGTACCCCGCTGGGCACGACCACCACGTGGTCTAGCCTCCTGAGGCCTAGCACCTTGAGGCATTGTACCTCTAGGCCTAGTAGTGCACCTCCGAACTTCCGGTTCATGCACCCCAACTGGTGGGTGGTACATGTCCCGGTTGTTCAACTCAAACTGCCTCCGATCATCTCTCTTCCTCCTATAGCAAAACTCAGCCAAATGCCCATCCCGCTCACAATACTCACAATGGTACCCCACCACACTCTTGGTGGCACTCTCTTGTTGGGTTGGGTGGCTCTAGCTTTCTTAGGAAGGAGATCACTTGAGATGTCTGACATTGTGTCAAGTGGGTTGCGAAGATGGTTTGGTTTAGCAATCCACACTTGCTTCTGTGGAGTGGTTTTTGGTGGCTCTTCAAACATACCATCTCTCATAGGAAACTCAGAGGGGTTGGTAGGCTTAGGTGGAGTGATCTTGGTAAGCTTGGGAGTTGTGGTGGGTTTCTCATTCTTGCTCAAACCACTACACTCACCAATCTTACCGAACATGCTATCGTCCTTCCCACCTATAGCAAAGCCTACTCCCGTGTTGCCTGCCCTTTTGCATTGGCTAAGCATCATCCCCAATTGCAGCTCTTGGCAAGACACCCAACTCAAGATGGGCCAAAGGTATGTGTTTTCTTCCTCGGTACGCATCTTATCGTGTCTGCACGATGTGATCTCAAGCTCCAAAGCCTCAAAGCTCCAAAGCCTACTCCCAAGTAAGCTAGACCTAGCCTTCAGCTCACTGACCTCCTCAAGTAGAGTGTCATACTTGTCCTAGAGAGTGACAAGACTAGACATGTGAATGGCGCAAGCATCACACTCTACCTCCTCGGTAACCACCACTTGTGCCTTAGAAAACTCTAGCTCATGAAGCGTGCTAAGGTACTTCGCCTTAAACTCGTTCCTCTCACAAGCGACATGCTTGAGCAAAGCATCTTGACTCATCAACGTGTCGTTCAGGGACTCAAGCTCGAGAGAGAGGGATGCGATGGTGGTTGATACCTCGGGTGTGTCGGAGTCGTAGTCGGAGTCGTCCTTGCGCTTGCCGACCTTGCCTTCTTCATTCGCCAGGGTGCAAAAGACACCATGCTTGGCGTTGGCATAGAATCATAGGCCGTTGAACTTGTCCTCAACCTTCCCCTCGACTCATCATCGCTTGAGAAAGCACCTCCGTCGGAGGAGGCATCGATGTCGCTGAGGGAGGCGAGGAAGGCTCGGTGCTTGGCCTTCACCTTGTCGATCACCTTCTTGGAGGACCTTCGGTGGTAGCCGCCCTTGGCCTTGTGCTTGTCCTCGAAGTGCTGCTCGCACTTGTCCTTGCGCTTGGTGTAGTCGGCCGCAGCTTTCTTGGGGCAGTTTGCGATGAAGTGACCCTCATCACCACAACAGTAGCACCCCTTGGCCGAGCCACCACATCGTCGGTTCAAACTGTTGTTGTCGAACTATGAGAACCTAGTGATGACTAGGGCCAGCTCGTCATCTCCAAGAGCCTCCACTTGCTCCTCTGTCACAGAAATCAGAGACAAAGCAAACAAGGAGTGTGAAGGGTCAGATGAGGAAGAAGACGTACCGCCGAGGCCAAAAACCAACTCCATAGATGGTTTCGATGAGTTTTCAAGCTTGGCTCGGGTCTGGTAGTCAATCTCCGAGGACTTGAGCTTGCTGAAAAGCTCGTCCACGATCAGGGCATCATAGCCCGGTGACTCCTGAATGGCAGCCACCTTCATCTCCCACACCTTCCGATCAACAGCATGCAAAAGCTTGATAGCCATCTCATGATCATCATAAGGCAAGTTGGCTCGATTAGCATGCATCTTGTTGATGATAGATTGGAAGCGAGTGAACATTCCGTCAACAGATTCGCCGCCCAACTGAGCAAAGTTCTCATACTCTCTACGGTACGTGTCGAAGAGTCTAGACTTGATATGACGGTAGCCCTCATGATATCTCAAGAGTGTTTGCCAGATCTCCTGTGCCGTAGTGAGACTCGAAACCCGCTGAAACTCCGAAAGAGACAAACACGAGAAGAGAATGCTATGGGCCCTTGCGTTTGACGCATGCTGCGTGACTTGAGCATCGGTGATCCGAGCGTCAAGAACCACGTAGTTCTCGTTCTCACAAATCTCCCAAAACTTTGTGTCAAGCCCTTGGAGGTAAGCCGACATGTGCACCTTCCAATAGGCAAAGTTGGTTCCATCGAAGTAGGGAGGTTTACCAGCACCTCACTCCATGTCGCCTTCATGGATCAAGAACCATGTAAGGTGGATTGATCCTTAACCGGCTCTGATACCAATTGAAGCACCGAGAACGGCGACCAGAGGGGGGGTGAATGGGAGCCTCAAATTTCTCTCGAAATATTCGGGCCACTCTTCCCAAAAGCCAAACCCAGTTGATGGGTGCTCACCGGCAGTGGAGAGAAACTCACTGGAAACCCCAAAACATAGGTTCACAACCTCTAGGGAAAAGAGGCAAGAACCTAGGCAAAATAGGTAGAACAGATAGGCGACGGACGCTGTGAAGACAGGCGATGGACGCTGAGCTTAGTGTCTGACGCCAACACAGAGCCGAACCCGAGAAGACCTCCAGGCGACGGACGCGTCTGACGGTACCTCGACGGATGCTGGTGAGCGTTTGGCGCAATCACACACAGAGCATGCACGACCGAAAAACCTACGGACGAGTCTGGCGCAACGCCGACGGACGCTGACGAGCGTCCGACGCAAAACACACAGAGAGACTGCGGGACAGAAAACCGACGGACGCATCTGGCGGGTAGGTGACGGACGATGGCGAGCGTCCGATGCAAAGTTGAACCACGCAGACAAGGAACGCTATGGACGCTGACGTCAGCACGTCCTAGCGTCCGACACTTCTCGACGGAGCGTCCCACGCCGCCGAGCAGAGCGCAATAAACGCGAAAATCATTTTCTTCTCCGCCAAATCTTCCCAAATCCTAACCAAATGATCTCCACTAGCTACCCAACTTTTTAGGCATGTTTCTAGTGCTATGGAGGAGCTATCCCGAAGAAATCATCGCTCAATTTGGTTTGGATTGAAGGGAAACAAAGGATTTGGGGGGAGAAACTCAAGAACGAAGAACACTACAAAGATTTCGCCCGATCTGTGTACTCTAGAGGATTGAGGATGGATTCTTTGGTGCAAAGAAGCTCCTCTCGAATACGAACTACTTGGTTCAAATGGATTTGCAAAAGCTACTCCCTACAAAGAGAAATCATCTTGGGAACAAAGAGGGAGCAAAAGCAAAATGCGAAAAACACATGCAAAACGGGGACACGATCAAGAAATCGAAGCAACCATGGCTTACGGAGGTTACGGCCTCTGATTCCTCACAACAAACTCAAGTTCTTACAGAGGTTGGAGAAATCAACCTAGGGATCTCATGAACTAGAGAGAGGGTAGAGAGAGAGGTGGGGCAAATGATTAGAGTTCAAGAGATAGAATGAGGGATACCCCTTCACCCCCTACTTATCGGGCTTTGGCTATTTCCCAAAGACCCCCCTAGATACATTGAGTGAACTACCTAGCCTAAGCATTGTAGTCCAAGCTCCGGAAAATATCTCCCACATTTTGAATGGACAACCCCGCTTCCTGCCGGGAATTGTCGTCGCCTCGACGCAACCTCCAGGATTCCTCCACGTGCCATCCCCGCTTCCTCAGAAGCTCCGCCTAGGTTTTGAGGCCCAAACCCAGGAAACCCGCCACCGGTAGCTTTGGGCTCAACTACCAAACCCCAAGTTTTGAGGCCCAAACTCGGAAACCGTCCTCGAATGGTTTTGAGGCCCAAACCACCAAACCACTCGACACGAGCCACCTTGTCACAGCCCGGTCGAACTCTGAGTCCCCTGAGCCTCTGCTCGACTCACTGAAAGTTCCTAGATAGCTAGAGGGGGTGAATAGCCTAATAAAATTCTACAAATCACTAGAGCAAAAGGTTAGATAACACTTAAGCGAAGCTTTTTGCTCTAGCTTTACTTGGGGTGCAAAGCCACCTATCCAATGCAATTCTAGTTAGCTAAGTGCTTGACAATCAATAGCAAGAACCTAAAGCACTTAACACAAGCTAGCAAGAACAACTACTAAGAGAGCTAACTAGCAAGCTAACTAGACAAGATATGGAAGAAGTAAATACAAGAGAGGAGGTGATTCTTATATCGATGCCTTGTGATGTATGGATGTCAATGTAGAGAACCAATCACAAAGAATACCAATGAGTAGTCGGGAGACAAGTTGACAATCGATTTTTCTCCCGAGGTTCACTTGATTGCCACCAAGATAGTCCCCGTTGTGTCGACTACTCAAATGGTGATTCGATGGCTAATAGGTGATTCACAAGCCTAGCCCACCAAGAATCCACCCAAATGAGAGTAACTCAATGACACGAGCAATCCACTAGAGTTACCCTTTGGCGATCCATCGAGGTGGGTACAAGCCCTCTCACAATCGATGAAGCCAGCCGCGAACAATCACCAACACGCACTGAAGCTTCTCCACAATCGCCGAGCCGTCTAGGTGTTGGCAAACACCAAGAATAACAAGAAACTCCGTGGCGATGATGATGACCAAGTGCCACTAAGATGCAATGCAATGATCAATGCACTTGGTTCACTCAAACTCTCACAAGTATGCAATTAGAGTGAAGAGAGTGAGTTGGGGCTATCTCAAGCAAGCACAAATGTCTCAAATGAATGGGAGGTGCAAGAGAGAGCCCTAGGAGCCGGCCAAAACATATTTATAGTGACCACCAAGCAACTAGCCATTTTGCCCCTTCATACCACTATCTGCGTGCCTCCGGACGCAGTCTGTGTGGGGGGTCCGGACCAACGCGCATGCGTCCAGACCATCCTCCAATTGAATTCGGCCGTTGGCGCCCCTTCTCTGCGCTGACATGTCAACTCCGGACCCTGTGAACAGTGGCGTCCGGATCCTCCATTTTCTGCGTCCGGACCCTATGCAGAGAGGGTCCAGAGAGCGCAATCTCTCCGGACACGCGTCCGGTGTCCATGGTCCGGACCATGCCTTTCATCCGGATAAATCCACCAAAGAGAAACAGAGAGCTCCATGGCTCTGGACCCACGACCGGAGTCCTGCGTCCGGACGCACAACAGCGTTCGGACCCTCTGTCCAAAGAGGCCGAAGCTAGGGTATGCCTCCGGTCGCATCGCCGATAGTCCGGATGGCCTCTAGCCTGCGTCTGGACCTTGCATCCGGAGCTTGTCTGAGTGCCAATCTGAGCCGCCTCTTCTTCTTCTCCAAACTTCCAAGTGCTAACACCTTGTGATCCATCTCTTGTTCACCTATGTTAGCCTTTTACAATATATTTCTTGGATTTTACTTTAGTTCTTTGTGTCACTTAGGTTCATTTTAGATATGGAATGCAAATGACCTAGTGGCACATGATAACCGCAATCGACACGAGTTTTCCCTTCTTGATAGTACGGCTATCTATCCTAAATGTGATCATACTCTCTATAGTGTCTTGATCACTAAACCGAAAATGGCCCTATAGATATACCTTTGCCTTGAGCCAATTCCATTCCATCTTTTCTTTAGCCATGGAGCACTTGATCCATCATGATCCTTCATCTAGCTCCATGTCTCAAGGTGAACCACCCTATCTTGATCATACACTTAGTTCAAGGTTAGTCCATAGGTTTCATCAATTACTCAAAACCAAACATGGGCTTTCAATCTCCCCTTTTTGGTAATTGATGACAACCTTTCACAAAGGAATATATATAATGAAAATTCCACTTTGGTAGTATTAGCTCCCCCTACATATGTGATATATGAGTTTGGTTCATTTTGATCACATATGTATGAATAGTTATTGTGGGAGAGAGAATGCTACCAAATGGTGCTAAGGTGTGTAGGATGGACCTTTGAAGCGTGATACCAATCAGAGTGCAATGTATAAACCATCCTTAGCACCATGAATGCCTAGAAACCACTTGAAAAGCAACTTGGAAACACTTTGAAAGAACTAGATACCGCATGAAAATATAAAATCCTAAGCATGCTAGTTCTTCAAGAACCATAACATTTAGTTTCTAGCATTCACCACACAAGCATATCATGAATGTAAGAACATATGCAAGCAATCACTTATGAATGCACAAAGATATGCAACAACCTTATTCATAGGCTTGCTCTCCCTAGTTGTGTGCTTTCATTTTTCCAATTTTCAAAAATATTTTTCTTTGTCTTACTTACTTCTCCCCCTTTGTCATCTATTATCATAAAGGATGTGCTCAAAGGTTTGATTATTGGAGAGAAGTTTTAGATGTGGTTTAATCTAGAGTACTTGCCCCAAGCTATTTAACTCGGTTTAAACCATGGACAAGCTTCTTCACACATCCTAGAATGGTTATCTTGCCCATGTTGAGCTAAATATTTGAAGTTCATAGTCTAGATCAAACTCTAGGATTGCAAGCCCACAAATATGTCATATGCTACCACAAGATCAAATCAAGCATAGAAGCAATAGTGGTACCATATAAGCATCAAATCATTTGATTTTCATGAATGATCCTAATGAATTGATGTCTAGATGCACTAACAGGTCCTAATAAGGATGAATGACATGTCAATCAACTTGTACCTTGTATAGCTCGAAGGAGGGGCATGTCATATATGGAGGTGCATCAACACATATTTGAGAAGTCAAGAATGTTCAATTCATTCCTTAGCTTGCAAAACTTCTTCTCATCTAATGGCTTGGTGAATATATCGGCAAGTTGATCATCGGTGCCAACACTTGTGATTTTGATATCACCCTTGAGTTGATGATCCCTTATGAAGTGGTGCCTCACATCAATGTGCTTGGTTCTTGAATGTTGAACTGGATTGTTGGTTAGCTTCATCGCACTTTCATTGTCACATAGCAATGGCACTTGCTTGAAATTGATTCCATAGTCATTCAAAGTTGCTTTCATCCAAAGCAATTGAGCACAACAACTACCCGCACTTATGTATTCGGCTTCGGCGGTAGAGAGTGCAACACTATTTTGCTTCTTTGATGACCAAGATACAAGTGACATGCCTAGCATTTGACATGTTCCTGATGTGCTCTTTCTATCAATCTTGCATCCCGCATAGTCGGAGTCCGAATATCCAAGTAACTCAAAGTTGGACCCCTTGGGATACCACAATCCAACATCTTGTGTATGCTTCAATTACCTCAAAATTCTCTTTGTAGCCTTCAAGTGACTTTCTCTTGGAGAAGCTTGGAATCTTGCACACATGAATACACTAAACATCACATCCGGCCTAGAAGCGGTCACATAGAGTAGGCTTCCAATCATAGACCGATACAACTTTTGATCCACCATGTTGCCACTAGCATCACTATCCAATTGTCCATTAGTGCCCATTGGAGTGCTAATGCCTTTAGACTCTTCTAAGCCAAACTTCTTCATCATATCCTTGATGTACTTGCCTTGAATCACAAAGGTGTCATTCTTCAATTGCTTGATTTGAAGACAAATGAAGTAGCTAAGTTCACCAATCATTGACATTTCAAACTCATTTGCCGTCATCTTGCCAAATTCTTCACAAAATTCTTGATTGGTTGAACCGAATATGATGTCATCCACATAGATTTGGAGCACAAATAGATCCTTGCCAAGATTCTTGGTGAAGAGAGTAGTATCAACCTTCCCCATGATGAAACCTTTAGATAGAAGGAAGTCCCTCAATCTTTCATACCATGCTCTAGGTGCTTGCTTCAAGCCATATAAAGCCTTTCTCAACTTGTACACATGGTTGGGCTTCTTGTCATCTTCAAATCCGGGAGGTTGCTCAACATATACTAGCTCATTGATGTATCCATTCAAGAAAGCACTCTTCATATCCATTTGGTATAGCTTGATGTTGTGTGCACATGCATAGGCCAATATAATTCTTATTGCCTCTAATCTTGCAACCGGTGCATAGGTTTCTCCAAAGTCAAGACCATCAACTTGAGTGTATCCTTGAGCTACTAATCTTGCCTTGTTCCTCACAACTATACCATCTTGATCTTGCTTGTTTCTAAATACCCATCTTGTGCCAATCACATTGTAGTTCTTGGGTCTTTCAACTAGTTTTCAAACTTGGTTCCTAGTGAAATTGTTGAGCTCTTCATGCATAGCATTGACCCAATCAACATCTTGTAGGGCTTCATCAATCTTTGTTGGCTCTATAGATGATACAAAGGAGTAGTGCTCACAAAAGGATGTCAATCTTGATCTTGTTTGAACATCACTAGTAATGTCACCAACTATTTGATCAATGGGGTGATCTCTTGCAATGTTGGTTGGTTGGAGAGTTGGAACTAGATTGCTTAAGCTTGGTTGAGATGAACTAGCTTGTTGATCTTGTTCTTGAGAGCCACTAGCTTGCTTGATAGGTGAGTTGAGCACTTGATCTTTGTCATCTTCAATGTCAATCACTTGTCTTGGCCTAATATCACCAATATCCATGCTCTTCATAGCATTTGCCAATTGAGATCCACTCACATCTTCTAGATTCTCATTCTCAACTTGGGATCCATTGGTTTCATCAAATTCAACATCATGAACCTCCTCAAGTATACCACTAGCCGAATTCCACAATCTATAAGCTTTGCTTGTGGTTGAGTAACCAAGTAAGAACCCTTCATCACACTTCTTGTCAAACTTCCCAAGTCTTATGTCTTTCTTCAAGATGTAGCATTTGCACCCAAAGACTCTAAAGTATGCAATGTTGGGCTTTCTTCTATTCAATAGCTCATATGGTGTCTTCTCCATCAATGGGTGACAATATAACCGGTTGCTAGAGTAGCAAGCGGTGTTGATAGCTTCGGCCCAAAAGGAGTGACTCACATTGTACTCACTAAGCATAGATCTTGCCATATCGATCAATGTTCTATTCTTCCTCTCAACAAGGCCATTTGATTGAGGAGTGTACTTGGCCGAGAATTGATGCTTGATCCCAATCTCATCACATAGCTCTTCAATTCTTGTATTCTTGAATTCACTTCCATTGTCACTTCTCCCTTTCTTGATGGTAGTTTCAAACTCATTGTAACATCTCTTGACAAAAGTCTTGAATGTGGCAAATGTTTCACTCTTGTCATTGAGAAAGAATACCCAAGTATATCTTGTAAGATCATCAACTATCACAAAGCCATACTTATTTCCTCCAAGACTTGTGTATGTTGTTGGTCCAAATAGGTCCATGTGCAATAATTCAAATGCTCTACTAGGCTCATCATGCTCTTCTTTGGATGGGTGTTACCAACTTGTTTGCCAGCTTGACAAGAGCTACAAAGTTTATCCTTTTCAAACACAACATCTTTCAAGCCTCTTACTAAGTCATGTTTGATCAATCTATTCAATTGATTCATCCCAACATGACCAAGCCTTCTATGCCATAACCAATCCATACTTGATTTAGTGAGCAAGCAAGTTGACAATTGAGCTTTACTAGCATTGAAATCAACTAGGTAGAGGTTCTCATATCTAAAGCCTTTAAAGATCAAGTTTGAACCATCTACACTAATGATCTCAACATCATCTACTCCAAATATGCATTTGAATCCAAGATCACACAATTGAGCTACCGATAGCAAATTGAAGTTCAAGCTCTCAACTAGCAAGACATTGGATATGCTCAAGTCATTGGATATTGCAATCTTACCAAGCCCCTTGACCTTGCCTTTTCCATTATCACCAAATGTAATACTATCAATGCCATTATTGGTGTTGGAGTTGATTGATTTGAACATTCTAGAATCCCCGGCATGTGTTGAGTGCACCCACTATCAAGCACCCAATGCCTTCCTCCGTCCTTGTAATTTGCCTACAAAATAAATTAGTTCTTCTTAGGTACCAATACTTGTTTGGGTCCTCCAAACTTAGTGACCAAGGACTTTGGCACCCAAATAGCCTTCTTCTTTGGGCCAACACAAGTTGTGCCAACATACTTAGCCATGATACCTTTAGCACTTTTGGTAAGCATATAACATGAATAAAAGTGCATAGAGGTAGCTTTAGCAAACTTGGTTTGGCTCATGTTAAGTTTGCAATATTGGTCAATATGCCCCACTTGCTTGCATTTTGTGCAAAACCGGCCATTGCTTCTCACAAAGCTAGGCTTAGGAGTTACAAAGGCTGACTTGCCATTCTTGGGGGTATAGCCCAATCCCTCTTTGCAAAGGGAGAATATTTGGCTACCCAAGCACTTTAGCAAGTGGGCATCTCCACCATATGCCTTACCTAAAGCATGAGTGAGTTCATTAACATCATTTTTCAATTTTTCATTTTCAATCACTAGTGTAGCATCATCCTTTGAGCTATCACTAGTAGATGTGCAAGTGGAGGTGCTACATTGTGTCTTAGTTGGTGCAATGATGATAGGAGTGAAAAATGATTCATCTAGAATATCACAAGTTACTCCAATGCTACATGATGCAACAACCTTATCCTTGTTTTGATCAAGGAGAGAGGAGTGAGCCTTTTCAAGCTTGTGGTGAGTCCTCTCAAGCTTCTCATGGGCTTCCATTAGCCTCTCATGAGTGCCATTGAGCTCATCAATGGATTGTTCAAGAGCCTTAAGCTTCTTGTTCAATTCTTTGCACTCCTTCCTCTTTGTCTCAAAGCAATCATAAGTTTGCTTCATCATGTCAACTAGTTCCTCCTTGAAGTACTCCTCCTCATCATCACTACTATCATCATCACTATCACTATCATCATCAGATTGTACCTTAGATGGCTTAGCCATGAAGCATGATGGAGTGTCGAAGATGGATGGCTTGTTGTTGATAGCAATGCTAGCCAAAGCCTTCTTCTTGGACTTCTTCCTCTCATCATGACTAGATTCATCATCGGAAGAGTCACTACTATCCCAAGTCACCATATAAGATTCACCCTTCTTGTTCTTGGTGAATGATAGCTTCTTCTCCTTCTTATCATGCTTGCTCTTCTTCTTCTCATCATCATCACTATGATTGGGACAATCTGCAATCATGTGACCGGTGCTCTTGCACTTGTAGCATCTCTTCTCATATTCTTTGCCCTTGAAGTTATCTCTTCTCTTTCTAGCACCATATCCCTTTTTCTTCATGAACTTGCCAAACTTGCGCACAAAGAGGACCATGATCTCATCATCAAGGTCACTTGCTTCTTCATCATCACTTGATTCTTGCTTCTTTGCTTTGCCCTTGCTCTTGGATGATGAAGCTTTGAAAGCTAAGATCTTCTTTTCTTTCTTTTCTTCCTTGACCTCTTCTTTTTCACTTTCCTCATTGTATTTCTCTTCGGTCATGATCTCACCAAGTACTTCGTTGGGAGTGATCTTGTCCAAACTATCTCTCCTAATTATTTGCCTTAAGGTTTTGTATTTCTCGGGCAAACAACCAAGAAACCGGTTTGAGAAGTCTTCATTCTTGATCTTCTCACCCAAGCTCTTGAGATCATTGATGATCACTTGGAGCCTATGGAACATCTCCGGGATGGACTCATCATCCTTCATCTTGAAGTGAGATAGCTTGTCCGTGAGCATGTACAACTTGGCATTCTTTACCGTTGAAGTGCCTTCATAAGTATCTTTAAGTCTCTTCCACACTTCACTTGCCTTCTCAAGATCTTTGATTTGCTCAAACACTTTTGAGTCAATTCCATTGTAGATCACATTTAGAGCCATTGTGTTGCATTGCCGGTTCTCTTTCTCTCTAGGTGTGGGAGCGGCTTCATCAAGAATGACAAAGTCACTTTCGGTCACACTCCACACCTCATGAATAGAGCCTAGATGCATCTTCATCTTCATCTTCCTCTTCCAATAATCAAATGATGTGCCATCAAACATTGGTGGTTTGCTTCCCACATGGTTGCATGATATTTGAGCCATCACTAACACCGAATGTTGTTAAGCCTTGATAATAGCGGTGACAATGGCTCCGATGCCACTTGAAAGGTCCTAGATGGCTAGAGGGGGTGAATAGCCTAATAAAATTCTACAAATCACTAGAGCAAAAGGTTAGATAACACTTAAGCGAAGCTTTTTGCTCTAGCTCTACTTGGGGTGCAAAGCCACCTATCCAATACCATTCTAGTTAGCTAAGTGCTTGATAATCAATAGCAAGAACCTAAAGCACTTAGCACAAGCTAGCAAGATGAAGGACCGAGAACGGCGACCAGAGGGGGGTGAATGGGAGCCTCAAATTTCTCTCAAAATGTTCGGGCCACTCTTCCCAAAAACCAAACCCAGTTGATGGGTGCTCAACAAAAACGGAGAAAAGAACGAGCTCACCCATGCAGGAAATCCCGGAACTCAAAACACAGGTTCTCAAACCCTCAAGGGAAAACGAGCAAAGAACCTAGGGAAACACGGGAGAAAAAGCAACCACAGAGCTCCGGCCTACCACATTGCACCGTGAACTACCGTAGACACCTCCGGACTAGTCCGTGTCGCCATCATCACACGACAACAAGCCCTACGGACTGGGTCCGAGCACGTAGGAGCGTCACACACAATCCCGGGCAAATCGGTTCAACTCCGAACACCAAACCAAGGTACATCGCCTTAGGCTCAGCACGACCATGCAGGTCGACGATGCCGACCTCACAGACAGAAAATTCCCGCGAAAAGAGTTCACTCCGCCAAATCTTCCAAAACCAACCAAATGATCACCATGCAAACCAAACTGTAGCAGATCCTAGTGCAGTTGGGGACTATCCCCAAGAAATCACGCCAATTGCTTAGAGCAAAGGAGGAGAAGAGATTTGGGAAAAGCTCAAGAACGAAGAACTCCACAAAGAAAACACCAATCTGCGCATCGGAGGTTTGGGAGAATTCCTCGGTGCAAAGAAGCTCCACGATACGCACAACTTGGTTCAAACGGATTTGCAAGAGCTATTCCCTACAAAGAGAAATCATCTCGGGAAAAGAGGGAGCAAAAGCAAAACGCGAAGAACACAAGCAAAACGGGGACACAATCACAAAATCGAAGCCACCATGGCTTTTGGAGGTTACGGCCTCCAATTCCTCGCGACAAACTCAAGTTCTTACAAAGGTTGGTGGAAGCAACCTAGGGATCTAATGAACTAGAGAGAGAGAGAGGGCAAGTGATTAGGGTTCAAGAGATAGGATGAGGATACCCCTTCATCCTCTATTTAACGGAGCTTTGGCTATTTCCCAAAGAACCCCCTAGATAAAAGACCAAATTACCTATCCCTCAGACATTGTAATCCAAGTCGGTAACTCTCAGCCACTCATTGGAATGGACGGCCCCGCTTCCTGCCGGGAGTTGTCGTTGCCTCGACGCAACCTCCAGGATTCCGCCACGTGCCATCCCCACTTCCTCGGAAGCTCCGCCTAGGTTTTGAGGCCCAAACCCAGGAAACCCGCCACCGGTAGCTTTGGGCTCAACTACCGAACCCGAGTTTTGCGGCCCAAACTTGGAAACCGACGCGAACGGTTTTGAGGCCCAAACCACCAAACCACTCGATGCGAGCCACCTTATCACAGCCCGGTCGGACTCCGAGTCCCCTGAGCCTCTGCTCGACTCGCGCGTCCACCGTCTTGACTTGGTCGACTCGGTCTACCTCCATGTCTTCTCGCACTCGTCGGTGCCAAGTACTAGCCACCACAGCTAGTCCGCCGGCGCCCATGGTCCCTCAGTCCAAGCCCCGCTTCCACCCTTCACCGCTCTCAGTCCATCGGCACGGCAAGCCTCTACTCGACCTTCTCCACACCATTGACCACTGTCACTAGGCATAGCACCTGCACACCACAAGCCGATAGACAAGCACACATTTGTGCTTTCGCAGAGGTTAGGGTAAGACACTCAAATTGAAACACTCACGTGTTGGTCAATCACTCATCATCAAAGCTAAACATACATGGGTACTTATCCACCATGTGTTCGCACAAGAACAACTACTAAGAGACCTAACTAGCAAGCTAACTAGACAAGATATGGAAGAAGTAAATACAAGAGAGGAGGTGATTCTTATACCGATGCCTTGTGATGTATGGATGTCAATGTAGAGAACCAATCAAAAAGAATACCAATGAGTAGCCAGGAGACAAGTTGACAATCGATTTTTCTCCCGAGGTTCACTTGGTTGCCACCAAGCTAGTCCCCGTTGTGTCGATTACTCAAATGGTGATTCGGTGGCTAATAGGCGTTTCACAAGCCTAGCCCACTAACTCGGGCGCCACAAGAATCCATCCAAATGAGAGTAACTCAATGACACGAGCAATCCACTAGAGTTACCCTTTGGCGCTCCGCCGAGGTGGGTACAAGCCCTCTCACAATCGATGAAGCTGGTCGCTAACAATCACCAACACGCGCCGAAGCTTCTCCACAATCGCCGAGCCGTCTAGGTGTTGACAACCACCAAGAATAACAAGAAACTCCGCGGCGATGACGATGACCAAGTGCCACTAAGATGCAATGCAATGATCAATGCACTTGGTTCACTCAAACTCTCACAAGTATGCAATTAGAGTGAAGAGAGTGAGCTGGGGGCCTCTCAAGCAAGCACAAATGTCTCAAATGAATGGGAGGTGCAAGAGAGAGCCCTAGGAGCCGGCCAAAACATATTTATAGTCACCACCAAGCAACTAGCCGTTTTGCCCCTTCATAGCCACTATCTGCGTGCCTCCGGACGCAGTGTGTGTGGGGGGTCCAGATCAACGCGCATGCATCCGGACCCTCCTCCATTTGAATTCGGTCATTGGCGCCCCTTCTCTGCGCTGACGTGTTGACTCCGGTCCCTATGAACAGTGGCGTCCAGATCCTCCATTTTCTGCGTCCGGACCCTATGCAGAGAGGGTCCAGAGAGCGCAATCTCTCTGGACACGCGTCCAGTGTCCATGGTCCGGACCATGCCTTGCGTCCGGATAAATCCACCAGAGAGAAACAGAGAGCTCCATGGCTTCGGACCCGCAACTAGAGTCCTGCGTCCGGACGCACAACAGCGTCCGGACCCTCTGTCCAGAGAGGCCGAGGCTAGGGTATGCCTCCGGTCGCATCGTTGATGGTCCGGAAGGCCTCTAGCCTACGTTCGGAGCGTGTCTGAGTGCCAATATGAACCGCCTCTTCTTCTTTTCCAAGCTTCCAAGTGCTAACACCTTGTGATCCATCTCTTGTTCACTTGTGTTAGCGTTTTACAATATATTTCTTGGATTTTACTTTAGTTCTTTTTGTCACTTAGGTTCATTTTAGATATGCAATTCAAATGACCTAGTGGCACATGATAACAGCAATCGACACGAGTTTTCCCTTCTTGATAGTACGACTATCTATCCTAAATGTGATCACACTCGCTATAGTGTCTTGATCACAAAACCGAAAATGGCCCTATATATATATACCTTTGCCTTGAGCCAATTTCATTCCATCTTTTCTTTAGCCATGGAGCACTTGATCCATCATGATCCTTCATCTAGCTCCATGTCTCAAGGTGAACCACCCTATATTGATCATACACTTAGTTCAAGGGTTAGTCCATAGGTTTCATCAATTACTCAAAACCAAACATGGGCTTTCATTCACGCGTCCATCGTCTTGACTTGGTCAACTCGGTCTACCTCCATGTCTTCTCGCACTCGCCAGTGCCAAGCACTAGCCACCATAGCTAGTCCACCGGTGCCCATGGTCCCTTAGTCGGAGCCCCGCTTCCGCCCTTCACCGCTCTCAGTCCATCGGCACGGCAAGCCTCTACTCGACCTTCTCCACGCCATTGACCACTGTCACTAGGCATGGCACCTACACACCACAAGCCGATAGACAGGCACACATTTGCTTTCGCAAAGGGTTAGAATAAACCGCTCAAACTGAAACACTCAGGTGTTGGTCAATCACTCAGCATCAAAGTTGAACATACATGGGTACTTATCCACCATGTGTTCGTAGAAATGATGAATAGTTGCTCTATCGTAATCCGTTTGAAGTACCTAGTTTTCAACCTTGAATTCTCCTAAGTTTTGGTTAAAATTACTTTGATGTGAGAATTTACTCTGAATCTAAAACTTGTGGAGGCATATACTTAAACTAAGTCTATGTAGTTGGGATATATGACATGAAGGTCTAGCTGCTATTTATCTTACTCCTAGCAATACTAAGTTATGGTGATTTATCTTTTGAAAATTTAAAATCTTACATGATGATCTCTTGTATGACATAGTTTAAATTCCTACCAAAGCCCTATACATACATTTACACTTAGATTAGGAAGTCTCATTCATGCTACTTGTCTTTGTATTGAGTGTTGTCAACCTTTAGACCGTGTAAAGAGTCTCGTCATGCTTTTGATTCAAGATCATGTACACACCACCTAAATATGCACTACTCTACATTGGAGTAGGCGCAACAACATGCCATTCATCCACCAGAAATATGCATTCCATATTCCAGTCATCCAATAAATGCTCCAAAATTCTTGTTATATTCTCTCAGCAGTTTTTCTTGGTAATGAGATATGAGCTATGTAAAAGCTGTCTAAAAAAGAAAAAAACTGAGGAAATAAAAATGGACAAGTATCCGACGTACCTCTCAAGAACAATAAATAAAGAATAAGATAGCTCATACTCTCTGTTGACGCCAAAAATGGGGCTTCTGGCGTCAGCACTGCGTAGGGCATGTGGAAACCGTGCAACAGCAGAGCTTGATCTCCTGGACCCCTTAAGCCTCTTAAGCCACTTCGATGATCGATTCCAGGCGTGCCAGTCAATTTGACCTACAATTGACAAGGAGATGAAATGTCAAATTATGGAACCTGTCGGTTGTTGCTAGACAGTTCCATGAGTGTGCGGCTCTTATATAGCCGATGAATATAGGAGACTGACTAAAGAGTCAACTCCAAACAGAATTAGATATAACAATGATGCATAAATGGCTATCACAATATATCAAGCGTAAGGTACGTAAATAGCCGATCATGCGGTGAGATTAAGGTAAAGATGCGATGCATGCAACATTATCATCATCGAACTACCAAATCTACTGAGTATATCGGATAAAGATTAATCATCAACAGAGGTGTGTTCCCATGCAGCCATGATGACAATTAACCCGATAACCTGATCAATCTACTAGCATTGGGGTGTTTCCATGCAGCCATAAAAGTAAACGAATCAAGCCACGTCCAGTATACTTAATAGATCTAATGGATCGGAATGACAAAGCACATACATCGTATGATTGAAGCATAACCAGATTAGCTATATTAGCCGATATGGGATCCATGAAGCTTGAACAAGATCCATGTATTCGACACCGGACGGATCTGAGTCTGAGCACACATAACTCAACACACGTGGCAGTGAGGCTCGTAAGATGCAGCTGTATCGCATATGTTGAGCCAGATCCAACCACACTCAAACCAATCTAATGACCAGATACATGTCTTGAACCTGCAATATGTAACAACCGCAACTAATGAATTAGCCAATATGATCTTAGATCTATCGCCTCTCTGAATGTAAAGAAAGAATGCAATGGAGGCAAATAGATCTAGATGGAAATAAAGCATAGGCCAATTCATTAGATGAGATTGGGCAAGATATTGTAGCAATAGATTAAACAAGCATAACAGACAATATCGATAACTTAATGAATCTATTAGATCGCCAATCTAATAGAGTCGATAACTAGCCTGAAGCCACGATTCATGTGAGATTGAAGCAATGCAGTCCCATGAACAATAGATTCAAACCGATAACTAGCTCATATCGAGCTTACACGAGTTACACAATACAACCGTACAAACGAGACATGAACCAAGGCTAAACTTACAAGCAAACTGGAGGTCGATCTAGTTGAGACAGCCCAATCCATCGAAGGTTCACCGAAATCTACTCTACTCCAACTCCTAGGGGACTATGTTGTATGTTTGATTGATTGGATGTCCTTCGCATTCCCTATGCCCCGCCATTTATAGATCACAAAGCATAACCCTAATCGGTGTCACGCAAGTCCTAATAATAAGGAAACAAACCCTGACTTGGGCCTCAATCTACCTCATCACCGCGATCACCGCGTACGTGTTGTCGATACCGGCCGAAAGATCCTTTTTAGATACTTATTTCCTTAGGTCATCTTTCAGGTCCATTCTTATATGCTCCTTCCGAAGGCCTCCTAGGGGCCCATAAGCCTGTATCTGGTCGTGCCAAGATACGGTGTTAACACATGCCCCCCAATTTTGGGATAAACTTGCTTTATTCCAAAATTCCTTCGAAAATCCCAAGAGTCGCACCAACTATCGGCTCGCCTTCCCAAAATATCTCTGCACTGTTGGGAACCAAAACGATCGACCCCTCTACTTCTGCTAACTCCACGCCGCAACGCATCCTCAAATCGACTCTTCATCCCTGCAATGGATCTATATAATGCTATGTGCCCCCTGGGCTTCAGTACTCATTCATCCCTCATACGGTAACCCTCCGGAGTCCCCAAGGTCCATCAAGAAACCCTAATGGCTAGAGGGGATAGCCACGGAAAGCGTCCAGCTGAAGGACCTTTGTCGGAGATTTCTTCCTCCCGTCGACGCCTACGCATGACACGGTCACCGATCCTTTATGTGCCTCCAAGCTATCCTACTGGTACGGTCATCACTCCTCCACTAATTTGTTTCCCCCTTCAGATCTTCAAGCAGTGGTGAGTCTTTAGCGTCCGACTCCAACCCCGGCGGTGCTAATCTGGCGGTCTATCGATCTGTGATGGAAGAATGATGTCGACTTCGTGGAGCATACTCGAAGTCGACCAAAGAAATAGACCGTCGCCGCACTTCGTCCGATGCACATCAGGTGGCTTTGGCCACCACCGAAGATGAGATTTCCAATACTAGGCGTCGATTATCTGAAGCCGACGGTCAAGTGGCAGGTAATGCGTATTTATTTGCCTTAGTCCTCCATGCCTCTTCTTCATCTTTTGATTTGACAGCACTAACGGTGCAACTGGAGAACCTGCGTCGCATAGCTTCCGCCGCCGCCAATGCTGTGAATGCCTGAGGCAATGTTCTAAACTAGTCTTCGGGATATCCCGCGCCGGATCGGGGAGATTGTCCTTCATGGCGTCCGCCACGGAGCTGTCATGGCCCTTGCTGCCGCTGAAGCCACCACCGACTATCGACTCCCAAAGATAACACCCGGCTTCCCCGGGCAAGAGGGACCCCAAGACCATGAAGATCTCCAGGAAGCCTTCTAGGAGCACGGTGAGGCGATAGTAGATATAACCCGTGCCGAGGATATTGTAAACAAAGTGTTCCTCAGCAATTAGTTTGTATTAGGCATGAATCAATAAAATGACCTCAAAATGTCTTGTGTACCTCATGATGGTTGCTACGATCTTCATTTCCGTATTCATTCGAATGAGGCTACCACTTCGTGCCCTTGACATCATCGGGCTCTGCGCGAGTCGCGGTTAGCCGATCCACACCTTGTTGTCCAAAATTATGATCGACTACTCAACCGATTTCTCCTATAGCGGACTTTACTTCAGCCCACCGAACAGACATTTCATCTATTTCACGCCAGTGCCATAACTACTAGTTAGGCATCCTCGAAGTGGCATCCAGCACATATTTCCGTCTTGCCGAAACACCCCTATGGCGAACTTCGGCGATCGTCCAGTGATTAGCTCTTCCGGCAACGCTTTGCAACCGCCACGACGCCAGCGCTTTAGGTAGGCAACCATTACTTCCTCACATGACTCATTTTAATAGGAGCCTGACCGTTTTTCAGCACTGGCATTGATGAGTTGAGCTGCGTCCCCACCGTGTCGCTCTTGGATGACGACTTGTGGGATCTCTTCCAAGGCATTCTGACGGACAGGCGTCTTCTTCAAGAAGAACGTGAAAGGTCATCTTTCTTAGAGAAGGAGCTGACGTCGGCAAAAACCACTATCGCGAATACGCTAATGCTTCTGGATTCCCTTAATGCCAAGGCGGGAGGTATGCTTCTAGACTCGTAGCTCATCAGATGATTGCAGACCCTGATCACCAAAACTTCAACCGATTAGATCCGCACTGACCACATCGGCTATCTCAACTGATGTATTCTTCTGGTGTTCTGACAACCCATATTTCCAACGCGATAACTGTGCTGGCGGACTCTCTCCATGCTTATGGCTTGACTCCAGAAGAGCGCCTAGCCCAAGTGTCGGTACGCATCCAGGACCTGGTCTTCCATTCTCTTGCTTACGGAGCCACCTTTGCCTTCTCCGGAGCAGAAGTCGTCGGCGCAGATGTTTCCGGCATTGTAGGTCCAAGCATCACCAGCACCCATAGAATGAATGATTTCCCTGCGATGATGGGGAGATTCCAACCAATGGGGCAAGCCGTCGTCGAGGTGATGCCCGTGGATGAACTGATTGATTGTTTGTCCTTAGAATAAGAGTCGATTCTTTCTGTAAACCTTCCCCATGACTGTAGATACCCCTTTTATGTCTGTTGACACAAAAAGTGATGTACTGCGTCTCACACACAGCAAGCCGGAAATCGTGACTTCAATCGGGTGCCCGGGTGCTTCAAGAACCAAAAACATGCCAGACAGTTTGACCTGAACCTAACAAGGGATGAAAGTCATTAGATATAAACTAGAACATGCCGGATAATACCAGACAGTTCCATATGTATGGCCCTGAAGCCACTTACAATGACATACAACTATGAAAGCTATCTGCCAACAGGTTTTATGGAACATTTGGCTAAAACAGACAGAAAGCACGTAAACTAATGATTGCCGAATGCGCGTGCATGGGAAAAGAACGTACAAACGAATCATGATTGAATATGGATTAAAGAATAACCAAGCTCGGCAATCAGCCGAATTGGGGTCCATGATGAAGGAAACACGTAAGCAAACATGATTAAACTAATCGAAAGCCTGCATCTGTCGCACGATACCTAGCGTCACCAAAGCTTAAACATGGATAGCATGCATGAACCCACAACATGTAACAATCTAGATTCGAACTGATTCGGCTATTATAGATGTAAGATCTATTTATAGGAGCAACGCGAAAGTAACAACTCATTATAACATGAATAGATCTATATAAGTTAACAAGAGCCAAACCGTATTAATCTAGATTGGGCAAAGGTGTTATTGCACATATGTAAAGATTATCCAAAACATGCAACACGATATCTTAATGAATCCAATAGATCTTGCCAAATCTACGAGAGCCGATAACTATCTTGCTTATGCTAAGCATATCGAGCAAACAGCCGCCGCACGGTATTTACTTGTAAACAAAACATAAGTGAAGACTTCTTGATCATCAATCAAGGATCCGCCGCACGATCAATGATAACAAACAAGACTACTTGCTTCAACGTCTAAATCCACCGCATGATACTAGACATGATAACAAGGTTGCCAAGACTTACGGAGGTCGACGGATCGATGATTCCTCTCGAAGAACTCGACGACACGACAAAGGACTCGAAGTTGGCACGGGGCCAATTGTATTAATTTGGTTGTGAACACTTTTTACAGTAGCTAAGGGCTTATATTTATACCCTGGCTATAACATGAGTCCTAAGAGAACACGGTTACAAAAATATTAAAGGAAGGAATACAATATTTTGACTTTGGTTTCCTTCGGAGTCCTCATTGCCTTAATTATCGCAACTATTGTTACTAATTCGGCTCCCACTTGCCGCCTTCGTCACTCTGGTGGAAACCACCCTTCTTCTGATTAACCGACCGCATGGATTTTTTCCGAACGCTTCTGGGCATCTACCTTCGCCGACTCATCATGCACTGGCCCACTTGTCATTGTGCAAAAATCCGGTGTTAACACATGCCCCCTCAATTTCGGGATAAAAGCCATTTATCCTGAAATTGACTGCAAACTTCCTTTTTCCTCTTAGGTTTATACTACTCAACACCGCAGCCGCCACTCAAGAAATTCACACTTCGGCATTCTCAAATCCGCATCAAACCCTAAATGGCGACCCAGGATGAGATCCTAGTGGTAAAATTTCAACCCATTTTCTCATGTATTCGACAATCCCTAATCGATCTTCCTGCCTCTCTCCCAATTCATCCGCTTTCTTGATTTCATTGTTATTGAAGGAATACAAGAACAAGAATTTGATTCCATATGCCGCAAATCCCGATTCCTATCTCCTTGGTCCCATGGGCAATCCTGACCCAACTGAGATCATTGAGAAGGAAACTTTGAGGATTCCTTTCAAATCTGGAGTTACTCCACCAAATCAATGGCCAAACACCTTCAAGACTTGGCCGCTTCCTCCAATAGTCAGATGGCAAAACTGGTACCGCAGGATGTTGAGCAAGAACAGTAGCTGCTAGGACAACCAAGACATCAACCATTGTCTAGAGCTATCTCTATCAGAAATGCCTAGAAATGAACCTCTTCTGATAGCAGCCTCTCACTTCTGGTCAAACGCCATCAACGCTTTCGTCTTTGGTCATGGTATGATGACTCCTACCTTAGCCGATGTGTTTATGATGACTGGCTTAAACGTCTCCAAATCAGTACGCCCTTGTCAATATAAAGGCAAAAGTACCCAGAGAGCTATTAAATCAAGAGGTGGATGGGTTGGATACATCCAAACCTACATGGAAGCAACTGGTACTGTCTCTGAAAAGGAAAGCAGAGCCTTTATGAACATGTGGTTATGTAGGTTTATCTTCTATGGAAGATCCAATGAGCCAACCCTGAATCACATGATAAGGGTTGAAGATTTAGCTGCAGGCACACTAATTCCCCTGGGTAAATACCTCCTAGGAGTTGTATACCACATGATGCATCAGATTTCTATCCAAATGTACCATGACAAGGGGATTTCCTATGTGAGTGGCCCTTGGTGGTTCATTCAGATGTGGCTGCAACTCTACATGCACCAAGCAGTGTCTGTACCTCTTCATAATTTAAGTTTTCCTTCGGTTAACTATGCCGAGGGTGATCCAGCAACAACCAAGAGCTGCCAAACTTATGGAGAAGCATCATCATCCATCAGCATTGACATGGATATTGGTCACCTCTTCAAACTGTTCTTCAAAGGTTTCAATAACGTGCTCTGGCTACCTTACAGAGAAAATTATGACTTGAGTTTCCCTTATAAATTCAACTATGAGTCTGGCTATTCTGATAAGATATCTACTGAAATTTTCAATTCTTTTATCAAGCCATGCATCCTACTAGCCGAATTTCATCATGGGAGAATGGTGTAGCCCACCTATGAATTCTACAATCTCAATGTGGCATCTAGGCAATTAGGATGTGGACAACTGCCCCCAAGACCCTTTTTTCATCAATCATAAGATATAGGGAGCTGATCACCAATGAAACAGAAGCCAGAAAAGTCTTTGAGCTTGGACAAGATCTGCCAACATATGAACCGTCCCCATTTGGATTAGTGGATGATGCCCATTCCCTTTTCTCTGCTTGGTGGCAAGAGTGGCACAACCACATTTTCAACATACCAGTTCACCCCTTGTGCCAAGACTTATACTCCCAATTTGCTCCTGAAATTGAGGTAATCTCATTGTATTAGTTATTTATTGTCTCTACATTCATCTCCTATTCTGAAATCTGGTCATGTATATGATTTTGAGCCTACTCCTCCCAACAAAGTATTGGAGTATTACAAAGCTGGGCCTAAACCTACATTGGGTTATAATGCCCCCACTCTAAAAACCTTCATGAAGATCTCTACAGTGTCAAATACTGCCCCTACAGAAGAAAAAGGCAAGAGGAAAATGCTTGAAGACATTCATGTGACCAGAAAAGTGAGGTCCAAAACATCTCAGATATCTCTTAAGGTATGAGTTTTATTCAGTAATAAACTTCACTTTGGAATAAAACTGTCGGTTCTCGTATTAACCACCTTTATCGCAGCCACATATCAATACCCCCAGATCAAACAATGCTCCACCAACAGTAGACATTCCTCTTACTGAAGATGCAGAAACCCAACCATCGGCAGAAGCCCATGACGCTGAAATTGATGAAGCCAAAAGTACTGATGCTCAAGAAACTGCTGAGCGCATTGGTAATATTATGCGGCTAATCACCTTCCCCTTTTATATATCATTCAACTCCCGCTTATGTTTCTGTATCGTTGGAAACAGACAAAATTTTATATAATTTAGCAGGAGAACACTGTTCTGGTCCAGCCCCAAATTCACCTCCTCAGGGCACCCAGTCAAGTCAACCAAGCCAAGGCACACCACATCTTGAGGCTCAATCAACACAACAGGTAACATACTACTTCAAACCATCCTTTCAGCAATTTTTACCCAATCGGCTAACATTCTTTCCTTCCAAGAACACTGTCAAGCCAACCACCAGTTTCTCCTTCACCGTCGATGACTTCATCAGTGAACAAGGTGAAGAGGCTACCTCCCAACAGGCCTTATCAGAGGAAAACCAAGCCCGGCTGCAGGATATAGCTAATCTGCTGAACAAGTACATCGATATTTTGGTCCAAGATTCAGATCAGATAAAGGATATCCTTGAGCTTATCAACCAAGACCTTCCATCTGCTCTCAAGGCCTCTTTAGAGTCTGTAGCCAAACTCAATGATTATTTTGGTATGGTGAAGAGAGCAAACAAAAACATAGCTTCTAGGACTGCCTTGCAGAATAATAAGTCTCTGAAGAAACAAGAAGCCAAAGTTTTATACTCCAATCTCCAGTCTGACAAAGACTCACTGGTGACTCTAGAATCTGAGCTGAAAGTCATGAAGGATGAGAGGATCAGATTAGAAGCTCAACTAGCTGAACTGAATGTCAAGATTCAATCACATGAAGATAAGCTGAAATCTTTGCCGAAATCCATAGAAGCAGCTTCATCAAAAATATCGGCCATCCTGAAGGAAAGTCAACAACTCAAAGCAAGGCTAATCAGCATCCAAATCTCTGAGGATGAAGATCAAACAGTATTGGATGATGTTAGCCGAATCAAGACCGAAGCCTTGGATGTCGTCAATCAGCTTTTGCACTGGTAGAGATATAGCATGCAATAGACTGAACGCAACACATTTATATCCCTAAACAATTGATTATTTTTCACTCTCTTGCACCTTGTATATCCCTGTTCGTATGATAGCATAATCTTCTTTGTTACTCCTGATTATAGCATAACGAATTCATCTTCGGCTCTCAGATAGCCGACTGCTCTTAGCGCAGGGATATAGTCGAACGACTTTTGACATAGCCGATCGTTATTGGTTTAAGGATATAGCCGAGCGACCTTTGATATACCCGAGCCTGGCCCATTCCACCAACGGCCCATCGAATAGGAACAGTCATAACTCGCCTCTTGGTATTCTTTCTCAGCCTATAAATAAACCTTCCTCCCCTTTTCAATGGTTCCAATCAAACTCTTGCCTTCGTCTTCCTCCTTTCCGCTAAAACCAATCTAGAGGAAACCCTAACTCGCACAGTAACAAATGGCGGGAGGTGACAACCGCGGTAAGCGCCCCGCCGAAGGAGCACCTGAAGAGAGCCGGACATGGCGCAATCGGCAGCGCGGGTAAGAATGAGTTTTTGGCCCCCTTGCATTTTGTTCTCTGTTTATTATGCTAGCCCCGAATCTCCGTTCCTGTTCATCAGGATCAATTCCATCTCCACGAGCCACAGCATTCCTCTCCCTACGGCGGCAGCAGGTCAACCGGGGAGTCAGCGTCGGTCTCCTCTGGGTCTTCAGACTCCTATCACTCTCAGCACTGGGACTTAGGTTCGGGGTCGGATGCGGATGCCCCCTACACCCATGTGGAGGCAGCCAACTTCAGGCGCGAGAGGGACGAAACCCGAGGAGAACTGGAGAAGATCTCCAAGCAGTATGGTGTCGACCAACTTGAGTGGGAGGACCAGCGGAAGCAACTCTGCGACGCCATCACGGGTTAGCCGAAAGCAATCTTGTTTTGTATTCTCTTTTAATCTCGTTTGCTCATCTGATTTACATCTTCGTTCAACGCTTTCTGCAGAGAATGAACATCTGAAGGCCGCGGCGGATAGGATCGCCGGCAAGGTCAACGCCCAAGGGGGACCGCCGAGGCGCGTCTTGATAATGCGGACGGCCGCATCAACCAAGTCGCCATCCATGGTGTGCACCACGGCGTGGCCCTGGGGCTGTTGGCAATGACTACCCAGCGCGGTGAGGACTTCTCTATCCAGCCAACCGGCTTCCATGGTCAAATGCCTCCGGAGAATGTCGAAAACATCGACGATCTTCTGGAGAGTTATGAAGATCATGCGACCTCCCTTGCTGCACTCACAGACGCCCAGTCGGTTATCAACAGGTTGTTTGATGCGTAGTTTGTATTTAGGAATCTTATGTAAAGAACCTCCTCTGTGAAATATTCAGGATCTCTACTGGTTCTCCCTTTATTTTGTGAAGTTTTTCTGAGAACAACCGATCCGGAAAAATGCTTGTATGATGTTTTTATATTTTGCTCTAAAGGCGACAAATGCCATGTCGGCTATTCTCTGAGTTTTTCAGAGTATTTTTTGGCTAAAGGCGATATTACCATATCAGCTATCTGTGCATCAAACCCTTTAAGTTCGTTTATGCACCAACCTCAACACTGGGATGAAATCTCTTAAGAAACCTTCCATTGATAGCTCTAGCAAATTCCTCCCCCAATAGAGTTTTTAAGATATACACATTGACAGGCGCGCATCTTACCACTCGAAAAGGTCCTTCCCAATTTGGAGACCATTTGCCGAACGCTCTGTCCTTGGTCCCGATCGGCAATACGGTTTTCCAAACCAAATCTCCTTCTGCGAATTATTTTTCCTTAAC
This sequence comes from Microstegium vimineum, assembly GCA_022036555.1. Taxonomy (NCBI): domain Eukaryota; kingdom Viridiplantae; phylum Streptophyta; class Magnoliopsida; order Poales; family Poaceae; genus Microstegium; species Microstegium vimineum. The sequence continues at coordinate 30,100,819 of CM039133.1, read as the reverse complement.
CTTCTTGTTATAATACCTGGCAACATGCACTTTATTCTTCTCAATATTTTCTAATGCTCTGAGATGAACTAAATGCAAATCTTCTAATTCGTCCATCATGAGATTCTTGTAATCTTCTTTCCTCAAATTGCTCTGCAATGTAACCCTTCTTGATCCTGATTGTAATTCCCATGGTAGCACAGCATGATGCCTATAAACCAACTCATAGGGAGATGCTTGACTGGATCCATGGCAAGCCATTCGATAGGCCCACAGAGCCTCATTAAGAACCGAATGTCATTTCTTTGGCTTTTCATCAATTTTCTTCTAAAAATTTTTGATCATGATCTTATTCGATGCTTCAGCCTAGCCATTGGCTTGCCCATAATAAGGAAAAGAATTGTATAATTTTATTCCCATCTCCTCGGCAAAATCACAAAACTCGGATGAAGTAAACTGAGTTCCTTGATCTATTGTTATGGTCTGAGGAATCTCGAATCTGTGAATTATATGCTCTTTAATAAAATTCATCATGTTCTCTGATGTAACCTTCTTCAGTGGAATAGCTTCGACCCACTTTGTGAAATAATCTGTGGCCAACAGTACAAATTTATGCCCTTTGCAAGAAGGAGGATTAATTTGACCGATCAAATCTATGCCCCATCCTCTGAACGGCCAAGGCTTGACAATTGGATTTAAGGCCGATGTTGGGGCTCTCTGAATATTACCAAATCTCTGACAGTCTTGACACCCTTTGTAATATTTAAAACAATCTTCAAGCATGGTTGGCCAAAAATAACCAGTCCTCCTTATTATCCATTTCATCCTGTAAGCCGATTGATGTGCACCACACACTCCTTCATGCACCTCATACATCAGCTTTCTGGACTCCTCTTGATTCAAACATTTGAGGAGTACTCCATCTATGGACTTGTAGTACAACTGGTCATCAAGGAGTGCGAATTTGATGTCCTTGTATCTGAGTTTTCGGGAGACTCTCCCTCTGGGATGGATTCTTTAAATAATCAACAATTTCATTTCCCCAATCATCAATTATCCGATCCTCATTCAACGCATGAATTTCCTGATCCTCTTGGTACCCCGACGCACTTTGAGCCAATCTGTTTGCTTCTTCATTCTGCCCCCTAGGGATATGATGCAAAGTGGCTACCTGGAAACTCTTTACAAGCTCTCGGCACTCTTCATAATATCCCTTTAACATATCACTCTTGCATTCATATTGGCCGATCAGTTGGTTAATTACTAGCTCAGAATCCCCAAAAACTTCAATAGCAACTGCCCTCACCTCGACAAGCAGTCGGAGCCCTCTAAGCAATGCCTCATATTTTGCTTGATTGTTAGTAGCCAAGGAATCGATAGGGATGGCATACTCAAAGGTCAAACCTCTGGGAGAAATCAAGAGAACATCGGCTCCACCACCTTTGCTACAAGATGAACCATCAAAAAACAAAGTCTGTGGTGCAATGGTTACCATGTCAGCAGAGGGATCACGGTGTTGGGTAACGAAATCAGCAATAACCTGACCCTTTACTGCTTTTGCCGATTCGTACCTTAAATCAAATTCTGATAGAGCTAAAATCCATTTGTCAATTCTTCCATTTAAAATTGGCATTAATAACATGTGTTTTATCACATCAAACTCAGAAACTACCACACATTCGGCATTTAACAGATAATGTCGAAGCTTAGTACATGAATAAAACACACATAAGCAAAGTTTTTCTATAGACGAATACCTTGTCTCTGGATCTAGTAATTTTTGGCTAAGGTAAGCTATTACTCTCTCTTTTCCTTTGAACTCTTGCATGAGGGCCGACCCTATCGTTAGGTTGTCGGCCACCACTTAAACGGCTTGTCAAGCTACGGAGGTACCAATACGGGTGGTGCCTTCATGTACTCTTTGATCTCATCGAAAGCCCTCTGTTGTACGTCACCCCACACGAACTCTTGATCCTTTTTAAGCTTCAATAGCGGAGAGAAAGGTAACACCCTTTCTGACAAGTTATAGATGAATCTTCTCACAAAATTAATCTTGCCTAGCAATGATTATAACTCTGTGAGATTGGTTGGAGGTACCACCTTGTCCATTGCTTCCATGCTCTTCTTGCCGACTTCGATCCCTCCTTTATGGACCAGAAAGCCTAAAAACTCACCAGCCGAGACTCCAAAGGCACACTTATTCGGGTTCATCCTCAAACCATGTTTCCTAGTGCATTCCAAGGTCTTCCTCAAATCGACCAAATGACCCTCATGGTTTCTAGACTTAACTACCACGTCATCAATGTAGATTTCTACAATCTTGCCGATCAACTCATGAAAAATGTAGTTCATAGCTCTTTGATAGGTTGCACCAGCATTTTTCAAACCAAAAGTCATGACAATCCATTCAAACAAACCAATATGACCAGGGCACCTGAAGGCTGTCTTTGAAATATCCTCTATTGCCATGAAGATCTGGTTATAACTGGCATTACCATCCATGAAGCTGATGAGTTCGTAACTAGCCGATGCGTCAACGAGCAGATCGGCAACTGGCATCGGGTAGCCATCCATAGGAGTGGCTTTGTTGAGATTTCTAAAATCAATGTAGACCCTCATCTTCCCATTTTTCTTGTATACTGGGGCTATGTTTGAAACCCAATCTGCATATCTGCATGGCCGAATGAAGTTTGCCTCCAATAATCTTTCAACTTCTTTCTTCACATCGGCCAATACCTCCTCTTTGTAAATCTTCCGAGGAGGTTGTTTGAAAGGACGGTATCCCGGCTTGATCGGCAATTTATGCTCAACGATGGAACGATCCAGTCCGGGCATCTCTGTATAATCCCAAGCAAAAGAATCTTTAAATTCTTTTAGTAGGTCTATCAGTTTCAACCTATGCTCTTGTTCAAATTTGCACTGATAAACATCGGCCTTGGTCTATCATCATCACCAACATCTATCTCCTCTAACTTATCGGCCGACATGAAGCCGCATCCCAACTTCCCTTCGCTATCATCGATCGTGTTCCCCATTAAAAATTACTCTCAGAGCCGATTGCTTGGATTGGTTGTTGGACCTTGCCTGAGACATTCACAGGACCTTCTCCCCAAATCTTTCCAGAGAAACAATCGAAGCCATCATACTCCCAGTAGACAGGCTCTGTGGCAGCAACACTTACCGAATCATCGGCCTGAACAATCTCCACATCATCTCCAACCCATTGAATGAGAGTCTGATGCATGGTTGAAGGTATGCAACAGTTAGCATGGATCCAATCTCTTCCCAGTAGTAGGCTATATGCCCCCTTGCCATCTATGACAAAGAAGGTAGTGATCAGAGTCTAGGACCCAATCATCAATTCGACGTGCACCGCCCCCTGAGTGTCGGAAGGGTTGCCAGCAAAGTCTCTGAGTACCAAATCGGTCTTCAACAGTTCCTCATTGGTCATTCCGAGCTTTCTGAAGGTAGTATACGGCATGATATTGATGGAATCTCCTCCATCAACCAACATCTTGGTCAGGGGCTTGCCATTGATGTACCCCTTCACGTAAAGCGCCTTCAAGTGTCGATGTCTAGCTGGTTTGTCGAACACTACTTGTTGAGTCAGGACGAGTTGGGCCATCAGGTTCTGATACTCGCCCTCATCATCGTCTGAAGACACTTTCTCTCGGATATCTTGGCCTTCGGGAGCTATAAATTCTGATGGAATGAAGAAGGCCATGTATGTATCAGCCGAACGGTTGTGTCCATGCTGGCTTCTGTTCGGCAGTTACTTGTGCTAGTTCTCTGTTCCTCAAACGTTGCACTCTCCTTTTCTGGATTTTCTTCAGCCTTGGTGGACACCACTGTCTGTTCTTCCATGCATACTCTTGGTGCTCTCGCTCATCAGAACGAACCCACTCTTGATCGGCAAACCTCTTACCTTGCCGATCGTCCCTAGGAGCATGTGCCCCAAGTCTCTCATGGACCGGACGGCGGTTGACCTGGGACTGTCTATACCCTGAATACCGATCACTGCATTCGGAGCAATTATCTCTAGTAGGCAGCTTCAGGCCTTCATTCCAACAGTGTTTGAAAAACGAGCATCCCCAATGAGACTGCTCCTGCTCTCTCTCAAGCACTCTCATTCCCTCTGATACACTCCTTCCTCATGCCTCTGACATTCCTCTATGAACCTCTGCTCTTCATACTGCATCCACCTCTGATGCCGCTCTCGCTCCCGTTGCCACTTGTTTAATAGGATCCACGTTGTGACCCTGGGTTTGGAAGCCTCCCCTCCTTCAGCTCGGCTACTCTGGAACTGCCCTCGTTGCCGAAGTTCCTTTTCTGTAATCTGCTGATCAGGGTCAACAACACCAGTCCTTTTTCCTCTATCTAAGGTTAGCACTTTAAACTCGCTCTTGCCCTTGGATTCTTCCGTGGCAACCATATTCATAGAGAAAGATACTGTGTTTTATGCAAAAGGGTTAGGGTCAATCTTCATCTTGCCATCAAACTTCAAATGTCCTTCCTGAATAGCTTTCTGGATCTTCATTCTGAACACCTGGCAATCATTGATGGCATGGGAGTTGGTGTTGTGGTAGCCACAAAACCTCTTGTCTGATTTGGACACATCAAACTCCTTCAGGACGCAACATAGGGTGTCCTTCAGGTAACTTGATGCGTCCTTCCTGAACAGCAACTCAAAAAGCTTGTCTGATTTGGACACATCAAAGTCATAGGTACCTTTCTGTTGCCTCAACCACTGCTGATTGACTTGAGTCGGTTCTTTTGCCCAGACCAGTTCGGCTGTAGCGATTTCATCTTCATCCTCAAACTCTGCCGCCTCTTCCAGGAAACTCTGATACACTGTATTAGTTATGTCACCCTTCTGGAAGCGGTTATCCCTTCTGAACCCTTGAGCCTGGTTATTCATCATTGCTAACCGTTGTGACAACTGACCGAGGTCCTCAAAGTCCATACCAAACAGCTTCTCTCTAATGTTCGGCTGCATGCCTGCCACTGCCATCCCTGGCAACTGGTCATCTGGCAAGTTCAGAGAATAGCAGAGATTCTTAGTTTCCCTAAACCTGTGGAGATATTCCTGGGGTGTCTCATTAGCCCTCTGTCTCAAGCTCATTAGATCGACTAGCTTCTTTTCATTGGTGCCTGTAAAGAAATATGTGTGGAATTTTTGCTCTAAATCCGCCCAACTGCCGATGGAGTTCGCCGACAGCGACGCGAACCACGTGAAGGCTGGTCCTGTCAGAGACAAAGGGAAATACCAAATCCTCCAAGTGTCATCTGTGGATGCCTCTCCCAGCTGCATCAAGTATCGACTGACATGCTCTATGGTGCTAGTGTCATCTTGGCCAGAGAATTTGGTCAGATCTGCGAGAGCCTTAACTCTCGGAGGGAGAGTCACTCGGTTATACCACTCTGGATAAGGGGATCGGTATGCATATGACTGATTCTTTGGCTTCAAGCCAAAATGATTCTTCATCATGTCTGCCATCCTATCCATGATAAGATCGACACTGGGATGCTGTCACACCCGGTTTTAAGAACAAAACCGAATACACACCATATGTGAGCCTAGGAAGTCAAATCTCACATATAGCTACAAATTAAGGTGATATCAAAAGACAATACTTAAATATATAACATATAAGGTCAAAGGATAACCTTAACACAACAAATAGCGGAAAGACGACTCTGAACTTCGGGCGAAGACCCCAACTCCACAGGGACCAACTGACTGGTTGATCACAAGCCTATCTCTTCCAACTCTTGCAATCTGGTACCCATCCGGGATTTTTATCCAAGTATTGAAAATATAGCAAGTGTAAGTACATGTCATACTCAACAAGATAACATGGGGTTCATGAGGCTCAAAAAGGATAGACACGGGTTTAACTGCATCAGCTTTTAGTAAGTCATAGTTTTAGCAGTTGAGTAGCATCAAGTTCAACATAAGCCCAAATAACCACATGATCAGGTGAACAAGATATAATGCTTATATGAACAAGTCACAATAATCAACAAAAATAACAACTGATGAGCCATGACATAAGGACATCACACAATAAGGAGCCCAAGCCACTCGTAACCGTGAGCACGGCTATCATGATAGTTTTTAACTCTGCGCAGAGGTGTACATCTTTACCCACAAGTCGTGAATTGCCCTTTTGCCTGAGGAGATCAGCCTCTTAACCCTCTACCAAGGAAGGTCGGCAGGGTTCACTACGAGACCGTTCACAGATTCCACTAATAGGTAACAACCTGCTACAAGTTTTCTTTAACGAGATCGTAAGAACTCCCCTCCCAGAAGTCACCGCAGTGCACCTTCCGGCAGGCCAAGTCCCCACTTTCTCAGAGCCCTTCTTGTGCCCTCTCGGGTAAGTTGCCACAAACTAGCAAAAGCCTAATACTGAGTCAAGCCAGAGCCCATTAGCTTATGGTAGTACTGTTTTCTCGGGGTAATCTCTTACAGAAATATCCCTATGAGTGAGAACACAGGTGTGAGTTCCTGATGTTCCACCTATAGTCCACGTTGCTAAAAAGTCATCTTTTATCGTTATTGCATATATCATTAGTCAAGTTACAAGATCATGGTTATTCTTTATGAGCACTAGCACAAGCTACCCATATGCAAACCCTCAAAGGTGACAAGGCACAGGATATCAAATCTAGGTAATCCTCACGGGAATTCAAGGTTACATGCATATGAATGAAGTGACATTAAAATGTATAGGTAACAAGGAATATCCCATGCTATACTTGCCTTAAATGCTTATATCCTTTCTTCAACTGATTCTCAACTTCAGATGGCTTCTTCTTGATCTCCACATAACACTCACCGATTGGACAAGATAGTAAACACCACACAAGCAGCTGAACAAACATGCATAACATACAATAGATCTATTTAGAACAATACACCAATCAATGAAAAGAGCTTTAAAAGAAATCTACGTCTTTCCACGATCACATAGATGCGAGAACCACGCTAATCGGATCTATAACGGAAAAGATACGACTACCCACAGATTAGCTTTAAAAAGAAAACTAGGCTTCATTTATTTTATCTATATAAAAAGCATGTATTGGATACTTCAGAGAAATACCCAAACTGAATTAATTCACATTATATTTTCTTGGAAAACAAGATTAAACTAGGTATATATTATTTTATGAAAAGCCGAGGTGGAAACCCTAATTTGTTTTAATTGGAAAACCATTGCTTATAGATTAATCAATTATCATCTTATTTGAAAGAAGGAAACATATTTATTACTGTTACTACCATGTAGATCTTATCGTTACGAAACCAACGCAACTAGAACGGGACAAAACAGATCTAGAACGTAGAGATTATAAATTAAACAAGATTTTCTATATAAGATTAATTCATTAAAAAGGATTAATCTAAACTTTATTTTCAAAAGACTTTAACATAGATGAAAACTGTACCATTAGATAGATCATGAAATTATGAAGCTAACGCAACTTGTTTGGGTCAAAACGGATTTAAAACAAAGATTTTATGGGCATTTGAAAACATATGGCAAATCTGTAAATAAAGATTTTCCTTTTATTTTTTATTAAAAAGAAACTGACTGGTGATACGCTTTACGAAGGAGAAGGCGTAAAGAGGAACTACGCCTCTGGACTGCGGGTTGAGAGGGGAAGAAAGCTAGGGGCTCTTTAACAAAATCGCCCACGAAGAGGTACAGGACGATCTGATCCATCGGATCGGATTTGGGTGGTCTAGATTAGAACGGAGGGGTGAGACAGAGGGAACCCGCCAGAGGGGACACCGAGCCCGGCGGCTCCATTGCTGCCAGCGGCAATTTCTCGCCGGAGAAAACCCAAGAGGGCCCTAGAGGCCACGGTTACGAAGGGGGAGGGTACAGAGAGCAAGAGGAGAGTACCGCGGACTTACCCAGGGTATCAGGGACGGTTGTAGGTGGATGGAGGCGGCTGGCCACGTACGACCGCGGGCGCGGGCTCTCTAGGTACGACGACGGCATGGTGAGAGCAAGTAGAAGAGAAACCGGGGGCACCGGGAGAACGAGGGGGACAGCGCGACCTCACCTGAGTGCTTCGCGAGGGCAGAGGTGCACTAGGAGGAGCCGACAACGTTGAAAGGCGGCACAGAGCTCACTGCAAGCGGGGATGCGCGGATGGGGGCGGTTCCAGATGAAATTGAGAGGGGGGAAGCGTTCTCGAGGTAACGGACCTTTCTCCCTAGGGGTTTGACGGCTGCTGGTGAACAGAGGAGCTTCACCGGCCTCCAATGGCTGCGGCGGCTAGAGTTCGAGCTCGCGGCGGCTCTGTGGGGGCTAGGGCGAGGCGCTGGGTGAAGCGATGAGGGTGCGGGGGGACATGGGAGGGCGGCGGTATTTATGCAGGGGCGAGACGTGGCCCGCACGCCGAGGCAGTTCCCGGGGCGGAGGCGGAACGGACTCTGCTTCGGCAGAGTCCCGAGCTGGGACGTCTCGATGAAGGGGATGACATGTGGGGTCGGTGCGTCAGCGGAACAGGGGAGGGAGAAGGCGTCCGCGCGTGGGAGTTGGGCCAAGGGCCGACTGGGCCGAGCCACTTTGGCCGAAAGGGAGGAAGAGCTGGGCCACGACGATGTGAACTGGGCTTGGCCCAAAGGAGAGGAAGGGTGCTGGCCTGCGGGAGGAAAAGAGGGAGAGGAGAGAGCCGGTTGGGCCTTCGGGCCAGATGGAGGAGAGGAGGGTTTTTCCTTTAAAAAGAACTTCTCTTTTTATTTTTCTTTTGCTTTTCCTTTCTTTTTCTCCAAAACCTTTTTCAAAACATTTTCAAATCATTTTTAAATTCCTTTTTGCTTTTGGTCAAAACCAATCAATACAATAAATACAATGCAATGGCATGAATGCACAAAGATGTTTCTATCCCTAGGATAATTTTAATATTCCAAAAAGTTTTTATTTTACTATATTCTCATGAGCACAAAATTCAAAATTAAATCAAATTCAATCTATTTCAAAAAAATTCAAATTTTCAGGTGTTACAGATGCTGAGCTCCGCGTGCGTGCCCTTCAAGTGGTAACCCTACCGGGCGCCCTTCAAGTGGTAACCCTACCGGGCTCCTGTATCTAGGATTCGGGAGAGCATTGATGGCGCTGTAATCGGCAAATTCTTGATACCCCTGCTCATACGTGCTCTTTTGCAGCCTGTTTGCTATTGGGGATATCTTGAGAGCCGAATGCAGGACGTTCCCCGACATGTCGAACGCAAGCTGGCCGTGAGTCACGGGATGTTGCTGCTTCTGGTGAGGATCCATCCTAGCAGCTTGGACCATGTTCGGCACTCCTTCTCCCTCAGCGGTCTTCTCCTGGTACTTGGGCACATGGAATAGCATCGCCCCCTGTATCGGACCATGAGTCTCCTCAAAGAGTTTGTCGGCTGATGGTCCGAACGTGCTGACCATGATCTGGCAAAAAGTATTCAGAAAAGTTGTATGGTGATTTGTCATAGTTTCACTCATAGCTTTGTAGATCACCGCACCGATTCTACGAGCCCCCTCCTCATCCGTGCAGTCAGATTGATTCGGGAGGAGGGTTCTTGGGAGAGCTTGTTTCTGGATAACTTTATTACTTTTGTTCTTTGAGAAAGGCATCAGGCATTTATTCTGAAACTCGTCGCATGTCTGCTGGACCGTGCTCCTCATGTCTGCCGGCAATTCATCCATGGTTACGTCCAGAACCAGGCTGTTGTCGGTCTCAACCATCCTGTCCCACCGAGCGTGCCAAAAAGTGTGTTGACACAAAAAGTGACGTACTGCGTCTCACACACAGCAAGCCGGAAAGCGTGACTTCAATCGGGTGCCCGGGTGTTTTAAGAACCGAAAATGTGTCAATCAGTTTGACCTGAAACTAACAAGGGATGAAAGTCATTAGATATAAACTAGAATATGCCGGATAATACCAGACAGTTCCATATGTACGGCCCTGAAGCCACTTACAACGACATACAACTATGAAAGCTATCTGCCAACAGGTTTTATGAAACATTTGGCTAAAACAGATAGAAAGCACGTAAACTAATGATTGCCGAATGCGCGTGCATGGGAAAAGGACGTACAAACGAATCATGATTGAATATGGATTAAAGAATAACCAAGCTCGGCAATCAGCCGAATTGGGGTCCATGATGAAGGAAACACGTAAGCAAACATGATTAAACTAATCAAAAGTCTGCATCTGCCGCACGATACCTAGCGTCACCAAAGCTTAAACATGGATAGCATGCATGAACCCGCAACATGTAACAATCTAGATTCGAACTGATTCGACTATTATAGATGTAAGATCTATTTATAGGAGCAACACGAAAGTAACAACTCATTATAACATGAATAGATCTATATAAGTTAACAAGAGCCGAACCGTATTAATCTAGATTGGGCAAAGGTGTATTGCACATATGTAAAGATTATCCAAAACATGCAACACGATATCTTAATGAATCCAATAGATCTTTCCAAATCTACAAGAGCCGATAACTATCTTGTTTATGCTAAGCATATCGAGCAAACACTCGCCGCACAGTATTTACTTGTAAACAAAACATAAGTGAAGACTACTTGATCATCAATCAAGGATCCGCCGCACGATCAATGATAACAAACAAGACTACTTGCTTCAACGTCTAAATCCACCGCATGATACTAGACATGATAACAAGGTTGCCAAGACTTACGGAGGTCGACGGATCGATGATTCCTCTCGAAGAACTCGACGACACGACAAAGGACTCGAAGTTGGCACGGGGCCAATTGTATTGATTTGGTTGTGAACACTTTTTACAATAGCTAAGGGCTTATATTTATACCCTGGCTATAACATGAGTCCTAAGAGAACACAGTTACAAAAATATTAAAGGAAGGAATACAATATTTTGACTTTGGTTTCCTTCGGAGTCCTCATTGCCTTAATTATCGCAACTATTGTTACTAATTCGGCTCCCACTTGCCGCCTTCGTCGCTCTGGTGGAAACCGTCCTTCTTCTGATTAACCGATTGCAATCGATTGCCGAATCTGAGAACTTAATCGACCGCATGGATTTCGCCGAATGCTTCTGGGCATCTACCTGCGCCGACTCATCGTGCACTGGCCCACTTGTCATGGTGCAAAAATCCTGTGTTAACACATGCCCCCTCAATTTCGAGATAAAAGTCGTTTATCCTGAAATTGACCGCAAGCTTCCTTTTTCCTCTTAGGTTTATACTGCTCAACACCGCAGCCGCCACTCAAGAAATTCACACTTCGGCATTCTCAAATCCGCATCGAACCCTAAATGGCGACCCAGGATGAGATCCCAGAGGTAAAATTTCAACCCATTTTCTCATGTATTCGACAATCCCTAATCGATCTTCCTGCCTCTCTCCCAATTCATCCGCTTTCTTGATTTCATTGTTATTGAAGGAATACAAGAACGAGATTTTGATTCCATATGCCGCAAATCCCGATTCCTATCTCCTTGGTCCCATGGGCAATCCTAACCCAACTGAGATCATTGAGAAGGAAACTTTGAGGATTCCTTTCAAATCCAGAGTTGCTCCACCAAATCAATGGCCAAACACCTTCAAGACTTGGCCGCTTCCTCCAATAGTCGTATGGCGAAACTGGTACCGCAGGATGTTGAGCAAGAATAGTAGCAGCTGGGACAACCAAGACATCAACCATTGTCTAGAGCTATCTCTATCAGAAATGCCCAGAAACGAACCTCTTCTGATAGCAGCCTCTCACTTCTGGTCAGACGCCATCAACGCTTTCGTCTTTGGTCATGGTATGATGAATCTTACCTTAGCCGATGTGTTTATGATGATTGGCTTAGACGTCTCCAAATCAGTACGCCCTTGTCAATATAAAGGCAAAAGTACCCAGAGAGCTGTTAAATCAGGAGGTGGGTGGGTTGGATACATCCAAATCTGCATGGAAGCAACTAGTACTGTCTCTGAAAAGGAAAGCAGAGCCTTTATGAACATGTGGTTATGTACGTTTATCTTCTGTGGAAGATCCAATGATCCAACCCTGAATCACATGATAATGGTACGTCTAAATCCACCGCATGATACTAGACATGATAACAAGGTTGCCAAGACTTACGGAGGTCGATGGATCGATGATTCCTCTCGAAGAACTCGACGACATGACAAAGGACTCGAAGTTGGCACGGGGCCGGTTGTATTGATTTGGTTGTGAACACTTTTTACAGTAGCTAAGGGCTTATATTTATACCCTGGCTATAACATGAGTCCTATGACAACACGGTTACAAAAATATTAAAGGAAGGAATACAATATTTTGACTTTGGTTTCCTTCGGAGTCCTCATTGCCTTAATTATCGCAACTATTGTTACTAATTCGGCTCCCACTTGCCGCCTTCGTCGCTCTGGTGGAAACCGCCCTTCTTCTGATTAACCGATTGCAATCGATTGCCGAATCTGAGAACTTAACCGACCGCATGGATTTTGCCGAACGCTTCTGGGCATCTATCTCCGCCGACTCATCGTGCACTGGCCCACTTGTCATTGTGCAAAAATCCGGTGTTAACACTATCCTATGCGGATAATACTGTCTTCAATCATGTTTCGTTCCTGCTTGAACTACGGCCCAATTTTCTCCTTTTATTGATGTTTGTTCTAAAGGCGATACATCGTATCGGCTGTCACCAGTTCAGAGCTAACCACTGCCATGCTGGAGGTGATATGAGTCATATCCGCTACTCATCTTGACCGCCTACTAACATGGTGGTTCATATGCTGGAGTGGCGCTCCTGAGACGTTTCCTTCTAGAATCTCATGGACCTCACCCGGGACGCCTTTCGTGACCTGGTATAGATCTTCTTGGTTTGGTCTTTCATCCGTCATTTTTACTATCCTTAATTCCAATGGGCAAGATGAATCTCCAAACCACAATCCCTTTCTGCCTTAGCTCTCAGATACTTGCTTTGATGTCCACATGAGGAAAGAAACTGGACAACCGACAACCTCTGCTCTGCTCCAATGCCCGTTTTCGTGTTCTCATAGGTCGTACGATTGTCCGATACTCGACCAAGAACCTCTGGGGGGATCCACACTCGTCTGATCACTGGCAGCCACTGACTAAACTGGAGGAGCATACCTGCCCCCCGAGACGACGATGTGATGACTTCGTCTCTTCGGCTCTGCTCGCAGGTGGATCCACACGGAATGGCGCTAGCGAAACACATCCATCAAACTGATCCCTCTTTGCGGTAGTGAGTGGTGAAACCGGTCACCTAGTGATTTCCCGAGAGCGTGCTTGCGATGGTTACCCTGGAACCGTGTTTCCTTCCTCACACTAGGGTGGCTCCGAGATCTTCAAGGTGCTCTCAGCGCTCCTTGCGCCTTTGCCACCTCGTCGTGGACTTTGTCGGTCAGCCTATGAAAGATGTAACTCATCGCTTTCTGCTAAGTGCTGGTCGGCATTCCTCAATCTGAAGACAAGAATCCTTTACTCGTGTAGTTCTGGCGTATTCGAAGGTGGTTGTGCATCACCCCCGCCGAAGATCTGACTGTACCCAGCGTTACCATCCATAAACTTGTCACTTTGTGGCCTGACGCTACATCGACTAGCATATCGGCCGCCGGCGCTGAGTACTCATCTGTTGGGGCAGTCTCACTCGCCCCATCCTCTTACGCACAGGGACCGTGTCGACGACCCATCTAGCACCTCTGAGTGATCCTTGCTTTGTAGAGCCGAGCGACTTCATCCTTCGTATCGGCCATGGCTCCATCTTTCCCGGGCCGCCACCTGTCTTAGCCGATACCTTTTTCTTGATCGGTAGGTGATGCTCGATCAGCTTCTGGTTCAAACTGGGCATCTTGCAATCCCAAACCAAACATTCCTTGTGTTTCAGAACAATCCCCTTCGAACCTTAGGACTTGGTTTGGTTCTGTAGTGCGCCGGCCTAAGCTTGTCGCCATCTAGCTTGTTGGTCGACGTAGGCCTCTTGCATAGTTTTTCCTCACCCTTGCCTGTCACTCCTCCTCATTTAAGTTGACTTCTCGGGTCAGTTGTTGACACACAATGTTGAGAGTGGTGAGGTCTTCTTGCAACCTTCTACCTGAAAAGCAGTCGAAAGCGTAATCCTTCAAAACCCAGTGAGCAGGGTCAACGGTTGCTATAGAAATTGAATCATCGGCCGGAATGACCTCTAGTTCGTCATTGTCCAGCCATTGTACTGCAATCTGATGCATCGTGGATGGGATACAGCAATTGGCATCAATTCAGTCTCTACCCAAGAGCAGATTGTATGAGCTATCTCCGTCAATGACGAAGAAAGTCATCAACAGAGTCTTGCTGCCAACTGTCAACTCCACCTGTAGGACCCCTTTTTCTTCGGACTTCCTCCCTCCGAAGTCGTCGAGTGACAGATCTGTATTGAAGAGCTTCTCGGATTCTAGTCCTAGCTTTGGGATAATGTGAGCTGGCATTAGGTTGATCGAGGCACCGCCATCAATTAGTATCCTTCCGACAAACCTCTCGTTGTTGTATCCTTGGATGTATAGTGCCTTCAGGTGCCTATGCTTGGTGGGCTTGCCGAAAATCACCTGGAATTCACGCGTGAGCGTACCGGCCTGTCCTCCAAACTCCAACTCGTCAAAGTCGGAGTAGACTTTAGTGTCCACCGGTGTTTTGAACTCCACAGGCAGGAAGAAATTAGCGACGCAACCTGCTGCATCACGACGCCGCCTGTTGGCCCTCTGACGTCGGAACCTCCTCTTATGGGTCTTGGCCAGCCTTTCGGGATTCTAGGATGTTTGGTGCTTGTTGGGCTGGCCTGGCCGAGACTAAGCACGGTCTATGCTGACAACCACAGTGTTGGGCGAACCACGAACACCATCTTTGAGAACACGCCGATTCCCCTCCTTATATTCCACTTGTCATCGAGTGAACTGGCCATCATCTTGGAGCCTTCTATATTCCTCGAAACGTTCGTTGCACCCGGGACAATTTTCCCTGGTAGGCAACTCTAGATTCTTGTTAAGGCAGTACACGAAGAACGAGTAATTTTCATGCACGTCGATCGGCTCCACAGCTCTGGAATGTGCCACTATTGGTTTCTTTTCTTTGTCTTCTCCGCTTTGCCGCCTCCGCCCTGCCTGGGAAGCAGGCAGGTAGTCGACACCAGGCGGATCGATTATCTCGTTTGAGACGAGTAAGTCTCTTTGTCTTTCCATCCTTCGTAGGGTCTCTTCAAACTGTTCCTCGGTCAGCAGGGAGTCCGGACCGAGGATCTTCAGCCTCTCGTCTTTGGTCATGCATGAGACTTCAGCCTTGCCTTTGTCCATGTTTGACGATTATGGTCCCACTAGGCGTGCCAAAATGTGTTGACGCCAGCAGCAGAGCTTGATCTCCTGGACCCCTTAAGCGGCTAAAGCCACTTCGATGATCGATTCCAGGTGTGCCAATCAATTTGACCTACAATTGACAAGGAGATGAAATGTCAAATTATGGGTGCCGGTTGTTGCCAGATAGTTCCATGAGTGTGCGGCTGCGAACACATGGTGGATAAGTACCCATGTATGTTCAGCTTTGATGATGAGTGATTGACCAACACTTGAGCGTTTCAGTTTGAGTGGCTTACCCTAAACCTTTGTGAAAGCAAATGTGTGCCTGTCTATCTGCTTGCGGTGTGCAGGTGCTATGCCTAGTGACAGTGGTCAATGGCGTGGAGAAGGTCGAGTAGAGGCTTGCCATGCCGATGGACTGAGAGCAGTGAAGGGTGGAAGCGGGGCTCGGACTGAGGGACCATGGGCGCCAGCAGACTAGCTGTGGTGGCTAGTGCTTGGCACCGGCAAGTGCGAGAGGACATGGAGGTAGACCGAGTCGACCGAGTCAAGACGGTGGACACGCGAGTCTAGTAGAGGCTCAGGGGACTCGGAGTCCGACCGGGCTGTGACAAGGTGGCTCGTGTCGAGCGGTTTGGTGGTTTGGGCTTCAAAACCATCCGAGGACGGTTTCCAAGTTTGGGCCTCAAAACTCGGGGTTCGGTAGTTGAGCCGAAAGCTACCGGTAGTGGGTTTCCTGGGTTTGGGCCTCAAAACCTAGGCGAAGCTTCCAAGGAAGCGGGGATGGCACGTGGCGGAATCCTGGAGGTTGGGTCGAGGTGATGGCAACTCCTGGCAGGAAGCAGGGCCGTCCATTCAAAATGCGGGAGATATTTTCCGGAGCTTGGACTGCAATGCTTAGGCTAGGTAGTTCACTCAGTGTATCTAGGGGGTCTTTGGGAAATATCCAAAGCCCGATAAGTAGGGGGTGAATGGGTATCCCTCATCCCATCTCTTGAACCCTAATCATTTGCCCTAACTCTCTCTCTCTCTCTCTCTCTAACCTCTCTCTGTTCATGAGATCCCTAGGTTGATTTCACCAACCTTTGTAAGAACTCGCTAATCTTTTGGTGGAATCAGAGGCCCGACTCTCCGAGTGCCATGGCACGGTTAGTTTCTTGATCGAGTCTCCTCGTTTGCTTGTGTTCTTGGGGTTTTGGTTTTGCTCTCTCTTTTTCCCGAGATGATTTCTCCTTGTAGGGAGTAGCTCTTGCAAATTCGTTTGAACCAAGTTCTTGGTACTCGTGAGGAGCAACTTTGTACCGAAGGAATTCTCCTCAAACCTCTTGAGTACACAGATCGGGCGATTTCTTTGCGGCATTCTTCGTTTCTTGTTGCCTCCTCCCAAATCCTTGTTTCTCTTCAATCCGAACCGAATTGAGCGATGATTTCCTCGGGATAGCTCCTCCATAGTACTAGAATCATGCCTACCAAGTTGGGCTACTAGTGGAGATGATTTGGTTAGGATTTGAGAAGATTTGGTGGAGAGAAAAGCATTTTTTGCGTTTATTGCGCTCTGCTCGGGGGCGTCGGACGCTCAATCAAGAGGCGTCGGATGCTAGGACGTGCTAACGTCAGCGTCCGTCGCTCGCTCTGTCTACGCGGCTCAAGTTCGCATTGAACTCTCCCATCGTTCGTCGCCTGTCCGCCAAAGCGTCCGTCAGGTTTATCGTTTGACACCCTCTCTGTTCATTTTGCGTCAGACACTCGCCAGAGTCCGTCGAGGTGCCGCCAGACGCGTCCGTCTCCTGGAGGACCTCTCGGGTTCGGCTCTGTGTTGGCGTCAGACGCTAAGCACAGCGTCCGTCGCCCAGCGTCCGACGCCCAGGCTTTGGGTTCCTCTCTGGAGTGCTCTCTGGAAGGTCGACGGACGATCTGATAGCGTCCATTGCCCTTCTGCTCAGTGTTTGTCGCCCTGCCTGTCAGCGTCCGACGCCTGTTGTGCTTGCTGTTTTCTTCCATTCTCTTTGCGGTTTGTTTCTCCAAGTTCGTGGATAGCTCCGATGTGTTCCTAGGATATCTCCTAGAACATCCACCCTCTCGGGGGTCGTGAGTACTAGTTCGTGCTTTGGTTTGTGTCTGGGACAAGGGTCAAGATCTTCCGAAGGGAGTTTTTATTTGGCTCCCATTCACCCCCCCCCCTCTGGTCGCTGTTTCCGGTCCTTCAATTGGTATCAGAGCCGGTTAAGGATCATTCCACCTTACACGGTTCTTGATCCGCGAAAGCAACATGGAGCGAGGTGCTGGTAAACCTCCTTACTTCGATGGAACCAACTTTGCCTATTGGAAGGTGTGCATGTCCGCTTACCTCCAAGGGCTTGACACGAAGTTTTGGGAGATTTGTGTGAATGAGAACTACGTGGTTCTTGACGCTCGGATCACCGATGCCCAAGTTACGCAGCATGCGTCAAACGCAAGAGCCCGTAGCATTCTCTTCTCTTGTTTGTCTCTTCCGGAGTTTGAACGAGTTTCGAGTCTCACTACGGCACGAGAGATCTGGCAAACACTCTTGAGATATCATGAGGGCAAGCCTCAGATCAAGTCCAGACTCTTTGACATGTACTGTAGAGAGTACGAGAACTTTGCTCAGTTGGCCAGCGAATCTGTTGACGGGATGTTCACTCGCTTCCAATCTATCGTCAACAAGATGTGTGCTAATCGAGCCAACTTGCCTTATGATGATCATGAGATGGCTATCAAGCTTTTGCATGCTCTTGATCGGAAGGTGTGGGAAATGAAGGTGGCTGCCATTCAGGAGTCACCGGGCTATGATGCCCTGACCGTGGACGAGCTGTTCAGCAAGCTCAAGTCCTTGGAGATTGACTACCAGACCCGGGACAAACTTGAAAACCTGTCGAAACCATCTATGGCGTTGGTTTCTGGCCCCGGTGGTATGTCTTCTTCCTCCTCTAACCCTTCACACTCTTTGTTTGCTTTGTCTTTGATTTCTGTGATAGAGGAGAAAGTGGAGGCTCTTGGAGATGATGAGCTGGCCCTAGTCATCACTAGGTTCTCACGGTTTCACAACAACCATTTGAACCGACGACATGGTGGCTCGGCCAAGGGGTGCTACCGTTGCGATGATCAGGGTCACTTCATCGCAAACTGCCCCAAGAAAGTTGCAGCCAAGAAAGCTGCGGCCGACTTCACCAAGTGCAAGGACAAGCGCGAGCACCACTTCGAGGACAAGCACAAGCCCAAGGGCGGCTACAACCGAAGGTCTTCGAAGAAGGTGATCGACAAGGTGAAGGCCAAGCACCGAGCCTTCCTCGCCTCACTTAGCGACATCGATGCCTCCTCCGACGGAGGTGCTTCCTCAAGCGATGATGAGTCGAAGGGAAAGGTTGAGTACAAATTCAATGGACTATGCTTCTACGCCGACGCCAAGAACGGTGGCTTTTGCACCATGGCGATTGAGGAAGGCAAGGTCGGTAAGAGCAAGGATGACTCCGACTACGACTCCGACACATCCGAGGTATCACCATGGCACCAAGAATGGTGGCTTTTGCACCATGGCGATTGAGTCTCTGAACGACACCTTGATGACTCAGGATGCGTTGCTCAAGCGTGTCGCTTGTGAGAGGAAGGATTTTAAGGCGAAATACCTTAGCGCGCTTCATGAGCTAGATTTTGCTAAGGCGTTTGTGGTGGTTACCGAGGAGGTAGAGTGTGATTCTTGTGCCATCCACATGTCTGATCTTGTCACACTCCAGGACAAGTATGGCGCTCTACTTGAGGAGGTTAGTGAGCTGAAGGCTAGGCCTAGCTTACTTGGTGCGTGCAAGTCCTGCTTAGGCTTGTGTTCTGAGCTGGCACAGAAGGATGCTAGGATCGTTGTGTTAGAGAAGGTCAGCTCAGATAGCACTAGAGAGTCGGATCACTTTGAGGCTTTGGAGCTTGAGATCGCGTCATGCAGACACGACAAGATGCGTACTGAGGAGGAAAACACATATCTTTGGTCCATCCTGAGCTGGGTGTCTTGCCGAGAGCCGCAGTTAGGGATGTAGCTTAGCCAATGCAAGCGGGCTGGCAGCACGGGAGTAGTCTTTGCTATAGGTGGGAAGGACGATAGCATGTTCGGTAAAATCGGTGAGTGCAGTGGTTTGAGCAGGAGTGAGAAACCCACCACACCTTCCAAGTTTACCAAGTTTTCCCCACCTAAGCCTACCGACCCTACCAAGCTACCTGTGAGAGATGGTGTGTTTGAAGATCCACCAAAAACCACTCCATAGAAGCAAATGTGGATTGCCAAACCGAACCATCTTCGCAACCCACTTGACACACTGCCAGACATCTCTAGTAATCCTCTTCCTAAGAAAGCTAGAGCCACCCAACCTAACAAGAGAGTGCCTACCAAGAGTGTGGTGAGGTACCATTATGAGTATTGTGAGCGGCATGGGCACTTGGCTGAGTTTTGCTTTAGGAGGAAGAGAGATGATCGGAGGCAGGTTGAGTTGAACAACCGGGACATGTACCACCCACGAGTTGGGGTGCATGAACCAGAAGTTCAGAGGCACACTTCTAGGCCTAGAGGTACAATGCCTCAAGGTACTAGGCCTTAGGAGGTGAGATCACGTGGTGGTCGTGCTCGACGGGGTACCGGTCGTGACCCATACGACTATGGGCCTCGTGGCGGTGGCTTTACTCCACCCTTCTCTAGCGGACCATGTTTTCCCCATCGTGGTGATCGCTATTTCCCCATGGGACAGGAGATGTTTGGTTTTTCTCCTAATCCATTCTTTGGGCAAATGGGACAACACTGGTATCCTTCATAGTTTACTAACCCCAGTGTTGCGTCGTTTGCTCACCCTATGTCTTTTTATTGATGTAGGAAGGAGGACTGGAGGAGACTTGGCTTGTGGATTCCGGATGCTCATGCCATATGACCGGAAGTGCCAAGTGGTTCTCCAGCCTCGACCCCGTGCACCACACCGAGTATATCACATTCGGGGACAAGAGTAAAGGTAAGGTTGTCTGCCGAGGGTCGATCCGAGTGAACTCTTCTTTTGTCCTCAAGGATGTTCCTTTGGTTGCGAATTTGCATTTTAACCTTCTCTCGGTTTCGCAACTCCTTGATGACGGTTTTGAAGTGAGTTTCAAGCCTAATCTCTCTCAGATTTTTGACTCTCGTGGTGAGCTTGTTTGCCGGATTTTACCCTTCGGGAAGGTTTTTTGTGCGAATTTTACTATCTCTTCTGGACCTTCTCGTTGTATTCTTGTCGGTTCTTCTTCTGAGCTTTGGAAGTGGCATAGGAGATTGGGACATTTGAGTTTTGACTTGCTTGCAAGGCTTAGCTCAATGGACCTTATCCAAGGATTGCCAAAGCTAAAGTTCGAGAAGAATTTGGTTTGCCATCCTTGCAGGCATGGCAAGATGGTTGTCGCTTCCCATCCTCCTGTGACTGAGATCATGACCACTCGACCTGGCGAGCTCTTACACATGGACACAGTTGGTCTAGCTCGGGTTAGGTCGGAAGGAGGGAAGTGGTATGTGGTTGTAGTCGTTGATGACTACTCGAGATACTCTTGGGTGTTCTTTTTGGAGAGTAAGGATGAGGCTTTTCCTTTGGTTCGAGATCTTATTTTGAGATTGCAAAATGAGCTACCTAAGAATGCCATGAGAGCTATCCGTAGTGACAATGGCACAGAATTCAAAAATGTTCACTTTGCATCTCTTTGTTCTTCCTTGGGTCTCGACCATCAGTTTTGCTCACCTCACACTCCTCAGCAAAACGGTGTTGTTGAGCGCAAGAATCGGACCCTTGTTGAGATGGCCAGGACGATGCTCGATGAGCATAGGACTCCTAGGCGGTATTGGGCCGAAGCACTTAGTTCTGCTTGCTATGTTTCCAATCGCATTGTTCTCCGAGCTTTCAAGAAGAAGACCTCTTATGAGATGTGATTTGGGAGACCACCCAAGGTAAGTCACCTACGGGTGTTTGGGTGCAGGTGCTTCATCCTCAAAAAGGGCGGTAAGTTGGACAAGTTTGAGTCTCGGTCTTCTGACGGTATCTTTCTTGGTTATTCTACTCACTCTCGTGCCTATCGTGCACTTAACCTTGAGACTAACCGAGTGATGGAGACTTGTGAGATTACTGTCGGTGAGACTATGCCATGTGTTTCCACTACTTTTGAGCTTGCAGGTGATGATGAGGTGAACACTAGCATCTTTGTGGAGGAGGAGCAGGACGATGTCGATTGGGGTGCTCCCGAGCCAACTCCACTGGCTGCCCCCGTTGACTCTGCGACGTCCACTTCGACTCACGGTCCCGATCCGACTACTTCCTCTACATGGGGTTCGTTCGAGCAGCTTCCTCAGTCGGTGCCCGTTGCACCTGAGGGAGCTCCAGCTGCTGTCGAGGGGGAGGCCATTTCGTCCAGGCAAGATCCCTGCCACATCCAGCAACAGCACCCGCCGGAGAACATCATCGGCGACATCGACCGACGAGTCACGCGGTCTAGGTCCTATCTCTCTCACTTTGCTCATTCGGCTTTTGTCGCGTCTTTTGAGCCCCGAGATGTTGGACACGCTTTGATGGATCCGGATTGGGTTAATGTCATGCATGAAGAGCTAGAAAACTTTGAGCGAAACCACGTTTGGGTCCTAGTTCCTCCACCACCTAGTTGCCACCCCATAGGTACAAAATGGGTTTTCAAAAACAAACAAAGTGAAGATGGGGTGGTAGTGCGCAACAAGGCTAGGTTGGTAGCTCAAGGCTTTTGTCAAAAGGAGGGAATAGACTATGAGGAAACCTTTGCTCCCGTAGCTCATTTAGAAGCCATTAGAATCCTTCTAGCTTTTGTGGCTTCTAAGGGTTTTAAACTTTTTCAAATGGACGTTAAAAGTGCTTTCTTAAACGGCTACATAGAGGAGGAAGTTTATGTTAAACAATCTCCCGGTTTCGAAAATCCCAAGTTTCCAAACCATGTTTTTAAACTTCACAAAGCTTTGTATGGTTTGAAACAAGCACCTAGAGCATGGTATGATAGGCTAAAAACCTTTTTGCTTGCTAAGGGCTTTAAAATGGGATCGGTAGATAAGACGTTGTTTCTCCTCAAGCAAGGCAAAGACACTCTCCTTGTCCAAATATACGTGGATGATATCATCTTTGGTGGTTCTTCTCATGCTCTTGTTGCCAAGTTTGCAGATCTTATGAGCAGGGAATTTGAGATGAGCATGATGGGAGAGTTGACTTTCTTTCTCGGGTTGCAAATCAAGCAAACCCGGGAAGGGACGTTCGTGCACCAAGGCAAGTACACGAAGGATATCTTGAAGAAGTTTGACATGGCTGAGGCAAAGCCTCTTTCGATGCCCATGTCGACTACGACTGCCTTGGATGTGGACGAGGAAGGAGAGGCGGTGGACCAGACGGAGTACCGAAGCATGATCGGGTCGCTCCTGTACCTGACGGCGACCCGACCGGACATTTAGTTTGTTGTCTGCTTGTGTGCTCGCTTTCAGGCGTCACCACGGACTTCGCACAAGTAGGCGGTGAAACGCATCATGAGGTACCTGTGATTCACTCCCGAGTTCGGACTTTGGTTCTCCACCTCTTCCTCTCTTGTGTTTTTCGGTTATTCTGATGCCGACTTTGCCGGTTGTCGTCTTGATCGGAAGTCCACTTTTGGGACTTGCCAGTTTCTCAGGTCTTCTCTTGTATATTGGTCTTCTCGCAAATAGTCTAGTGTGGCACAGTCGACGTGCAAAGCTGAGTACGTTGCCGCGGCTAGCTGTTGCTCGCAGCTGATTTGGATGATTGCAACTTTGAAGGATTTCGGTCTTGTGCTTACTAAGGTGCCTCTGTTTTGCGATAGCACGAGTGCAATTAGTGTGGCCAAAAATCACGTGCTTCATTCTAAGACCAAGCATATTGATGTTCGCTTTCACTTCTTCCGAGATCAATACGAGAAGGGCGACATTGACCTCCGGCATGTCGAGACTCATAACCAGCTTGCGGATATTCTCACAAAGCCTTTGGATCAAGCTGCGTTTTCTCGCCTTCGAGGCAAGTTTGGTGTGTGTTTCCCTTTTTAGTTGAGGGAAACCTTTTTGTGTATCATAGTTCTTTTTGGTTCTTATTTTGACTTTTCTTTTTCTTTCTTTAGTGTGTTTAGCTTTCAATTGGTGTCATTGCATTGTGCATCTCATTTGCATTTGTGACATAGTTCATTTTAAAGCTTCATACTTATAGCCTATATAATGAATCTATGCTCTGTCTGAGGTGCCTTATGTGTCTATGGTGTTGCCTAACTTAGACTCTTTTTGATCTATATATATGCAATAGAGCTAAGTTAGAAAAGCTTTAAAACTGAATTTAATTCCCCATGTCACCTCTGAAATGGCACTAGCATGCCGGCTTTTGAAGATCCTTCTTGGCTGTCTTGCATATAGCTTGTAACTATGGCTCTTCATTGCTTCATTCACTACATTTGAGCACTGTTGATATTTGTTAACGCAAACAGAGAAATCACTAGGAAGTAATCCGCAAGCGCATGGATACCGGTGAGCACTTCACCCGGGAGATTATCTAGAGTATCGTATTTATTTATCCACAAGGAGAAAGGGTGCATCTGACTAACCAATCTATGCTATTAACCTTTGGGCTATTAACAAGGTGATTATGAGCGATTAGAGAAGACTGCGACTGTAGTCTCGTTCTAGTCTATATAAGATATGTATTATTTTCTATTGGGGAGAACCATCGTGATAAGAGACACCTCATAGAATGCTTATCACACGGCCTATAAACCCTACCGATCCTTCTAACGGGATTGTGGATTCCAAAGGTATCTACGGAATTGTCACTTTCCGAGCTACTACCACAGATCCGGTTAGACAGGGGATATCTAGAAGGATCCTAGCCCAAACACCACGTTTACGCTAAAGACGATTACCCTACTCTCAATGCAAAGAGAATAAAGTAAACTTACAGACCAAAGAATAATAAAACATGGAACCTACTAGAATTAGAAGTCCAATTACCAAAGAAATCCTAGGAGCAAGCCTCGGGTTAGGACTCTTGATCTCGTCGATACAAACTGGAGAAGAGACACCGACAGGTCGGGCTTCCTCCAATCTACACCTCCACTCTAACTCTCTCAATCTAATCTCACATGTATGCTAAGCCCTAGAGAATAGATCCATAAGGGATCCTCTCTGGCGAATCCTCTTTGGAAAATATGTAAATGAATAATGGATTGCCTTTAGCCAGGGGGCAGGGGTCCTTCTTATATAGCCCCCTCTAATGAACGTCAGCCGTCAGATCAAACCGGCCTTAATGGAGGGGTTAGATGCAACCTCAAAGGCGGTGGAAACCCTAATCCACGAGGTTGACTTTGATTGGTCCTCCGGCCAGGGCGGGCGCCATGCTTGTGGGCCCGCTCGCCTTCTCGTTTCTTCTCGCGTCTTCTGAAACCCTCTAGAGTATAGAAAATGCTACGGATGATAATTATCTCTATATAAACATGACATGTGGGCCTTTCCTTGGTATTTCCTGATATCCCCCTGCAAAAACAGACATTCACCAAAACTCGTGGAATTCTGTCAGTATAAACCCTATGTCTAGGTGGTGTGTTGCAAATATATCATTTCTTCTGCTTAGTTGACACTTAGAATTGATACTTAAGAGGTGTCAACAAGCACCATGATAAAAATTAATAAAATGAAATTGCTCTCTGTTTTGTGAATTGGAAAGATCGAGTTGGGTCTGCATTGTGAGCACTTCACCGTGTGTTCGAGACTGCTTCCCATATGGGTTGAAACTTGAGCGGTGTCGTGTATGACTGAAACCGGTGTGTCAAGTCCTTTGACTTCGCCCGGTTGGTAAGTGGCATCACCTTGCTTACAACCACTCGCATACAACTTGAAATGTGCCTAAAACTGAAATTGGCTCCAAAACTCTAAAATTTGGAAAATTCATTCAGTTGGGTCATTTGCTTGTTGTATGGACTTTGCTAGGGATAGTTTTACTTGCTATACATGAGATTGCTTTGAGATAGATCCTATCTTGTTTGTCATGTCTAGTTGTCTCTAGGAGGTGATACCCTTTCTCTGCTCTCACATGATATGCTCTCTAATATAGCTACTAAAGTGATCTTAAGCTCAACTTGAGCCTTTGTTGGGCACATAGAGATTTTCCTATTCTCACAGGATCACATCACTTAGAGCATCTATTCATTGTCTTAGCTCTAAGTATGAAGCTTTGGCACTCATTTTGCATTTCATGGCATTTGTAGCCGGATCTTGAGTTTGGAGTGTTTGATGAGCTGCATGGGGGAGAAAAGGTGTGCATTTCATCGTCATATCCACCCAAGGGGGAGAAAGAGTGCATTTCATGAGTTTCATTGGTTTAGAGCTTCTTTGGTCAAGGAGGAGTTTTTGTGCTTCTTTTGCCCTAAGGTGCTCAATTGGTATCTTGAGTGTGTTTTTGCCCAGGGGAGAGTTTTTGCTAGATGTGTTGAGCCTTTGCCTCTTCTGGAGGGTCTAGCTTGGTTTGTTTGCTCCGAAAGGTTTCGTTTGGCCTCTTGAGCTTCATGTGCTTTAATTGGTATCTTTGTGCCTTCCTTGGGGTTTCATTTGGTTACTTGAGTTTTGGTAGGCTTCATTTGGTATCTTGCTTTGCTAGCGGTGTTGAGCCCGTTTTCTGCCTCTTCTTGAGGGCTAGCTTTGATTTGCTTGGTTGTGTCGAGCCGTTGCCCATGTCTTTGGGAACCAAGTTTTTTTTGACTCGTTTTGGTTCTCTCAAGTGACCCCGTTTTGGCTTTCTTAGCTTTTTGGTCATTTGGAGAGCTTTACCTTGTGGCTCAAATCTGAAATGCACTTGTGTTGACAATGCACTCATCAAGGGGGAGATTGCGAACACATGGTGGATAAGTACCCATGTATGTTCAGCTTTGATGATGAGTGATTGATCAACACTTGAGCTGATGAGGACATCAACACCACACCAACACCATCTCCAGCACCACTTGGTCCTATTACTTGTGCTCGTGCCCGTGAACTCAATCATCAAGTAAGTTTATTCTCAAACTCTTGTCCATTATATTTAGACAATGGAGACACGTGCACTCTTGTTTTGCTCAGGAACAATGGAGAGGATCAGCGGGACACGGGATGGGCGCTAGCTGGATTTGGACTGCAGGACAACACCAACTTGTGATGGATGCCACGACTTCATATAGACTCCGATTGGGACATTCTCGCACTTTTTGGAAAGCTTATCAAGTCTACTTTCCAACGGATCCAGAAGCATGGCTTTACCTTATCAGATGCGTCCAGAGTCATCGTTTTTGTACCAAGACCTTTTCTGTCCACCGGTGCTGCGTCACCTTATTTTGGGCCTGTGGCCCATGTATCAAGTTGGGTCCATTAGGGACGCGTCCTAGGGTTGGAGAACGACCCCAACACCCTTGTGGTCGTCCTCCCAACTCCTTATAAGTCCTTAGAGCCGCTACAAACAGTTTAGGTTTTGTTTCATCGAGTTAGCTATTGCTACCGCCTTTCAGGGCGCGTGTTGGATCAACCGTCCGTCTGATTGTCATCAGAACCTCACCATATTGTGTTCTCAGATTGAAACCTTCATATTCATCTTGCAATTGAGTGCTTGTTCATCTTGTTCTTGCTGGTTCTTCGATTGCTTGCAGGACGGGAGCCCTAGTGGCTGGTTGTCGCGCCACAAGATCACGGCAGTCATCGGAGGTGGTGTATCGGTTGCTAAGGCGCAGCGTCCTTGGACGGTTGTAGTCGAGCCGTGAACGTCATCTCCATCCACCAATCGATTTATCCACCAACTCTCATCGAAAGATCGGACTACGAACCCTACGGGTCGTCATCAGTTGGTAATCAGAGCAAGGTTTATCGGTGAGAGACTTCCAATTCTTCACAATTTTTTTCCTATAGTCCAGAAAAGCCAAAAAAAATAGTAGATTAGTTTTCCGTAATCCCACAAACCCGTTGAGCCTTTTGCTAGTACTACTTAGTTAGGGCTTGTTGAGTCGTCGGTTGCATCGGTTGTGTTGAGTTGCTGGTTTTAGTTATAGTCCTTTAGAGTTTCGAGTTCTTGTCACGTTCTAGTCCGAGTCTAAGTAGATTTCGTTACTGTCAAGTTCGAGTCCGAGTACTACCCTGGTATTCGTGGCTGTCCAGTTCGAGTTTGAGTTGTTTTCTGGAATCGAGTCCGAGTACTACCCTGGTATTCGCTGCTGTCAAGATCGAGACGGAGTTGATTTCGGGAATCAAGTCCGAGTACTACCCTGATATTCGCTGCTATAAATTGCCTCCATTCGAGTTGTTTTCCATAATTAAGTTCGCGCAATACAAGTCGGGACTACAAGTTTCATACCATATTACAGCGAAGCTTACTTTAGAGAGAGAGAAAGAGTATCTTTTAATTACCTATATACCCCTGCACTTTTGGAAAAAGTGTGTGTGGTGATTTGCTCTTTTGACATCTCTTTGTTCATATAATCAGCTTTGAGGATCCCTGAAAAAAAAGCAAAAAAAAGGCAAAAAAAAAGAAAAAAAAACAGAAAAAAAGGGGGCTGATCTTTGTGTTTCCCTCCTTTGGGATAGGTGGTTTTTGTGAGTTTCTTTGTGTCCAGGCTCGCGTCTCTAGCACGGTCTAGGCTAGGACCAGCACAGTACCACCTTTGAACGATTATTCAACTTGCTTTTGTGACTAACGTGGTGCTAGTATCTATCCTTGTCCATAACATTGGCCACCTACAGCTCCACATATTCGACTACAACTTGACAGGTGTTGTGCTACGGTACCGATACATTCACTTCCAAGGTTGCAGGCTTGCTGGTTGTTGACCCCTCTTGTTTGAGCAAGGTAAGAACTGGTAAGAGCTTGAGAAACAGGTTGAGAGCGAGTGCCTTGCTGTAGCTACATCCTAATAGTTGTAGGGCTTTTATTTCTTCACCTGTTTTCTTGTTGTTCTTGTCTTCTAAACCATGTCAGGAACAGAGGATAATAACAACATGCCGCAATCTCCACGCACCAAGGGCATCATTCAACATTTTACACGGCAAGTGCAACTGCATACAGAAGGACTCGATGGAGATTTACAGGTGACCAATGACAAGATTGGGCAACTAGAGGCCGCCCAACTTGCCACCACCACCAAGCTTACAGGAGTCGAAGCATCGGTGGCTCGTATGGACAAAAGCCTTGCCGCTCTTCTCCGTCGTTTTGATGACTTCCACACAAAAGGCAAGGGTCAACATAATGACGCCCACAAGGATGAGGAGCGAGTTGAAGATAATGACGAGGATGCTTACTCTGGTGATATGGACCTTGATAACAATGACCTTAGTGATCGACATCGCCTACGCTTTAATCGGAGAGGTATGGGTCACCGTCGACGTGAGGTACATAATAACAATGATGCTTTCAGTAAGATTAAATTTAAAATACCTCCTTTTGATGGTAAGTATGATCCTGATGCATACATTTTATGGGAAATTGCTGTTGACCAAAAGTTTGCATGCCACGAATTTCCTGAGAATACACGTGTTAGGGCTGCTACTAGTGAGTTTACTGACTTTGCTACTGTATGGTGGATAGAGTATAATAAGAAAAATCCTAATAACATACCACGTACTTGGGATGCTTTAAAAAAATCATGAGGGCTAGATTTGTTCCTTCTTACTATGCACGGGATTTGCTACATAAACTGCAACAACTAAGACAAGGTGCTAAAAGTGTAGAAGAGTATTATCAAGAATTACAAATGGGTATGTTGCGTTGTAATTTAGAGGAGGATGAGGAACCTGCTATGGCAAGATTTTTGGGTGGGTTAAATCGTGAAATTCAGGACATCCTTTCATATAAAGAGTACACTAATGTAACCCGTTTGTTTCATCTTGCTTGTAAAGCTGAAAGGGAAGTGCAGGGGCGACGTGCTAGTGTTTGGAATAACTTTTTTGCAGGGAAGACAAATTCATGGCAGTCCCGCACACGTGCTACTATGCCATCCTCAAGTGACAAGCCTAGTGCTACTCCCACAAATTCAGTAGTCAAGACAGCCCAGAAGCCTAGTGCAAGTGCTTCGTCCGTAGCATCGACAGGTAGAACGAGAGACATTCAGTGTCACTAGTGCCAGGGATATGGACATGTGATGCGTGAGTGTTCCAGCAAGCGCGTTATGGTCATCAACGAAAATGGTGAGTATTCGTCCGCTAGTGATTTTGATGAAGATACACTTGCATTGCTTGTCGCTGACCATACAGGTAGTGAAGAATGTATAGAAGAACATATAAATGCAGGTGAAGCCGACCGCTATGAGAGCCTCATTGTACAGCGTGTGCTTAGTGCACAAATGGAGAAGGCAGAGCAAAATCAACGACACACGTTGTTCCAAACAAAGTGTGTCATCAAGGAGCGTTCATGTCGCATGATCATCGATGGAGGTAGCTGCAACAACTTGGCCGGCGGTGACATGGTGGAGAAGCTTGCGCTTACCACCAAACCACACCCACATCCATATTACATTCAATGGTTAAATAACAGCGGTAAGGCAAAGGTAACTAGACTCGTGCGAATCAATTTTTCCATTGGATCCTATAAAGATGTGGTTGAATGTGATGTTGTGCCTATGCAAGCTTGTAATGTGCTGCTAGGCCGACCTTGGCAATTTGATAGAGATTCTATGCATTATGGTAGAACAAATCAATATTCTTTTCTATACCATGATAGAAAAATTGTGTTGCATCCTATGTCCCCTGAAGCTATTATGCAAGATGATGTAGCTAAAGCCTCAAAAGCTAAAAGTGAGAGCAATAAAAATGACCAATCTGTTGCTGATATGAAAGAGGAGATAAAATTGAAAGGAAATTGTTTGCTTGCTACTAAATCTGATATTAATGAGTTGAATGCTTCTACTACTGTTGCTTATGCTATAGTATGCAAAGAGGTATTGATTTCCCTTCATGATATGCAGCGTTCTTTGCCTCCTGCTGTCGCTAACATTTTGCAGGATTATTCGGATGTGTTCCCAAGTGAAGTACCATCGGGCCTGCCACCACTTCGAGGCATTGAGCACCAAATTGACCTGATTCCTGGTGCCTCATTGCCCAACTGTGCACCATATAGGACCAATCCAGAAGAAACAAAGGAGATTCAGCGTCAAGTGCAAGAACTCCTCGGCAAAGGTTACATACGTGAGTCTCTAAGTCCTTGTGTTGTTCCGGTTATTTTAGTGCCTAAGAAAGATGGATCGTGGCGTATGTGTGTGGATTGTCGGGCTATTAATAATATTACTATTCGATATCGTTATCCAATTCCACGATTAGATGACATGCTAGATGAATTGAGTGGTGCTGTTGTGTTTTCCAAAGTGGATTTGCGTAGCGGGTATCATCAGATTCGCATGAAATTGGGAGATGAATGGAAAACTGCTTTTAAAACTAAGTTCGGTTTGTATGAGTGGTTAGTCATGCCTTTTGGGTTAACTAATGCACCTAGTACCTTCATGAGATTGATGAATGAGGTTTTGCGTGCTTTCATTGGAAGATTTGTTGTTGTTTATTTTGATGATATATTAATTTACAGCAAATCTATGGAAGAACATATTGATCATTTATGTGTTGTTTTTAAAGCTCTACGGGAGGCACGTTTATTTGGTAACCTTGATAAGTGCACCTTTTGCACAGATCGTGTTTCTTTTCTTGGCTATGTTGTTACTCCACAGGGAATTGAGGTTGATAAAGCCAAGGTGGACGCTATACAGGGTTGGCCAGTACCAAAGACTATCACCCAAGTGCGGAGTTTTCTAGGACTTGCTGGGTTCTATCGTCGCTTTGTGCAGGATTTCAGCACCATTGCTGCACCATTGAATGAGCTTACGAAGAAGGGAGTCGTGTTTTCTTGGGGAACCCCACAAGAGAATGCCTTCAACATGTTGAAAGATAAGTTGACAAATGCGCCTCTTCTCCAACTTCCTAATTTTAATAAGACTTTTGAACTTGAATGTGATGCTAGTGGAATTGGATTGGGTGGTGTTTTGTTACAAGAAGGTAAACCCATTGCATATTTTAGTGAGAAACTAAGTGGGCCTCTTCTGAATTATTCTACTTATGATAAGGAATTGTATGCTCTCGTGCGAACATTAGAAACATGGCAGCATTATTTGTGGCCCAAAGAATTTGTTATTCATTCTGATCATGAAT
This sequence comes from Microstegium vimineum, assembly GCA_022036555.1. Lineage (NCBI taxonomy): Eukaryota > Viridiplantae > Streptophyta > Magnoliopsida > Poales > Poaceae > Microstegium > Microstegium vimineum. Next base: position 30,069,296 of record CM039133.1, on the reverse strand, counting down.
CCTTAAAGCATATTCGTAGTCAAGTAAAACTGAACCGTAGACATGCTAAGTGGGTTGAGTTTATTGAATCTTTTCCTTATATTATTAAGCACAAGAAAGGGAAAGAGAATATCATTGCTGATGCTTTGTCTAGGAGATATACTTTATTAACACAACTTGACTATAAGATCTTTGGTTTGGAAACAATTAAACAACAATATATAACATGATAATGATTTTAAAGACGTGTTGCTGCAATGTAAGGATGGAAAAGCATGGAATAAATTTGTTTTAAATGATGGCTTTGTGTTTATAGCTAACAAGCTATGCATTCCAGCTAGCTCCGTTCGTTTGTTGTTGCTTCAGGAAGCGCATGGAGGTGGCTTGATGGGACATTTTGGAGCAAAGAAGACAGAGGACATACTTGCTGGTCATTTCTTTTGGCCAAAGATGAGGAGAGATGTGGAGAGATTTGTTTCTCGCTACACGACTTGTCAAAAGGCGAAGTCGCGATTAAATCCACACGGTTTGTATATGCCTCTACCTGTTCCTAATGCTCCTTGGGAAGATATTTCTATGGATTTTGTTTTGGGATTGCCAAGGACTAGGAAGGGTCGTGATAGTGTTTTTGTGGTTGTGGATAGATTTTCTAAGATGGCACACTTTATACCTTGTCATAAAACTGATGATGCTACACATATTGCTGATTTGTTCTTTCGAGAAGTTGTTCGTTTGCATGGTGTGCCAAATACAATTGTTTCTGATCGAGATGCTAAATTTCTTAGCCATTTTTGGAGAACTTTATGGGGTAAATTGGGGACTAAGCTTTTATTTTCTACCACATGTCATCCCCAAACTGATGGTCAAACTGAAGTTGTGAATAGAACTTTGTCTACTATGTTAAGGGTTGTTTTAAAGAAGAATATTAAGATGTGGGAAGATTGTTTGCCTCATATTGAGTTTGCTTATAATCGTTCATTGCATTCTACTACCAAGATGTGCCCATTTGAGGTTGTTTATGGCTTGTTACCACGTTCTCCTATTGATTTAATGCCTCTACCAACTTCTGAACAATTGAATTTTGATGCTAAGCAACGTGCTGAGTTGATGTTAAAATTACATGAAACAACTAAAGAAAACATAGAGCGCATGAATGCTAAGTATAAGCTTGCTGGTGATAAAGGTCGAAAGCAATTGATTTTTGAACCTGGTGATTTGGTTTGGTTGCATTTGAGAAAGGATAGGTTTCCTGAATTGAGAAAATCTAAATTGCTGCCTAGAGCTGATGGACCATTTAAAGTGCTAAAACGTATTAATGAGAATGCATATAAGCTTGATCTTCCTATAGCTTTTGGGATTAGTCCCACATTTAATATTGCAGATTTGAAGCCATATTTGGGAGAGGAAGATGAGCTTGAGTCGAGGAAGACTCAAATGCAAGAAGGGGAGGATGATGAGGACATCAACACCACACCAACACCATCTCCAGCACCACTTGGTCCTATTACTCGTGCTCGTGCCCGTGAACTCAATCATCAAGTAAGTTTATTCTCAAACTCTTGTCCATTATATTTAGACAATGGAGACACGTGCACTCTTGTTTTGCTCAGGAACAATGGAGAGGATCAGCGGGACACGGGATGGGCGCTAGCTGGATTTGGACTGCAGGACAACACCAACTTGTGATGGATGCCACGACTTCATACAGACTCCGATTAGGACATTCTCGCACTTTTTGAAAAGCTTATCAAGTCTACTTTCCAACGGATCCAGAAGCATGGCTATACCTTATCAGATGCGTCCAGAGTCATCGTTTTTGTACCGAGACCTTTTCTATCCACCGGTGCTGCATCACCTTATTTTGGGCCTGTGGCCCATGTATCAAGTTGGGTCCATTAGGGACGCGTCCTAGGGTTGGAGAACAACCCCAACACCCTTGTGGTCATCCTCCCAACTCCTTATAAGTCCTTAGAGCCGCCACAAACAGTTTAGGTTTTGTTTCGTCGAGTTAGCTATTGCTACCGCCTTTCAGCGCGCGTGTTGGATCAACCGTCCGTCTGATTGTCATCAGAACCTCACCATATTGTGTTCTCAGATTGAAACCTTCATATTCATCTTGCAATTGAGTGCTTGTTCATCTTGTTCTTGCTGGTTCTTCGATTGCTTGCAGGACGGGAGCCCTAGTGGCTGGTTGTCGCGCCGCAAGATCACGGCAGCCATCGGAGGTGGTGTATCGGTTGCTAAGGCGTAGCGTCCTTGGACGGTTGTAGTCGAGCGGTGAACGTCATCTCCATCCGCCAATCGAGTTATCCACCAACTCTCATCGAAAGATCGGACTGCGAACCCTACGGGTCGTCATCATGAGCGTTTCAATTTGAGTGGCTTACCCTAACCCTATGCGAAAGCAAATGTGTGCCTATCTATCGGCTTGTGGTGTACAGGTGCTATGCCTAGTGACAGTTGTCAATGGTGTGGAGAAGGTCGAGTAGAGGCTTGTCGTGCTGATGGACTGAGAGCAGTGAAGGGCGGAAGCGGGCCTCGGACTAAGGGACCATGGGCGCCAGCGGACTAGCTGTGGTGGCTAGTGCTTGGCACCGGCAAGTGCGAGAGAACATGGAGGTAGACCGAGTCAATTGAGTCAAGACGGTGGACACGTGAGTCTAGAAGAGGCTCAAGGGACTCGGAGTCCGACCGGGTTGTGACAAGGTGGCTCGTGTCGGGCGGTTTGGTAGTTTGGGCCTCAAAACCACCCGAGGACGGTTTCCGAGTTTGGGCCTCAAAACTCGGGGTTCGGTAGTTGAGCCGAAAGCTACCGGTAGCGGGTTTCCTGGGTTTGGGCCTCAAAACCTAGGCGGAGCTTCCGAGGAAGCGGGGATGGCACGTGGCGGAATCCTGGAGGTTGCGTCGAGGCGACGGCAACTCCTGGCAGGAAGCGGAGCCGTCCATTCAAAATGCAAGAGATATTTTCCGGAGCTTGGACTGCAATGCTTAGGCTAGGTAGTTCACTCATTGTATCTAGGGTCTTTGGGAAATAGCCAAAGCCCGATAAGTAGGGGCTGAAGGGGTATCCCTCATCCCATCTCTTGAACCCTAATCATTTGCCCCAACTCTCTCTCTCTCTCTCTAACCTCTCTCTAGTTCATGAGATCCCTAGGTTGATTTCACCAACCTTTGTAAGAACTCGCGAATCTTTTGGTGGGAATCGGAGGCCCGACTCTCTGAGTGCCATGGCATGGTTAGTTTCTTGATCGAGTCTCCCTGTTTGCTTGTGTTCTTCGTGTTTTTGCTTTTGCTCTCTCTTTTTCCCGAGACGATTTCTCTTTGTAGGGAGTAGCTCTTGTAAATTCGTTTGAACCAAGTTCTTGGTACTTGTGAGGAGAAACTTTGCACCGAAGGAATTCTCCTCAAACATCTTGAGTACACAGATCAGGCGATTTCTTTGCGGTGTTCTTCGTTTCTTGTTTCCTCCCCCCAAATCCTTGTTTCTCTTCAATCCGAACCGAATTGAGCGATGATTTCCTTGGGATAGCTCCTCCATAGTACTAGAATCATGCCTACCAAGTTGGGTTGCTAGTGGAGATCATTTGGTTAGGATTTGAGAAGATTTGGTGGAGAGAAAAGCGTTTTTAGCGTTTAGTGCGCTCTGCTCGGGGGCATCGGACGCTCCATCAAGAGGCGCCGGACGCTAGGGCGTGCTGACGTCAGCGTCCGTCGCTCGCTCTGTCTGCGCGGCTCAAGTTCGCGTCGAACGCTCCCATCGTCCGTCGCATGTCCGCCAGTGCGTACGCCGATTTTATTGTTTGACACCCTCTCTGTTCGTTTTGCGTCGGACGCTCGCCAGCGTCCGTCAAGGTGCCGCCAGACGCGTCCGTCGCCTGGAGGACCTCTCAGGATCGGCTCTGTGTTGGCGTCAGACGCTAAGCACAACGTCCGTCGCCCAGCGTCCGACGCCCAGGCTTTGGGTTCTCTCTGGAGTGCTCTCTGGAAGGTCGACGGACGATCTGCTAGCGTCCGTCGCCCTTCTGCTCAGCGTCCATCGCCCTGCCTGTCAGCGTCCGACGCCAGTTGTGCTTGCTGTTTTCTTCCATTCTCTTTGCGGTTTGTTTCTCTGGGTTCGTGGCTAGCTCCGTTGTGTTCCTAGGACATCTCCTAGAACATCCACCCTCTCGAGGGTCGTGAGTACTAGTTCTTGCTTTGGGTTGTGTCTGGGACAAGGGCAAGATCTTTCGAAAGGAATTTTTATTTGGCTCCCATTCACCCCCCCCCCCTCTGGTCGTCGTTTCCGGTCCTTCAGCGGCTCTTATATAGCCAATGAATATAGAAGAGTGACTAAAGAGTCAACTCTGAACATAATTAGATATAACAATGATGCATAAACGGTTGTCACAATATATCAAGCATAAGGTACGTAAATAGCTGATCATGCGGTGAGATTAAGGTAAAGATGCGATGCATGCAACATTATCGTCATCGAACTACCAAATCTACTGAGTATACAGGATAAGGATTAATCATCAACAGAGGTGTGTTCCCATGCAACCATGATGATAATTAACCCGATAACCTGACCAATCTACTAGCATTAGGGTGTTTCCATGAATCCATAAAAGTAAACGAATCAAGCCACGTCCAGTATACTTAATAGATCTAATGGATTGGAACAACAAAGCACATACATCGTATGATTGAAGCATAACCAGATCAGCTATATTAGCTGATATGGGATCCATGAAGCTTGAACAGGATCCATGTATTCGACACCGGACGGATCTGAGTCTGAGCACACATAACTCAACACACGTGGCAGTGGGCTCGTAAGATGTAGCCGTATCGCATATGTTGAGCCAAATCCAACCAAACTCAAACCAATCTAATGACCAAATACATGTCTCGAACCCGCAACATGTAACAACCACAACTAATGAATTAGCTGATATGATCTTAGATCTATCGCCTCTCCGAATGTAAAGAAAGAATGCAACGGAGGCAAATAGATCTAGATGGAAATAAAGCGCAGGCCAATTCATTAGATGAGATTGGGAAAGATATTGTCGCAATAGATTAAACAAAGCATAATAGACAATATTGATAACTTAATGAATCTATTAGATCGCCAATCTAATAGAGCTGATAACTAGCCTGAAGCCACGATTCATGTGAGATTGAAGCAATGCAGCCCCATGAACAATAGATTCAAACCGATAACTAGCTCATACCGAGCTTGCACGAGTTACACAATACAACCGTACAAACGAGACATGAACCAAGGCTAAACTTACAAGCAAACCGGAGGTCGATCTAGTCGATGCTGCCCAAACCGTTAAAGGTTCACCGAAATCTACTCTACTCCTACTCTTAGGGGTGGTCAAAGGCCAGAAACTAAGGACTATGTTGTATGTTTGATTGATTGGATGTCCTTCTCATTCCCTATGCCCCGCTATTTATAGATCACATAGCATAACCCTAATCGGCTGTCACGCAAGTCCTAATAATAAGGAAACAAACCCTGACTTGGGCCTCAATCTACCTCATCACCGCGATCGTCGCGTACGTGTTGTCGATACTAGCCGAAAGATCCTTTTCTGATACTTATTTCCTTAGTTGATCTTTCGGGTCCATTCTTGTATGCTCCTTCTGAAGGCCTGCTAGGGGCCCATAAGCCCGTATCTGGCCATGCCAAAATATGGTGTTAACACTCTCTAGCCATAGTGTTCAAAATTCCAAATTCCAAAAGAGAGAGATTTATTCCAAGGAACAAAGTAGAATTAGGTTTTCACCATCACCACCATATCCATACACCTGCACATCTTGACTTGATTGTATGACCTGACTCTCTGTGGATATATTGTTTGCCTTTACAATATATACAAAGCAAGTATGCTAACCTTGTTAAGCCATTCCTATGAAACTCCACTATATTTACTAGTATAGGAGGGCATGCCATTACTGCCTCAGTGAGATCCAAAAATACCACATACATAAGAGACTTATGGGTGTACTACAATTAAGCTCTGAGTTTTATTTCAAAAACTTTGCAAAACCCAGAATTTTGGTAGAGTGAAGAGTTTGAAACATAGTACCTGACTCAATTACTCTGTCTTTCGATTGTTCAAGACTCAAGTGATAGTAAAAGTCCCATAGTTAAAGGTAATACAGGTGAGTTCGAAAGTTAGAGTAATTTTTTCTAATTCATAGAAGAATTTTTGTTTGAAAACATGTGAACTTATGAGGTGTGAAAGCATTGTAGCAACTCCTGATCCAAGTTTATTAGAAAGGCTTTGCTTAGGGACTAGCAAAGGGTAAGCTTGGGGGAGCTTGTTGACGGTCCTTAGCGTCAACTTTTTAAGCAATTATAAATAGAATAAATGGATCAATCAAATATAATATCTAGAAATATAGGGCTTTAATTAACAATTTCCATGAGTTTTGGTGTTTCATTATTTTCTAGGGACTATTCGAGAAAAGAGAATAAAGGAAAGCAAATCAGAGAAGATATCGAATAAATCTTGCGCAGAAACAACTGCCATTCTACTCAAGGAGGATCTCGTAGACACCGAAGCGAAGCAAGGCCCAGAGCCAGCCAGGTGGGGCCGGTCGGCATGGGGTTGGGCCGGGTGGCACCCCCATGGCCCACATGCCGCCGTCTTCTGGAAGCTTCCTCCACCGCCTGAGGAGTCATCTCAGCCCTACGTGAAGTAGGTTTGATCCAACAGCCATCGCGCATCCCACCGGACTATAAATAGGAGGGCATACCCCCCCCAGGGCATCCCATCTGAAGCTCAGATCATTTGGAGATCCATCCAGTCTAAGTCATAGGAGATCTAGTCATCCAGAGCCATAAGCCCTAGTTCATCTAGAGCACTTTCTAGTTCATAGCATAGCCTAGTTAGATTCGAGAGCAGAGGAAGTCAAGATTCGATCTTGGACTCCCGATGTTGTCAAGAGATTGGAGTCTGGTACAGTTCTTATTCTCTTATTCTCTTTTAGTATTTATCTATAGTTGTATGATATTTATAGGCAACACTATTCTTCATTAATATGTTCTTGTTTACTTTGTTCATTGTCTACATTAATATATCTAGTATAGTTAGTTTGCTATTGAGTTCATGCACATGTTCATATAGCGCTCGTCTATTTGATCATATGGCGAGTGGTAGGCAGTATATAGGCATGGTGCTTAGATACATTGCTTATCTGCGGATGCCACCAGTTGTGTCGGGTCGTGAAGTAGATCGTGGACGTGACAGATCCATTGAGACCTTTGTAGGCTTCCCCACGTACAGTGGTTTGGTAGGGAGGAATTGTCGGGTTGAGGATATCTTGTTGCGAACACATGGTGGATAAGTACCCATGTATGTTCAGCTTTGATGATGAGTGATTGACCAACACGTGAGTGTTTTAGTTTGAGTGGCTTATCCTAACCTCTGCGAAAGCAGAAAACATGTGCTTGTCTATCGGCTTGTGGTGTGCAGGTGCTATGCCTAGTGACAGTGGTCAATGGCGTGGAGAAGGTCGAGTAGAGGCTTGCTGTGCCGATGAACTAAGAGCGGTGAAGGGCGGAAGCGGAGCTCGGACTGAGGGACCATGGGCGCCGGCGGACTAGCTGTGGTGGCTAGTACTTGGCACTGGCGAGTGCGAGAAGACATGGAGTTAGACCGAGTTGACCAAGTCAAGACAATGGACGAGCGAGTCGAGCGGAGGGTCAGGGGACTTGGAGTCCGACCGGGCGAAGACAAGGTGGCTCGCGTCGAGTGGTTTGGTGGTTTGGGCCTCAAAACCATCCGCGACGGTTTTCGAGTTTGGGCCGCAAAACTCGGGGTTCGGTAGTTGAGCCCAAAGCTACCGGTGGCGGGTTTCCTGGGTTTGGGCCTCAAAACCTAGGCGGAGCTTCCGAGGAAGCGGGGATGGCACGTGGCGGAATCCTGGAGGTTGCGTCGAGGCGACGACAACTCCCGGCAGGAAGCGGGGCCGTCCATTCAAAATGCGGGAGATATTTTCCGGAGCTTGAACTGCAATGCTTAGGCTAGGTAGTCACTCAATGTATCTAGGGGGTCTTTGGGAAATAGCCAAAGCCCGATAAGTAGGGGGTGAAGGGGTATCCCTCATCCTATCTCTTGAACCCTAATCATTTGCCCCAACTCTCTCTCTCTACCCTCTCTCTAGTTCATGAGATCCCTAGGTTGATTTCACCAACCTCTGTAAGAACTTGAGTTTGCTGCGAGGAATCGGAGGTCGTAACCTCCATAAGCCATGGCGGCGTTGTTTACTTGATCGTGTCTCGCGTTTTTGCTTGTGTTCTTCGTTTTTGCTCTTGCTCCCTCTTTTTCCCGAGATGATTTCTCTTTGTAGGGAGTAGCTCTTGCAAATCCGTTTGAACCAAGTTGTTCGTATTCGTGAGGAGCATCTTTGCACTGAAGAAATTCCCCTCAAACCTCACGAGTGTGTAGATCGGGCGATTTCTTTGCGGTGTTCTTTGTTTTTGCCCCTTTTCCCCAAATCCTCGTTTCCCTTTAATCCTCACCAAATTGAGCGATGATTTCTTCGAGATAGCTCCTCCATAGCACTAGAATCATGCCTACCAAGTTGGGTTGCTAGTGGAGAACATTTGGTCAAGATTTGGTGGAGAGAAAAACGATTTTCGCGGTTACTGCGCATTTGTCGGGGGCGTTGGATGCTCCGAGGATTTGCGTCGGACGTTGGTACGTACTGATGTCAGCGTCCATTGCCTTGCTTATCGGCGTCCTTCGGTTTTGGCATCGGACGCTCTCCATAGTCCATCGCCCAGCGTCCGTCCCGTGCTGTGTGATGTTCTATTCTGTTTTGCTCTCAGGTAGGCCGACGGACGCTCGTCCAAGCGTCCGTCGCCTCAGCACTTCTTCAGCTTCTGTTAGGATCTCTGGAAGGTCGACGGACGCTCGCCTAAGCGTCCGACGCCCTGCCCTGGAGCGTCCGTCGCGCTGTCTTCCAGCGTCCGTTGCCCTGCTGTCCAGCGTCCGACGCCTGTCTTTTGGGCTGTTTTGCTTGGGGTTCTTGCCTCTTTCTCATAGGGGTTGAGAACTCATTCTTGGGGGTTTCCGGTGAGTTTTCCTCCACTGTCGGTGAGCTTTCATTTGTTCGTTTTCGTCTGAATCCCCGTTCGTGTTGCTCGGGGGAGGTTGAGTACCCAGCAACTGGGTTTGGTTTTTGGGAAGAGTGGCCCGAATATTTTGAGAGAAATTTGAGGCTCCCATTCACCCCCCTCTGGTCGCCATTCTCGGTCCTTCAATTGGTATATCTGAGGTTTCTGAACTCAACTCATCCTGTTCATGACCCTATTATGGTTGGGAATATTAGTAGTATTACTTAACAATGATTACTAGATGTACTTGCACTAACTAGCGTAGCTTTGATGGTAGCTAGAATACTTAGGATGTTATTTCTTTATTACTTGTATTAGACGATGCTTGTGTAGTGACTAGAATGCTCTAGATAACTTTATCCTTATTATTATTATGATGATGACCGATCAATTTACCCTTATCATTTATATATATTTATCATGTGACTTACCCCTGTTTAAGAGTAGAGATCATTGATAGTTAAATCACTTCATTCATTTCATATGCTTGTTATCAATACTATAGATTATCAGTTTTAACTAGACCTTCCTAGTGGTAGAATATAAATGACAACCTGGTAATACTCTAGGTAAAATGCTACAATGGTATATTTAATATGTCCGCTTGCAGAATCATTATTCCTTGATATTTCATATCTATCATTATTTATTTCTGCCTAGTCATACATAAAATATAGAATATTACATAAGTACCATAAAATATTCCTAGCTCTATAATTAGGTATGACAACCTAGTTCCATGCTTAGAAGTATAGGGGAAAAGATAAGTGACTAGTTGCTAAAGACAAGTTAATTACATACCATGCATTTTTGGCACCATTGCTAAGAACTCTATTCTTGGTGATGTCGTTAAGAAATGTCAACAGTCGGCGTTGCGAGAGGCCATTCGAAACCCTTAAGGCGTCATGACATGCGATGCCCCCTACCTGGCGCGCAACCTGTCGGTGTTATGAAACTACCAACGAGTAAATTGTACGTGTGTCGGGTCCGAATGGTGAGATAATGAGATAAGAGATTTATACTGGTTCGGGCAAAAAATCCCTATGTCCAGTGGTGAGGCTGCTCGTGTTCCTTATTTTTGCTTAGAGGGGTGTACAAGCTTGGTCGAGAGAGGGAGTGCGGATCCCAAGTATCTGAGTGTTTTTGTGAATGGGTGTGTTCCAGCTTGTACCCTCGTCGTCCGCCTCTACCCTCCTTTTATAGTCGCAAGGGGGATGGAGAGGGCTACAAGTGCGAGCCGAGGAGATATATGTGGGGTATTGTGCCTTATCCCTGTCTTTCTTGGGGAGGGATGCAAAAGCTTCGAGTATTCTATTCATATCTCTCTTGGACTTTGCAGCGCGCGGTCGGGGATCTAGTGTCCTCCTGGTTTCGTGTCGACCCCTCCTTATGTCGTCGGGGGCGGGGGTCCGGTCATACCTGCATCCCTGCGGAAGTATGGTTGTATGTTGTACCGTTGGTGGTAGGGGTCGGGTCGTGGCCGTTCGTCCGCGGGTACGCCGTCGTACTGCCTTTTAGTTCTTTTTGTTCTTGCTTGGTAGCTAGATTCTCTCCCTGGCTGGTCAGCGTGCACCCGTTCTCCTGACTCCTTGTACCCGATGTACCTCCCGTTCGGTGGATTTCGGTAGGGGCCGGGGTTACTTGAGGCTGACTTCGCCCTACGAAGGGTATGGTTTCCTTTTGTCCGAGAATCTTGCCCTGGTTTGCCCTTCGATTGGGAATGTGACATGTCCCAATTGGGGTGGGGTGAGAACGTTATCCTGTGTCCCGGATTGTTCGGAGTGTACGACCCGTCGTGGCCTTGGGGCCTTGTTCTTATCATTTAAGGAGTGCACCGTCATCAACCGGGAACCGACGACCTCGTCTTCTTGAGCCCTCTCCTGGATAGGGGTAAAGGGGTCACTCTCCAGTCGCCCCAGTAGGCTTTGACTTTGGTCGTGTCCTTTCCTGGGGTGTCCGTTCTCGCCCCTCGTGTGCTGAAAGGAGAGGAGTGTGCCTTCGAAGATGGAGATGTTCGGTCATCTCAGTTTAAACGGGGTGGTAGGACGTCTGTGTGGATCGAGGCGCAGGTGTGTCTTCCAGATTGCGGGGTCGTCCCCACTTCTTACGTCGGACGAGGCGGAATCACGTCTTCCTGGGAGCGGGGGCACGTCTGCCTCCCCGGGTAGGTCGAGCCATAGCCTTCGCACCTCTTCTTTTGTGGGCCGAGACACAGGATCTCGTTTTGTCAGGAGCTTGCCTCCCTATTTGGGCCTTCTGCTGCCCCCTATTTGGGCCTTCTGCTGCCCCCCTATTTGGGCCTTCAGCTAAGGGCCATGACTTTAATCGCGATGGGCTTCCTGTCCTTTTCGGAAGATAATCGTTGGGCTTTGGCTGTTCATTATTTTTGAAAGTGTATCGTTAAACTAGGTATCTGACAAGTGTTGACTCCTCGATACCTCGGCAAAACGTCGTCGTGTCAACATCCTTCTCGCCCTCTCTCTTTACTTTCTTCACTTGTTTCTTATTGCTTGACTAGAATTGCTACTCGCTTTCTAGCTAAGACACACCTTGTAGACACTATGGGGACTTGATAATTGCTTAGAATTTAATTTTCGTATTAGAAATTTAAATAAGCCCAATTCACCCCCCCCCCTTTTAAGCATCTTGATCCTTTCAGCAGTCTCCTTATTTCTATCGTCACGAACTCGTGAAGCCTTAGAGCATCTCCAATAGCGTTCTAACTTTTTCTCCTAAAAACTCCAGGTTTATCAACTCTTAAAAAGTTATTAGCAGTAAGAAAGCTCATCACCAATTGTACCCAAAATTTCACTTCTAACAAATCATCCTAGCTTGGATTTTTTTTGCACACAAACGGGCGCCATAGCTTGTGAAGGGGCCATCGGGGCTCGCTATTGGGGGGCGCTCGATCGACGGAGCTCAGGGTGCGGTCGTTGGGGCTCGCCACCACGTGGGCACTCGACCATCAGCCATGTGGGTGCCCGTCGTTGCGCCATTGCCCGCCGCCCCGGCCACCGCGCGGCATGCACGCGTCCAGGCTGCTACGCCCTGCCCTGGCAGGAGCGGCCAAGACGTGGGCACACCATATTTGCCCGGGGCTGAGGAGCCCACCCTCTCTTGCCGCTGTTGTAGCCTACCCCCGCCGTGGTGCCCCAACTAGTCGGTGGCGCTCGTGGCTGGCCCACCTCCGGCGAGGCCGCGGGCTCCCACCAGTACGTCCTGGCAACACGAAGCTTGCTGCCGACCATCCGCCTTCTGTCGTGGCCGCCTTCGGCTCAATCGCATGACGCATGCCCCTCCCTGTTTCTGCTCTGAATCAAGTAAAAAATGACTTGACCTAAGGTGCCTAGGTCGAGACGGGAAACTTGTGTCACGTGAAATAAGATACACGCGATTTTGAAGCACGTAACTTTACACGAAATATGATGACTTTTCAAATTATAAAAGATTAGGTGGAAATACTACAAATTATTGGACAATGTTTTTTCTCATCTTCGTAAAAACTAAAGGATTAGCTGCCCGCGGTATAAGTCATGTGTCCTATTCACACGCGAGGAACAGGTCCATGACTCTTAGCAGGTGGAAATCAACTTGTAGTTATGTGACGTGATATCTTTTTGATATAGCCAATGAGAAATAGAAAGTCTCTTGTAAAACTCTTCTTTTTAATTTTTTTTGTAGTTTACAAAATTACTAGAACTCAACTATAGAATTTAGCTATCGAACATATTACATTTGTTGAAGTTGCTCTTGTCTATTTTAAATTACAAGTCATTTCAAGCATCTCAACTTTAAATCAAACTTATATAATAATAGTTTTAAAAAAAACTTATATATAACAGTATTTATAATGTTAACTAAGAATTATTAATTTTTTTATAATTTTTCTATAACTTTGATAAAATTTAAAATGCTGTGACTTTTAAACATTCGTGAAATACTGAAGGAGAATTATATATCTACTAATGAATCAAACACTGTTTTCAGAAGAGGCCATCAAATATCTACCGATCAACCACAAACCGATACTCACTAAACTACTTCGAACTTATTCGAATTTGTTGGGCCTGTTTGGTACAGCTCTACTTTATTACTGAAGCTGTCTTTTTAGAAAATAGCTTAATGAACAACTCTCTAAGTGAATCTGAGTTATTTTGAAAAATGTTTGACAAAACAGCTTCACCAACAATTTTATGCATGAATATGAGAAAGAAAGAGGAGAGAGAACTATGATAAACTACTATTTTTAGCTTCATCTCACTTCATATCTTTATGAGTGGGGAAGAAAAACAGTTTTATGAGTATTGTTTTAAAAAGATATGTTTAATAAAAAAACAGCTCACAACGACAGCTTCAGCTATAAGTTATACAAACAGACGTCTCTCCCGTAACACTGTTTGCGGAAGGCTCGGAAGTCTGGAACCAAAACATCCTCCGCGAGCCGCGTCGCGACTGGTACATGTGCCGCGCGATCCCACGCCAGTACTCCACTCCCGCTCGCTCCCAGATCTGAGTCCTCGCTCTCTCGCAGCCCTCAATCCCGGCATCCCGCTACAAACCCTAAACACGCCGCGCGATCCCAATGCGCCGGTGAGCCGCCCGCCCGCTCCCACCGGCAATTTCTCCAAATTTTTCGCGACTTTTCTTCCGATCATTTGATTTGGTGTGGTTTGGTCGGACCGCGCAGGGGTCTGGGCAGCGAGGCGTCCCTGCGCCGGCGCCGCGGGCCGGCGCGGCTCTGGGTGGCCGTGGCGGCGCTGGTGGTCGGTACCATGTGCCTCTGCTCCTCCTCCTCCGTCGTCCTGTTCGGCACCTCTTACAGAGTCCAGGTGAGCTCGCCTCGCCCGCGCATGCTCTCTGGTTTGTACTCCTCGTTTGTCCGTCTGCCGTATGCACTGCCTGGCGTGGGAGTGACGCATTGGTGTGGTTGTCCGGTTCTGGTTCGCTCGTAAGCAATTTGGGAGCTCTTTACACTGGTTAAGTTATAGTATTCATGAGCGTTGTTGTCCCGTTCCTGCTCGCTCGTAAGCAATTTGGGAGCTCTTTACACTTTTTAAGTTAGATGCATGCTACATTGTGTTTGGAACCTGCTTGAGGCCTCATCAATGAATGCAGATTAGCACATTGGACACAGGAAATCTGCATCCCTAGTTAAGATCAAATCAGATAAAAGTTGCATTGATTTGTAGACAGCGCATGGTTAAAAATTTCATCAAGTCTTCTTTTTAAATATATCAAACAATGTATTTTCTGCAGTAAACTACAACAAGTTGGCAGTTTCAGTGCAAACTGTCCATTTCTGAAGGTGCTGCACAAAACGTGGGCAATATTGTGAAATCCTTGATCGATATTTGGATGATGACATTTCAGCTGGTTGTTTGCATATATTAAATTTCTTGTAAACTAATGAGGCATGAGAACTAAAACTGCAATGCATTTAGTACTTATTGTGATTTGGCATGATCAAGTTGGACACAAAACACATGCATTTTAGTTGGTATAAGGGTGGAACGCCTTCTCTGTGGAATTGGTTAGTTACACTTTGACCAGAACATGATGCCAAGTGGCTCTCTAAGTAGTTGCATTTAAAATGTTAGTATGTTATACTCAACAGATTGGGTATAATGTAAAAGGTAAATGGCCCAATTTTCATACACTCAGATTTTTGGCGCACCACTTCCCTTTCAGTTCAGATTCATCTGACCAATAGGCTGAGCTTTGCTAAATGCGTGGAATTAGACTGTAGTACTGAAATTACATGTATATTCACTAGGATTTTCTGTCAGTTATTTCTTGTACTGACATTAGTGCTATTACTCAAGGATGTTGATGTAAATAAGTTATGGAGAACTGCAGATTCAAATGGTTGGAGAGCATCTTCTGCACCACGCACCTACTGGCCTCGTAAGTTTCTCACTGTATCCTAGCAGCAGTTACTGTCCAGTTGCATACCATCTGTAAATGAGAATACTGACATGGTATCTCTCTGCTTGCAGCCCCACCAACTGAATCTGAGAGCAATGGCTACTTGCGCGTCCGGTGCAATGGTGGCTTGAACCAACAACGTAGTGCGGTATGATTAAGACAAGAAACATTAAAGCAGCATGATTCATCAATTTTTTTATCCATGGTAACATAGCTAAGACATTTAAGGTCACTGTTGTTTTGATTCTGTAGATATGTAATGCTGTTGTTGCTGCACGGATCATGAATGCTACACTGGTGCTGCCAGAATTAGACACAAATTCATTCTGGCATGATGAAAGGTATGTATTTGTCTGAAATGGTTTATCTTGTGTATGACTTACCACAAACTTTGTGCTTTTTGTGGATCCTCTTGTCTGTCTTGGCAGGTGCCCTGGACAATTTTTTGCAGCTAATGGAATTAACGTTCTTGTGTTGGTTCAGTCACAAATTTGTTGTGTTTTTCTCCAAATACTCTAAGTTGGAGTAATTAATTGCTTTTGCCTGTTATGTGTGGCTATATTAGATAGTTAACCTAGTCCAAGTGTTCCATGTAGACGGACATGCTGATTAATGTCCTATAAGTATTTTTGGTCAGGTGATTAGATATAATTAGTGTGTTGCAGTGTTAAAACTTGTTTGGAAATATTAGCTTTGTGTACAATAACTCTAGAGCCTGTTTGTTTAAATAGCTATTTCAGCTTTATAACCACTTTGTATAAACTCATGCGGTCAACAAAAAGACCAACTTATAATCCAGCTTATATAATCTAGGTCCCCCCAGCTTAATCCTATAAGCTTCCCTGGACCAGCTTATTTCAGCATATTTCAGGTTTTTTCCCGTGCCTATAAGCTGTGTATATATATATATATATATATATATATATATATATATATATATTATATATAACACACATTTTACACGTGCGAATATCCACTCTCGCATGCAGACCTGCTAACAGGCCGATAATGGGCGGGTGGTTCTCGTATGCACACATACTCCGTATAATTAAGAAGTACTCCCTCCATCCCAAATTATAAGACATCCCAAGAATCTTGGAGAGTCAAACTATCTCAAGTTTGACCAAACTTATATGACAATATAATAATATTTATGATGTCAACTAGGTAGCATTAGATTCGTTATCAATTATATGTTCATAGTATGCCTATTTGATGTCATAAATCTTTATAGTTTTCCCTATAATTCTTGGTCAAACTTAAGATGTTTTGACCCTCTAAGATTCTTGGAATGTCTTATAATTTGGGATGGAGGGAGTATATATTATTACTCTCTTCCATATGTTTTAAATATATTCCGATATACACAGATACTTTTTTTTGTGTGAGTATGTACACCTGCTATATGCATATATACTTGTAAAAACACATATATGTACTATTACTTAATTTGTATACACACATAATCTCTAATATTTTTTCGTTCAAATAAGTATATGATCATACTGCACTACTTTTCATATGTACGTATCCCTAACATACTCTTTTTTTTTCAACGATATCCCTAACATACTCCCATCGAATGAGTATGTACTCAAATTTTAATTAATATATACTATACTTTGACATGGTAGTATGCGACATGCATCTGTGTCATCTCAAATCAGCCATAATTTTCAATACTCCCTATGAAATACAAGTTCGAACACGTCCGTGATATATGGCTAGAGGCCTACCCAGCTTAACTTTTGATCCGTTTTCCCCGCACCAACAGTGTATCGGCTCAGTTTTTGTTCAAGTATATACGCACCCTCTCCATACAATCGGATGGTAGTTTGTAAAGCCCTTAGGTCCGCGCGACTGGCGGCCCTCGACGCCTATGTAGCACAGATACGGATACGCGTATCGGTATCGGATACGGATACGCCAATTTCCCAAAAAACCCGATACGCGGATACGTTTAATATTAAAAAATGATAATAATGCAAATAATGCAGTAGGTCTGAAGGTCTTAAGTGTACTATTATTTCAGAGAATCGACATGCTTTTGTGATGGAGGAGATACCATTATAATTTTTAATGGATCAAGCATGAAGCAATGGTATTACTCCTAGAAAACCAGCTTGGCTGCATCAAAATTAATTGCCACATCAAACAAATAATGGCAAACAGTAGATGCACCAAACAAGGAGAGATGTAATAGCCTAATTGGTCATTGAATTTTTTGTAAAAAAAGAAAAGGAAAACTACCTACAGTACCACCTTAATTGGGTACCAAGAACCAATTTCAATCTTGGGGTGATGAAGAAGAATCACTTAATCGAATTGTAGATTGATTGATTGGAAAGGGAGGTAAGCACATAAGTACATAACAAATGAATCATAAATCATAAACTAACTAAAATGAGAAGAAAACTTTGGATTTGATTTCACAGCAATGAGAGTGGCCTTAAGAGCAGAACGAACTCCCAGGATAATAAATCCAAGCAATCTATAAATACTGACCAGAAAAATCAGAAAAGGAATAAACCAATCTATAAAGGGAGAAAAATAAACTCCACTGGCGGCTGGGCGAAGTAGCGAGCAGGGGCGGAGCTCGTCGCGGCGAGGGTAGGCTCGTTGGCGGCGGGCGGCTCGCGGCGTCATCGCGCGGGGAGGAATAACACTGCGGCTGCCGGCGAGCAGGGACGGATGCTCGTCGCCGGTGGCTATATATAGCCCCAGGGATCGAACCCAGGCTGCGGCGGGGGGGGGGGGGGGGGGGGGGGGGGGGGGGGAGGTGGGGGGGGTCTATAAGCTGGATTATATAAGCTTGGGGGTAAACAAATGGGTCACTAGTCTAGGAACCGTTATGTAGGACATGAGAAACTACCCAGCCTGAAAGTTTGCTCATAAGTCGTAATACATTGATAAATTTTGAGCTTAAGATGTGAACAAATGTATTTCTAATTGAAATCATGCATGGTCGACATTGCAGGCATTATCAGAATATAACATCTTGTAGATGTGATGTATAATGCCTGGGGAACAGCATCATATGCTGCATTTACTTGTAATTTCTTAGAAATCCTTATTTTATTTTCATAATCGAGAAATGCCATCATAAAGATGTTACTTAATTACCTTCTTGGCCATCTTCGTTTATGTTGAATGATTGCATGTTCATCTGTTGTTGGTGTTTACTTATTTTCTGCATTTATATATGCACCCAGTGGCTTTGTAGGTATTTATGATGTTCCCCACTTCATCAAGACATTGAAATATGATGTTCGAATTGTTATGAGCGTTCCTGAAATCACTAAAAATGGAAAGACCAAGAAGCTCAAAGGCCATCAGGTGAATAAATTAAGGACACTACATTTTGTTATGTTAAATTCGTTTTTTTCTATCATCAAAAACTCAATTTTTAGGAGCATACTATACTCATGGGACAATTCTTTGCCCACACAGATTCGACCACCTAGAGATGCACCAGTATCTTGGTATGCAACCGATGCTTTGGAGACGATGAAGAAGTATGGAGCTATATATTTAACTCCATTTTCGCACCGTTTGGCAGAAGATATTGATGATCCAGAGTTCCAGAGATTGAGATGCAGGGTGAATTACCATGCACTACGATTCAAGCCACATATCATGAAAACAAGCAGTGAGATAGTGAACAAGCTCCGTTCAGAAGGCCATTTCATGTCAATTCATCTTCGATTTGAGTTGGATATGCTTGCATTTGCAGGGTAGGGCTTTGACTAAACTATTGTAAAATTATCACTTGATGCTGAATATGTCGCACCCTGCTTTTTTGTGTCCATCGATGGGTAAGTCCATCCCTGAAGTCTTTAATCTAGTCTCAGAAGTCTTCACAAGGGCTACCTTGTGTGGACATGACAGCATTCATGCATATATATCTAATTATTAGGAAAAAAGTTATCAACCAATGCAAACTCATTGTCATTAAGCATTCTTGCCATTTTCAGTCTTTGATGCTATAATTTTAAAAAACTATTCTTTTTCATTAATTCTAGCTACTCTTGCCATATGCACAGTGGATATTACTTGCTGTGTAATTTTTGCTTACCTTCCAAAATGAAAATTGCAGGTGCATTGACATATTCAAACCTCAAGAGCAAAAAATTCTGTTGAAGTACAGGAAAGAACATTTTGCAGAAAAGGAACTTATCCCCATGGAAAGAAGGCGCATTGGAAAGTGCCCTTTAACTCCAGAAGAGGTACTGAATCTCCTTATAAACATTGATCCAGATATTCCTTGAGCGTGATTGGAGCTGTGTGTCTAATCAGAAGTAAATGCTGTATTAATTACCATGGATGCCTGAACATCATATACCATTCTGTACTCGTAGCATTAAATGAATCCTTTTGATTGATATAAAAATAATATGGAGCGAAGTTGAAACATATATACGTAGTAGGAAAGTTTAGAAAGAATTTTGGAAAGATACGCAGTAGGAAAATTTAGAAAGAATTTTTGGAAAGACTTCTTAATAGCTGAACTACTGGAGTAATCCAATATTCTATTTGTATTGTTGTGCAGGTAGGTCTTATTCTACGTGCTATGGGATTTGACAATAGAACACGCATTTACCTTGCTTCTGGTGAGCTCTTTGGTGGGAAACGTTTCATGAAGCCATTCAAGGCTATGTTTCCACGCTTAGAGAACCACAGCACAGTTGGACCTGGAAAGCTGGAAGAGAATACCCAAGGGCTAGCAGGATCAGCTGTTGATTACATGGTTTGTCTCCTGTCTGACATTTTCATACCCACATATGATGGCCCAAGCAACTTTGCAAACAACCTCATGGGCCATCGTATGTACTATGGTTTTCGGACCACAATCACACCAAATAGAAAGGCCCTTGCCCTATTTTCATTGACAGGATGGAAGGCCGTGGCATTAGCTTTGAGAGAATCAGGAGGGTAATGTTCAACACACATTTTGGTGGCCCCCACAAGCGCATCCATCCAGAGTCTTTCTACACGAACTCGTGGCCAGAGTGCTTCTGCCAGATGGATGCCAGGAACAAAGCAGACCGGTGCCCCCCTGATAACATAAATGATGTTCTTGAAAGTCAGTTCCAGAACGAAGAAGAAATGGAAGAAATAAGTGCCACTAATCAAACTGATTCATCTAGCCAAATAGAAGAGCTGACGATTTAACGGACCAACTAAGGATTACTGCTCAGAAGCATTTTGAACACTTGGAATAATCATCAAAGAGATCCAGATACAACGATCATCAAGGAATGTATTAATTGATGGCTCAAGCTCACTACGAGATTTGATTAGCTGGAGCGGTTGAGATGCTGAGGTGTGGAATCTAGTGGTATTCCGGGAGAGCATTGAACCACATTTTGGATAGATCTGGTCATATATGGTATTGAGGAGAAACCAATATGTATGTCAATAGTTTTCCTCATTGAGAAGTGAAATGGTGTGAGTAGTGTATGTGTCAGCGACAAAAGTCAGAAACCTTTGTGCAATACGGTACTGCCAGTGTTAGAGGCCCCGGTTATGCTTGCCCCTCCATTTTTCGCACAAACTTTATTAACCTTGTGGCTTTAATATGGGCAGAGCGGTCGTTATTTTTCTGTATATAATTGTTGCTTTCCTGATACAGTCATCGTTTGATTTCCATTGACTATTCAACAAATGGTGAATTTCTTGAATTGTGTATAGAATGTCTGACGAGCCGAGCAGTTGTGTGCGGCACTGTTGCCAGTCTAGCACGGCAACAGCATGGGATGTCCGGCAATATATAAGCTGGTGTAACGATCGGTTTGGCATTGAGACCCAAACAGGATCGTAACAGAATAGATTCGTATCGGAGATCTTGCTGTGTCTCTCTTATTACTGTGTTCTTTAGTGTTGGTCATTTCCAATTCCATTTAACCACCTGTAGATAGTTACATTTAGTATTCGGCCCTTTCCAATCCGAGAGATTTTTTTTCGCTCATCCGTTCGGACCTGGCGCTGAAGAATCCAACCATGCTCCACCAGGAAATGGCAACTTCGATCGAGGATTTGAAGACAGCGATGGAGGTGATGGGCTGATGGCAAAACAGGTCGCCGGATGGTTACTATGCTCGACAAGCTATTGAAGGAGACGGCAAACCGCGTTCTGGAGTTGGAGTCGCAGCCACCACCACCTCCACTGTAGGCGCTTGGCACTTACTCAGCTTCTTTCTCAGAGCGCACCCCCACCACATCCACGCCTCTTCCTCAGCTTCACTAGAGCGCGCCCCATGGTTCCAAGTGCCACCAGAAGGAATCGGCTTGAACATCACGTCTGCACCATCGGACGTTGAGTTCTCAATCGCCCCATGGGCATGACCAGCGCATGGATTATTGAAATGCTAACGCTGGGATCTACCAATCCCTGCCGCGCCCAGTTATGGGTATGCCTCTGAACCATCCTCCGCTCCCGATTACTCTTTGTGATGGGAAGTTTCGTTGCCCCATCATTCTGCACCTGCTTCGAAGTTTGAATTTCCCAAATTCGATGGCGATAACCGTCTCTGGCGTGATCATTGTATGATGTATTTCGAGGTGTACGTGATTCATCTAATGGCGCAGACAAGATTCATGGCACTAAATTTCTAAGGATCAGCAGCCACCTGGTTGCAGAGAGTGGAGCGTCGTGGGCAGATTACGGATTGGGATTGCTTATGTGAGTTGGTGTCCAACAAATATGATAAAGATAAGTACTCTCTCTATATTGTAAAAAAGTCGTTTTGGATAACGATACGGTCTTCAAAGTATGACTTTGACTTTATGTCTATAAAAATATTTATTATTTAAAAATGATATACTCCCTCCATATCAGTTATAAAAGACATTCTGACCGATCAGAGTGAATTGTCAAAAGAATGACGTTTTGGCCGGTTGAGCAGGTAGTGGACGGGAATGCCCTTGAGCCTTGAATGCTCAATCCCAGCAACTGATCGCCAAAACCGGCATTTACTCCGCATCCCATTGGTGCTCAGAAAAAGAACTCCGCATGCAGGCACGGCCAGAAAAAAAATAAAGCCAAAAAATAATTGCAGCAGTACATAGTCGAACCCGCACCGTCCAAAATCAAACCCCAATACACTAGCTAGTAGACATATGTGACTTTCCTTAATATAAAATGCAACCCTAATACTATTAAATAGGAGTAGAGAAGAAAAACCATATTCTAATTAATCACTCATTGATATGCTAAATGATGTTCTAAACGTCATTTTTTTACCAGTATGGAGGGAATATCTATACTTTTATGTAATTATATTTCAAGATAAATGTATCCGTATGGTTTTCACATTTTCAAACTAAACAACTTAAAAATTATTCATGATTTATATTCTCAATGTTTGACCAAACTTTTGTCCAAGACGACTTCTTTTATAATATGAGGGGAGTACCAACACATCTTCGTCAGTTGGAGATGTTACAGCAAACGGGCTTGGTAACAAAGTATCAGGCATAGTTTGAGAAACTTGCTCATGGGGTGTTGCTGTACAATCCAACCTATGATGATGTATTCTTTGTCACCAGATTCTTGGCCGGGTTGAAAGAGGAGATCCGGAGTGTAATCACCTTGTACATGCCTCGTGATGTGGATACGGCTAGTGCTCTTGCACTGCTTCAGGAAGTCACTAATGCCAAACCCAAATATAGTGGGCGTCCATTCACCAGAGGACCGGTACCATAGACTCTGACAAACTGACAGCAAAGCAAAGTCGTTCTAAATCTGAGGACAGGCTGGGGTCTCTGAAACAATATAAACAGAAGAACGGATTATGCTTCAAGTGTGGAGGGAAGTGGAGTACTAACCACACTTGTCCGGAGCCCTTGCATGTAATCGAAGAGTTGGTAGATGCCTTGGAGTTTCAGTCTCCGGACGGTTCAGTCAACTGAGGATAGTGTTATGATGGTGCAGTTACCTGACAGTGAAGCTAAAGGGCACCGTCAGACGCTGAAACTGCTAGCACATATTGGGAAGTAGCAGACTAGCAGGTATTGATTCTGGTTGATTCAGGGAGCATCGGAACCTTTGTGAGTGATAGACTGGTCAGAACATTGGGCCTGACCATAAAACATTGCCCAATTTCAACATTCAAAGCTTCCGATGGAGGTCAACTTCAGTGCTCTAAGATGATACCTGGATTGCAGTGGTGGATCCAGGGGCACACTTTTAGGTCTGAAGCTAAAGTATTGACCCTTAGATGCTATGACATGATTATTGGAGAGGACTGGCTTGAGGCTGTCAGAATTACTCATCAAGGAAAGAGAGCAGCATTGCAAGGAGTGAAGGATCAGCAGGATTCCTGTCCTCCATCTCAAGGAAAAAGTTACAAGGCCTCATAAAACATGGAGGAGTGGCTTGCTGTCTTCAGTTGGTTAATACTGAGCTTCCCACCAAAGTTTCAGATCGACTACAGCTGCACCATTCAGAGTGATACTGCAGAAAGAGTACCACCACCAATTCAGGACTTGATCCAAGAAATTGATCATCTCTTCAGTATACCTACTCAGTTACCACCAAAAAGGAATGCAGATCATCAGATTAATTTAGTGTCGGTGCCCAACCAGTCAAAGTGCGACCATACCATTACTCTCCTATACAAAAAAATGAAATTAAAACTCAGGTTCAGCAAATGACTCAGAATGGGGTGATTCACCAAAGCTCTGGTGCATTTGCATCACCAGTCTTGGTGGTGCATAAGAAGGATGACATGTGGCACTATGTGTTGACTATCTCCACCTCAACGCCATCACACAGAAGAATAAACATCCAATGTCGGTAGTTGGCGAGTTGTTAGATGAATTGAGTGGGGCCGCTGTGTTTACCAAGCTTGATTTTTGCTCACTATATCATCAAATTCAAATGGCAGAAGGTGAACATTTCACACATACCAAGGGTTGTATGAGTTCTTGGTTATGCCATTCGGTCTCACGGATGCGCCGGTTGTATGAGTTCTTGGATATTTGCATCACTGTTGCGCCGTGGTGTTCTGGTTCTTATGGACGCTACAGTGCAGACATGGAGGAGAACTTGGTATTACTCAGGCAAGTATTTCAGATCCTTCACCAGCACCAGTTCTACATCAAAAGGTCTAAATGTTCCTTTCCTCAGTCATATGTAGAGTATTTGGTGTTGGCACTTGCACCCAATGCCTAGGTGAGCAGCACCTGCTCTCCTCTCCTCTCCCTCTCCCTGTTCCAAGGTAGAAGAAGACCTTGAGCTCTCTACACACACCAGTTCTCTGCGTTGGCAGTGAACTGAACTCTGAATATTGTGGCAAAGAAGCTGCCTTTTCTCATTGCATAGGGGTGGTTTATATACACTAATACATGTACCATCTATGGTACCTTTCTACCTACTGCATACACCTAAAGTACATGGCTTGCATCAGCCATTCCTACTCCTAGTACCAGCCCATTACCTGCTGGTGTACCTCTACAAGTACATGGTATGGCCTATTGCCAACCAATCTACAGGACCAAGGACTTGGACAGCACAAGGCTGACCTCAACCTGCTCCTTGCTTATCTGCAGCAAGAGAGAGAACGTGGGGAAGTAGTAGATTAAGTCTAACATTCTTCCCCTAATCCTGCTGCTAACCCTTAACCTCAACCATGCCAATCCTCTGCCTCAGCTCCTGAGACGCTGGAGGGACTTGGCATTCCGCGGTGGCAGCCATGATGTACTCCGTCTCGAAGGTCGACATCGCCACCGTCTTCTCCTTCAGCGACTGCCAGGCGATAGGTACCGCCGAGTATGCCCAAGGTACTCTGCTGCCGCCCATCTACGTCGCCCGCCTTGTCCGCGTCGCCGAACGTCGTGAGCTCTTGCTCACCTTCACTGGACTTCTGTAGCGCCTCGCTGAACGCCATCAGCCTCTTCTCCGCCGTCCAGTGATCATGCCACGGATCCTCCGTGACCCGCTGTCCGACCGACAGCTTGAACCGCTCCTCCATCGTCGTCAGCAAGGACTTACAGTCTGCCATGCCAGCCCGCTCCAGCAGCCTCTGCTGCCCCAGCGTGATGAAGTCCCTCCCCTGCTCCACCTCAATGCCGAGGTAGCAGGAGAGAGCGCCGAGATCGCTCGTCTCGATACGAGCTGCCATCTCGCGCTTGAATGCGGTGATGTCGACCGCCTGCGCCCTCGTGTCGTCGTAGACCCCAACGATGTTCGTCGGTTCCTTCCCCGTCGTCGGGTGTGCAAGGCGTGCTCCTCCAGCATGGCCTTCCGCCACTCCGCGTCACGTTCCGTGACTGCGAACGTGGCCGGCTTTTCCGTCTCAGCCCCGTGTGACTCGGCCCCACGAGACCCGACCGTGGCCCTTCGCCCCTCGAGGCCAACAGGCTCGCGATCGAGCCCCCCCCCCCGCCGTCGCACGGTTGAGGCCGCTCTGCGCTTTTCGCGAATCACCTCCACTTGTCCCGTGCTCGAGGTCTCCGGGGACGCTGTTGGGATCGCGGCCGCCCGACCCGTGGTCGAGGCCTCCTGCCTCGTGGTCGGGGTAGAGGCCGCTCTTGCCTCCGTGGTCGAGGTCGAGGCCCCCCCTCCGCCTCGCTCGTCGTCGCCCGTCCTTTGGCCGGCGCCCCTCCCGTGGTCGAGGCTGTCCGGCGCGCTGTCGGGCCCTCCCGACCCGTAGTCGCGGCATCTTGCTTCGTGGTCGAGGCCGCCCGCGTTGCGGTTGCGATCGAGCCCTCCCGGCTCGCTGTGGAGTCTGCCCGACTCACGGTCGAGCCAACTGCTCCCGTAGTCGGGGACTTCCGACTCGGTCGAGAGGTTCTGGCCTGCGGTCGTGGCTCCTTCCGCGTTCGAGAACCCCCTGCGGACCTGAGAAGATGCGAGGCCTAGGCCCCTGCTCCGGGTGGACTAGGCAGCACCGGACGCCGATGCTCCGGCACCCCTGCTGCCGCCGGGACTTCAGCTTCCTGGCCGCGAACTCCACTGCGGCTGCTTCCCCGGCCCCTCCGTCATCAAGAACAGAGGAGGGAGGAGACGAGCCTTCCGCGGTTGGGTTTGGCGGTTCCTCCGCCTCTGCAGCCGCGAGCTCGTCCCCGCCACCCACTCCTGCGTGGCCTTGCAACCACTGAGAACAGAGGAGTTAGCAGGTGAGCCTTCCGCGGCTGGGTACGGCGGCTCATCTGCCGTGGCAACCACGTGCTCGTCCCCTGCCTCAGGTCTGTCCCATGCCGCCTCGTCGGAGGCGACTTCCCGGGACAACCCCACCTGCTCCAGCATGTCGACCGCGCCGAGATGTACCTATGCGCGCGGCTCGTCGAGATGGACAGCCGGAGGCGTAGTCCCCTGCTCCGCCCCTGCCTCCTCTGCTTCGCCGGCGTCCAGCGCACAGTACATCCCCATCAGCAGTGTGAGCTCGTCGTTGTTGTCATCCCGAGCCAGGTGCGCCTCCTCCTTCTCCGGCTTCTTCTCCGGACACTTCTCTGGGCACTCCCGCGCCCAGTGCCCCACCTTTCCGCAACGCTGGCACGCGTTCGGGTCAGTGTTGCGCTTCTTGTCGCGCCGCTTGTCCCCACGGTCACCACCGCGGCCGGAGGAGCCTTCCCCAGACTGTCGCTGCTTCATGCGCGCAGTCCACTCCTCCTCGGTCAGCAGCAGCTTGCTGCTGTCCTCCCACACCGGCTACGCTGCACCGCGACTCTCCGCGGGCGCACGATCCTCCATAGCCCGCAGCCGCCCAGTCACGTCCTCGAGCGACAAAGTGGACAAGTCCAGCATTGTCTCGATGGACAACGCAAGCTGGGCATACTTGGTTGGCACGACGCGCAGAAGCTTGGCAACGACGTCCTCGTCCTCCATTGGCTTGCCGTAGGTGGCGAGCTGTCCTGCCAGCGACTGAAGACGCAGCGCGAAGTCCTCCACCGTCTCCCCGGACTTGAACCGGAGGTCGTCGAACTCTCGCCGCAGCTGTTGCGCCTTGGCCTTCTTGGCCCGCTCCGAGTCGACGCGGAAGGACGCCAGCATCTGCCACGCCTCCTTGGCTGTGTCCTTGCGGACGATGGCCTCATGGTTGTGGAAGAACCGCCCAAATTATACCAAAGTAGCCGATTTAACGACCACTTTAAAAACTTGAACCCATATAATCCCGGTAATCCGGAAATCTCGAAGGACTTCTAACAATCGTATCTCCAACCAAGATCGCGCAAACTCAGGTATGCACATTCGAACGAACCAACAATTAAACGAAATACTTGAAGTACGAATTAAAGTTATTACAACACTTTGTTCCAAATAAAGTAGTACTCACGCCACAACACATGTGGCCAAATAAAACATTGTTTTATAACTCGAACCCAAAGTTTCACTCCACACTAGTACCATTAATAAATAGGGGTGCCCACGAGATCACGTCCAACAACAGCAAAAGATGAGCTCGTAGAAGACCTTTCCCAAAGCCTACTCATCTTCTCCTTCGACAGGATAGAGACAATGCTTACAATAGCCAAAGTATACTTGGCCGTCTGCAACAAACAGGATAAACTCTGAGTACGGGAATGTACTTAGCTAGACTTATCCGTCTAACTGAAAATAAAGACTCCAAGGATATGCATGACTATTTATGTAGATCTGGATAAACTTTGCTTTTGCGGAACGCGAGAAAGATGAAACAACTAAGATAAAAAGAGAGCAACCATTTTCCATCCTATTATTTATCTCTAGGTTTTGCACATGTACTAGAGCACTCACTTGATCTAATCAAACAATAAGATAATACCATATCCAGTTCATTTGTCAATCTTTTAGTAGAACCATTATCGATGTCACATGGAGTTGTACCATGGTGAAGCTCAGTATAATCCCCACTATCCGGTTGGAGGCGGCGACTCGAATCGATATACAACCAGCTGGCAAGATTACCTTTAACACACGCCCACACTTTCCCCATCGGGTCCATGCATTGGGTTACCGCTCAACACTGCCCAGGTAGTAACGTCGCGAGCTCAGCATAATCCACCCAATTGGAGAAATCAGTTGGCCACCACGGGGCAAGTCGTATCTCCAAACTAGAGGGAGCCAAAAGTAGACTGAGAGTCGGCCCGAACAGTGTTTACTCGGCTTCGGGGTCGAAACTCACATTGGCCCCTATGTGAAAGGGCGCATTCGAATATGTAAGAGGGCCACCATCGTATACAAACCTATACGATCCAACGGACGGACTGTCCCTAAGTCTAAACCACTTGGTGCCTCTTCCTTCCAGTTGACCACATTTCATTACTACCATTGGTTCTTTCCCACGATAGCAAAATATAGCCAACCGTGATCGGTATTATCCCTATAGGATAATACTATAAATATAAATGTAACCATTTGTTCTAAGTAGGCTAAGCGGTTGCTTTTACTTTTATTAACAGGGTAACAAGGTAGGTAAATTCAATATCAAGGAAGGTAATGCATCAATTGGGATTCAATCAACTCCTGTCACCTAATGCATCACAATATAAAATACTCAAGTAGATTAATTGTAAATACTGGGAGACTTAAGAATGCTCCGGGGCTTGCCTTAAGTGAAGGTGGAGGGCTAGTGGTCAGGGTACTCGGGGAGGTTAGTGTCGAGCTCGTGGTACTCCTCGTTCAGCTCGTTCAGCTCCTGCACCTTCTGGACTCCTTCCTCTGGAAGTGGCACCTGGGGTTCCTCTACTGATCCTGGATGTTTGTAATGCATATAAGCAAACTTGATGGTGCAGGGATGATGCTTGAACAAGAATTAAACACTCAAAGATTGTTTTTAAAATTAACCTAAGTATTCATGCTAGTTCCACTTTACACAACAAGCCTAATATAAACTATTCAGAAAAAACTACAAAAATTACAGAGGACAGAGCAAGCCTACTGGATGCTACTGCAGAGAATTCATCCAAAGCAAAGCTACCAGCTAGCAGATACAAAAAGATGGATTTAAATGTAAAAAAGCACTTAGAACTAGAGCTACTAGCTAACAGGGTGAAACATGCTATATCTTATTTTTAACACGTTCTTTACTTGGAAACATATTTATCCAGAAAGTTCCATGATCAACACTACTAGATTATTTTCTATAGGAATTTCCAAAGGAAACCCTAGAAAAGAACACTTGAACTACAATTATCTTTTCTAATATACAACATACCACATATTATATTTTTCCTAGATAGATCATGGTATACAGAGACTACACAAAAAGTTTCATGATTTATCTATGCACAGATTTACCACATGAACTAATCTAAAAAAACAACAGAAACACATTTTAATAGGTAATGAATAAAATTTACACAGAAACATAGCATGTTATATTTTTCCTAGCTTCTACACAAGATAACAAAGCTATCATAAAAACTTCACATTTTTATTTAACAATTTCAAGCAGGAACACAATTAATTTTGATAAATGCAGAAAAGAACTATTTAAACATTAGTACTGAAGACATTCTCCAAAAATTTCTTTTATATTTTTAACAGAAAGATCTACATTTATAGAGTCTAACAAAATTGATTTCACCAAATTAGGATTTACCAAACTTTAGGTATGAAATAAACAAGCATTATCATATTTACTGAAAATGAAAAAAGGAAAAACATTTCAGAATTCGGCCCGGTGGATGAA
Organism: Microstegium vimineum; assembly: GCA_022036555.1. Lineage (NCBI taxonomy): Eukaryota > Viridiplantae > Streptophyta > Magnoliopsida > Poales > Poaceae > Microstegium > Microstegium vimineum. Next base: position 30,039,659 of record CM039133.1, on the reverse strand, counting down.
CAGTGTTGGGCTCGGCCCAGTGCACGCGGGAGGGTGGACTGACAGGCGGGACCCGTAGTCAACGCAGGGTCCACCTGGCAGTGAGCCAGGGCAGAGCACCGGCGATGACCGGCTCGTTCTCGCCGACGGCGAGCTCGCCGGCGGTGAGGATGGATGCGCTAGACTCGTGGTGACGTCGCGCATCGACTGGTGGGGTTGGTTGAACCGGCATGACCCTGTAGTGAGCCGGCGGCGTGCGGTGGCGGCAAGATGCGGCGGTGCGAAGTGACGGCGTGATTACCGGTGGTGTGGTGCTAGGATAGCAGTTGCGTGAGCACCGCGGTGGTGTGGGGAGTGTAGCACGAGCGTTGGTTGAGCTGGAGGAGCTCTGAGGAGGTCCAGCCACGTGCGAGCAATGGCGCACGGCCAACGGCGTTGTGACGTTCCAGGGTGCAAGGGTGCTAGCGGACGGGTGTTCTCACCTCTACTACCTCCGGTGAAGCTTCCACGAAGATGGAGGCGACGGAGGTGGTCGGAGAAGAGGTGAACGCGGTTGGGTCGTTGTTGTGGCGACTGCGAGCCGAGGAACGGCGATGGCGTTCCGGCGACTGAGAAGCTCGGTTGGCAACGGCGCGGCGAGCAGGGCGTGTGCGAGGCGAAGGCGAGACGGTGTGCGAGGTGGATCGAGCAGAGGCGCTCGGACGGTGGCGAACAAGTGAAGGGGGTGTTTGCTGCGCGTTCGGCGCTCGGCGCGGTGAGTGTGAAGCAGAGCGGGCGGAGAGAGCGAGTGCGGGTGAGTGCTGGCGAGTGCGGGAGGGAGAGGGGGTGTAGACGCTCCTGCTGACGCGGTCATGGCCGACGGTGATGCCGGTGGGGGCCGTGACGCGACGACGCGGCGGTCGGCAAGGCGCTGGCGTGTCTGCGGCGCGCGGGCCAGAGCGGCAGCACACGGGGCAGCACGCGACTTGGTCGACGCGCCGTTAAGGCGGATCCACATTCGATTGTGAGGGTGACAGGGCGAGCGGCCGGTCGGTGATGGCGCTGCGGCGGCGTTATGGCGACGCGACGGCGAGCATCGCGGCAGCGGCGCAGTGCTACGCGTCTGCGGCGGGCAGAGGCAGCGAGTGGCGAGCGCGCTTGGTCGGCGCAGTTGTGGCAGCGTGCGGCGCATGGCGAGTGGCGCAGAGTGGGTGTCGGTGTCCGCGCGCAGGCATCGGCAGCCACGCGGCAGCACCCCGGCGTACGGCGCGGCCGCGGTCGGGCGCGGGGGCTCGCGCGTGAGGGCGTGTCCGTTGCACGTGCGCCGTGCGTGCGCGGGGCGCGCGGGCGTGAGCGGGCGCTGGCTGGGCCGCGGGTAAGGCCAAGCGGGCCGAAGGGGTGGCCCCGGCCCATTTCCAATTTCTTTTCCTTTTTCTCATTTCTTTTATTTGTTTCAAACTGAAATTAATTCAAAACAGTTTCAAAAACTCAAAATTAGGTTTTGAAATATAAACCAAAGTTGCTCTAAATAAAATGCTCTACATTTTTCATGTAGATCTCATTTTCTGAAAACCATTAATTTATAGGGTTCTAGATTAAAAACCAATTAAGCCATTTTAAGAAAAGAATTACTTTTATTCTTAACAAATAAACTAAGCTTAATTAGGTATGGTAATTAATTATAAAGCACGCCATTCTTTATTCTAAACATAGCAAACTTATTTAAACATGTTAATCAAGAGTAGAGCACAAAACACCTATTCAATTCTAGTGTGAAGTATATAAATAAACACACATGAAATGATGGTATAGATAAACATGAATGCAATGCAATGATTATGCTTAGTGGCTAATGATGATCCTAATGCAAGCTTGACACAGGGTGTCACAGCCCCTTAAAGAAATCTCGTCCCGAGATTTGGGTTTCTTTACCATTATTATAAAAGGCGGGGCAGTTCACGCGTAGGTAGTCTTCGGTTTCCCAAGTTGCATCATTGGGGCCATAATGACTCCAAAGAACCTTGAAAGTTCTCACTTCTCGGTTTCTGGTGACTCTGGTCTTGGTATCCAAGATCTCCGAGGGTTCCTCATTGTACTCCAAATCCGATCTGATCACAATGTCGGAACTCTGAACGGCCTCTTCCTCTGGAACTCGCTGGGCGTGGACGCCATGACGCCCACCTCCGCATCCTCACCAGCGTTGCGGGTCTCCACGGCAGCCCACCACTTCCGCGCGCGCAGCTTCCACTTCATGTGGACAGCCCACTCGCCGTAGTTGGTGCGGGTGAGCATTGGCCAGGAGCTGGCTCCGCCAAACTCCCGCACCATGCGCACCTCCGGCTGGGGTTGAACCACCAACGGCTGTGCCGCCGTCTCGTCCTTCCCCGAGCCGCCATCCTTCTTGGCCCCAGCGCTTCCGTCCATTACCGGCGGTTAAGCACACCAAAGCTCTAATACCAATTGTTGGCACTTGCACCCAATGCCCAGGTGAGCAGCACCTGCTCTCCTCTCCCTCTCCCCTGTTCCAAGGTAGAAGAAGAGCTTGAGCTCTCTACACACACACACCAGTTCTCTGCGTTGGCAGTGAACTGAACTCTGAATATTGTGGCAAAGAAGCTGCATTTTCTCATTGCATAGGGGTGGTTTATATACACCAATACATGTACCATCTATGGTACCTTTCTACCTACTGCATACACCTAAAGTACATGGCTTGCCCATTACCTGCAGGTGTACCTCTACAAGTACATGGTATGGCCTATTGCCAACCAAGCTACAGGACCAAGGACTTGGACAGCACAACACTGACCTCAACCTGCTCCTTGCTTATCTGTAGCAAGAGAGAGAACGTGGGGAAGCAGCAGATTAAGTGTAACATTTGGGCCATGTCATATCTGCAGCTGGAGTTGCCACTGAACCCAGCAAGATTGAGGCAGTGCTGAATTGGGCAAAACCTGTAAATCTCAAACAGCTAAGGGGCTTTCTTGGTATCACTGGTTAATACCAAAAATTCATTGCACATTATGGTGCTATAGCTAGACCATTGACTGAGCTCTTGAAAAAAGGAGTTCAGTTCATTTGGACACCTTCTGCAGATCATGCATTTCAGCTGCTGAAGCAGATGTTAGCCCAAGCTCCAGTGTTAGCTGTACCTAACTTCAAGCAACAATTTGTACTGGAAATTGATGCTTCAGATACTGGCATTGGTGCTGTGTTAATGCAGAATAATCACCCCGTTGCATATTTGAGCAAGCATCTTTGCCCAAGAAACCAAACTTTGTCTGTATATGAGAAATAATGCTTAGCTATATTGATGGCTATTGACAAATCGCACCCATACTTAGAGCATTAGAAATTTCTGATCAGAACAGATCACAAGAGCCTTTTGCATTTAACTGAGCAGATAGTGACTTCTAGGATGCAGTACAAGGCTTTGATCAAACTCATGGACTTGGATTATTCCATTTCAGTACAAAAAAACCATCCACAATGCAGCAGCAGATGCTCTTCTGAGGTACTGGCTGTCTCAGAGTGTATTCCCTCCTGGCTTCAAAGACTAAAAGAGGGGTATTTGGACAGTGAAGAGGACAAACAATTGTTAACTGAGTTGAGCATAACTAGGCAGAATGACAAAGGTTTTATGTTAACAAATGGAATCATCAAGTTCAAAGGAAAGGTTTGGGTGGGCAATAATGCGGTTGCTCAACAACATATATTGCAAGCCTTATATGATAGTGGAATAGCTGGTCATTAAGGAGTAGCAACCACTTATAGCAGAATCAAAACATTATTTGCCTGGCCTCATCTGCCATCAATACACAATTGTGTGCAGCAGTGTGATACTTGCCAAAGAGCAAAAGTGGGACATACAAAATTGCCTGGTTGCTACAACCACTACTCAGGCCTGAACTTTTTGTTTCTTCTTAGCGACTTGCTTGTGCTCTGCCATTTCATTCTTGGCCTTCCACTTCTCTTCACCCTTCAACTTCTTCCAACAATGCATTAGTCTAAATGTCTTGTTTCCATTCAATCCTTTGAACGTAGACGTTGCATCAAAAACCTTCACACACGTCTATTAAATATGAACGTGTATGTGTTCAAAGATGAATGAAATGTGACAAAAAATAAACAATTGCATAACACTAATCTTATCTTGAATCATAGCACCATTTTGATTTCTACGGTCAATCATGTCATAGCACGCACAAAACTTGTTGACATTCTCCAAAATATACATTCATCTATGCATAATTGAACTCTCTGTTCGGCTTGGATTTGTCTGCCTGTTGGCCTCATAGTACTCATGAATTCTATGCCAAAAGGAGGCTCCCGACTGAGGATTATGATGAGTTGTTGGAGAGTGTTTTTTTTCTCACCTTTCTAAAAACCAAGTATTAAGTGGGGATTTAGGAAACTCTTGGAGATGCTCAGTAGGCATAAGTTTACACCTGTTGGGCGTTCGTTGCTGGTGGCGGCATCGTCCGGCAACAGCCCGTCTAGGTCGACAAGGCAGCGTGGAGACGGTTGTATGTTCGGCGCTGTCTAGGTGGCCGTCCATCCAGTGCGCCTCCGACGGTAGCCCATCCTGGTTGATGAGGCGGTGGCACGCCATATTGGTTCGTCCTAGCGCCGGTGGCAGCGTGATCAGGTTGCTTAGTCCTGGCGCTGATCTGAGCACCGGGCACTGGTTTTGTGGGTGAGATGGAAGGAATAAGAGCTGGCGGCAGCGCAACCGGAGGGGTGGGAGTCGTGAGGGACCATAGGAGGCGCGCGACTAGGGACGAGATTGCTTGAGAGCTAGGGATGCAAGTGGGCTAACCCGCGAACCCACATATAGGCTTAATTTTTGCGGGTTCAAGCGTCAACCCACAAAATTAAGCCTATATGCGGGTTATGCGGGCTGCCGCTTGCATCCTTGCTGAGAGCTGATAGGCGGAGCGAAGGCATGCGGAAGGAATCACCGAGATGCTTTAGTTGTAATAATAATATAGAAGATAGAGATCTGCCCAATGTTCTTCATGAGGATTTTTCCTACTAGTACTTTGAGCTGGGTTTAGTTTCCTGATTCCAAACTCAGCCTAGGCAGGAACTACACATTGGATCTGCGTCGTGGAGGCTGCACCGCTGCAGCATCTACCGGCGCTGAATGCAGAAATGGTGATGCACTTTTGTGATATCTCAGTCCAGATGGCCGAGATTCACTAGGATTCTGCTGGGAAAATTTGTTACTGTCATTTGTTAATTTGCGCTTCGTAAGTCAAAACTCATGTATACCCTCTGGAGTCTCAACTAAGGTGTTGCCATGTCGTTCTGGGCAAATTGTTCTTATGCTCTATCAATGGATCAATACGCTTCTCAATTTGCACACCTTTAGCCCTTATTTCAAACCGCTTTACTCATGTTTCTTGTTCACATTGTTTCCACTGCAATCTGTTATTAGGTGTTCTGCAATATATGAATTTTCATACAAATTTTATATGGCCGTAGCAATGGACTAGCCAATACATAGTAGCTTCAAAAGGTATGGTCCTAGCACAAATTTAGCTACAGTAAAGCCCTAGCTACCTTCCCTTAAGATGGCTCACCTTCCCCTAGCTACCTTCCCTATGGCTCACCTTCCCGCTTTCGCTGCTCATCTTGGGATTCTTTCAGTGGCTACCATCACCGTAATAATACTTAAATAAGTTGTCGAAGCCACGAGCATATTTCATAAAGACAATAACATTGAACAGCCATTCCTATTTTAAACCCTTGCTCAAGTTTTCTATATATTCTAATTCTTAGAACATTAAAGAAAACACTACAAAAGATAGCAATCCTTTTTTTTGGTACAGAGCGTATCCAGCCTAACCCATCTTCAGTATTCACAACATAGGAGTTACATACATTCCTTCCTTTCCTGGGTACTGCAAGCTGGGAGGAACACCAGGAGTGTTCTTCTCCATGCGAATGAAAACAGAAGCACTACTCAGCTCCGACACGTCCAGTGTCGCACCTGATATTCATCCACATTCTGACTAGCTACACCAAAACAGGCAAAACAGAACACAATGATATATCAACCTACCAACATTGCATTTAGCGATTTAACCAGACCAAGGTCGCATGGCCAAAACTGAAGTACAGGTATGCAGGAAAGCCAACAAATCACTAGCCGGCTACGGTCCCTCTCAACCGGTTGGCGATGTGGAGGAGGTGATCGATGTTGGTGGCTGGGTAATGTTGCAGCAGCTGGATATTGGCAGTGAAGTCTCCAGCTAAGAGGCGCTTCCGGACTAGGATGAGCATGGCACAGCATATCCTCATTAATGTGTCCTGCATGAGAACATGCAACAGTTTAGCACAGTACACTGCTGGAAAGATGTGCAAAAATTTATTTCAGTGGTGGTAGTGTACCGACGGGCCTTCTGGATCACCCAAGATAGCATCCCAGATATGTATACACACGTTAAAGCTGAACTCCATTGTCAACAACAGTGTGATCCATCTAAAAGCATAATATTGTGGGTAAACCTGTATAAATAAAACAGAAAACATGTCAGGTATGCCTGTGCTTGGTTGGTTGCCATGCATCTGAGAATCTGTTTTGGTGTCATTTGGTGTGACATAATCTATGGACTTCTAGCATCTTCATCAACGCAGGTGATACTAAATGGGGTCCCCGGTGAGGTGATTTCTCACAGGCGAGGACTTCGACAAGGTGATCCGTCATCCCCCATGCTCTTTATATTGGTAATGGATGTACTTGCTCATTTAGTGGAAAAGGCCTCAGCCGAGGGACTTCTGCAGCCCCTTGCAACTCAGAGTCTGTCTCATCGGATCTCATTATACGCGGATGATGTGCTTCTATTTCTTCGGCCCAGCTCTAGTGACATCAGTTTGATCCTAGACATTCTGCAACTTTTTGGGGAAGCCTCTGGACTTAAAACCAATTTACAAAAAGCAATGCTTTTCCCATCCAATGCTCAGAGACAGATATTATGATGCTGCATAATAGCCTACCGTGTGAAATTCTGGATTTCCCATGCAAGGATCTTGGTATCAGTGGCGGAGCCAGACCTCAAAGGGAGGGGCCGGTTGGAGCTCCATAGGGTCTACCTATAAATTTCTCTTCTTTTCTTTAGCTATAAATTTTCTAAGATTGTCGATCGATACTCCCTCCATCCCAAATTATAAGTCATTTCAATTTTTTTTTAAAGTCATAACATACCAAATTTATAATATTTATGATACCAAATAAAGATCATTAGATTCTTCATTAATTATATTTTCATAATATATCCATTTAATGTTATAAGTCTTTAAAATTCTCTCTATAATTTTGATGAAACTTGAGATGCTTTTACTTTTCAAGAAAGTTGGGCTAGGGTTTGGTTGGTCGTTTCGATGTTCTCGATCCGGCTTTCTGTTTCATACCGGATCACTGGTGAGTGTGACGCTGTCTTCGATGGTGGCATTTTCCCGAAAGATCGAGGTATGTTGCCATAGTCCTTCTCGAGAAGGGATTGGATCTATTTTTCCCCGTCTACGAGATTGTTTTTCCGGCCGTTGGTGATGCTATTAGCGGTAGCGGATCTGCCCTTCCGGTCGCTGGTCGTGTTGCTAGTGGCGTCGGATCTTATGTTCGGTTCAACCTTTGGAAGATATGGCCGATGTGCTTTCGGCGCCGTTTACTCCCTACAGTGGTTGAGCATATTGCGCCTCTTTTGCGGCCTCCATGTTCATGGAGTCTTCTGATGGTTGGGACTGCAGTCTTCAGGTCCAAATCTGGTGTACTTTCATGGCTTCAATGGAGCTTTCTGAGGTGTACATCGTCGGATGCGAGGAAGATGAAGGATAGGGACCTAGTGGTGTGCTTCAATGTAATTTTATTTTATGTTGAGGTCTCGTCTGTAAAAGGGGTTTTAATTCAATGAAATCCAGTCCCTTTCTCAAAAAAAGGAAAAAAGAAACTTGGAATAACTTGTGATTTAGAAAATAATTTTTTTCGAACAACGCAGGAGAACTGCGCGTCATTCCTTAGAATAGGCTAATTATTCAATAGAGAACAAATGTCCAAGAAATAGCTGCCAAAATACTAACATAACTATCTGGATGCTTGTCCTTCTGTATCTAGATGCTTGTGCTTCCGTTTGAACATATTCGAACTAGCTAGGTAGAGACTTCGTAGGATCTCGAGAGTGATAGATATATTAGGCAAGTGTGTAACAGGCAATCAGTGTGATTAGCACCTACCATGTAAAGCATGTACACGCATGGCAACCTCCCAATCTGTGGGATTGGTACCTGCTATGTACAGCATATGACCCTACCATATTGGCTATATATAAAGGTCAACCCCCCCCCCCCCCGATTGGGAGTGTGGTGTTTCCTCTATCTCTCTGTCTTTCTACATGGTATCACAGACCGGGTGATCAATCAGATCTCGGGCTTCCACTTCCGCTCCTCTCCCTCTCTCGGCGGCCACACCCCCTGGTCGACCCCCCCGAGGGCTCCACTGCCCCGGCACCACCCCCAACACCACCGCAGGCTATGCTCGTCCATCCCTACACCGCTGTCAACGTCAAGACTCACGTTCCGGTGAATCTGGAGATGAAGACTCCCAACTTCACCAAGTGGGCTTCATTCTTCAAGTCTTTGTGTTGGAAATTCAGTCTCCTTCCACACATCAGCGAGTTTGCTGCCCCCACTGCTAATGATCCATCGTGGCAAATTGCCGAGTGCACTGTCCGCGGTTGGATCCTGAACACCGTCGACGACGCGGTTCTTGATCTGGCCATCACTGACGAGAACCAGACCGCCCGCGAGCTGTGGGTGGCCATTGAGGCCCTGTTCCGCTCCAACCGCGCACCTCGGGCCGTCTTCCTGCTTGAGGAGTTCCACTCCATAAAGCAGGGCGACCTGACGATCGAAGAGTACTGCCAGAAGCTCAAGGTCACCGCTGCTGCCCTCCGGGACGTCGGTGACACAATCGACGACAAGCAGCTCGTCCTCAGTCTCCTACGCGGTCTCAATCCGCGCTTCAGTGCCACCGCCAACGACATCGCCAACGCCAACGTGCTGTCCTCCTTCTCCAGGGCACGCGAGATGCTCTCCCTCAAGGAATTGCGCCTTGCCAACGATGAGAAGACCACGGCGGCCTCTGCCATGGTAGCCGCCTCCGACTCTAGCTGCACATCTGCGGAGTGCCATTCCTCCACCTCTGGCGCTCCTTCTGGTGCCCCTTCCAAGGGTTCAGGGGGCAGCAAGAAGGGCAAGGGCGGCAAGAAGGGTTCCTGGCGCGGCCAGGGCGGCAGCGGAGGCGGCTGGCAGCAGGGCGGCGGTGGCGGTCAACAGCACGGGGGCAACCGCCCCATGGTGCCCTGGCTCTGCTACCCCGTGGGCCACCCAGGGCGGTCCTCCTCCCTCCACTGGTGGCTGGCAGCAGGGTCCTCGCCCTGGCGGCGGGTGGCAGCAGGCCAATACCCAGGGCGGGCGCCAACAGGGGCTTATGGGTGCCAACCCGCAGGCCCACTTCGCTGCTCCTCCCCCGCAACCGATGTGGGATCAAGCCGGCCTGATTGCCGCCTTGAATCAGATGGCGATCCAGAACTCTGGCTGGGTCATGGACTCCGGCACAACCTCCCACATGCACAACTCGGATGGTATACTTTTATCTCGTCATCCCTCCTCCTCCTCTTCCATTACTGTTGGCAACGGGCATCAATTGCCTGTGTCCTGTTCTGGGCACTCCCATCTACCTGCACACCCATCTCCTTTCCCTCTACCCAATATTCTTGTTGTCCCCTCCCTAGTACGCAACTTACTTTCAGTTCGGCAATTCACTTGTGACAACCATTGTACTATCGAATTTGACGCGTTTGCTTTTTCTGTCAAGGACCTGCAGACCAGGCGCGTGATTCTTCGCTCCAATAGCCAGCTCCGACGGTCTCTACACCATACCCGCCATGCCACAGGCCAACCTCGCCACCTCCACCGACCTATGACACCATCGTCTTGGTCATCCAGGCACTGCCACCATAGATTTGCTTAGACACAATAATTCCATTTCATGTAATAAATCAGCTCACATTCTGTCACTCGTGTCAACTTGGCAAGCATGTGCGGTTGCCCTTTGGTACTTCCAGCTCAGTTTCATATCTCCCTTTTGAGCTTGTACAATGTGATGTTTGGACATCCCCTGTTGCTAGCATTTCTGGTACGCAGTACTATCTTGTCATCCTAGATGATTTCACCCACTTCTGTTGGACGTTCCCACTCGTCCGCAAATCCGAGGTAGCCACTCACATCATTAACTTTTGTGCCTACGTCCACACACAGTTCAGCCTTCCTGTCAAGGCTCTACAGGCTGACAATGGCACTGAGTTCATAAATCATGCTCTCACCACCTTCTTTGCCTCCAACGGCATTCACCTACGCTGCTCCTGCCCTTACACCTCCTCTCAAAACGACAAAGCTGAACGCATCATCCGTTCTCTAAACGATATATGTCGCACACTCCTCATCCACGCTCACATGCCACCCAAATACTGGGCCGAGGGGCTCACCACAGCCACCTATCTCCTCAATAGGTGCCCCAGTTCAACCATCCACCATAAAGTCCCCTATGAGCAACTCCACCAGGAGCCCCCAGATTACGCCACCCTTCGTGTCTTCGGTTGTCTATGCCATCCCAACCTCACCGCTACCTCCAAACACAAGCTAGCCCCCCGCTCCACTGCTTGTGTCTTTCTTGGTTATCCCTCTTCCCATAAGGGCTACCGGTGTCTTGACCTCACAACTAAACGGATCATCATCTCCCGTCACGTTGTCTTCGACGAGACCACATTTCCCTTTCGATCTGACTCCACCAGTGCGCTACCAAGCTCTCTGGACTTTCTTGCAGGTTCACCCGTGCCGGAGATACGTACTGCAGCAGTCTCTCCGTTGCAGCTCGACGTTGAGCAGCCGCGTCGTCGAGCTCATCTGGAGGAGCTCGCTGAGGACCCGGCCATTCTACAGCTTGGCCCTGTCCTTGCACCAGCCGCGCCTCCGCCTGCGCCGGTTGGTCCCCCACCCCTCCGGGTTTACACCCGGCGGCATACAGCTCCAACTGCATCGACCCCTTCTCCGCCGGCACCAGAACAGCCTGTTGTTTCCGAACAGCAAGCCCCGGCCCCGGTTGTGGTGGCTGCTCCACCGCCGCCGGCCCCGAGCCGGCCTGTGACGCGCCTGCAAACAGGCTCCCTCCGGCTGCTCACGTCGCCACCGTCTCCATTGCCTCGCCCATCTTGCATGATTACAGGGGGGCTTGCTGATTCCCAGTGGCGTGCGGCCATGGCTGAGGAGTACAAGGCCCTCGTCGACAACGACACATGGCGCCTCGTTCCCCGTCCTCCCGGCGCCAACGTGGTCACCGGAAAGTGGATTTTCAGGCACAAATTCCACTCTGATGGCACCCTGGCTCGTCACAAGGCTCGCTGGGTCGTCCGCGGCTTCACTCAACGCCACGACATCGACTACGACGAGACGTTCAACCCCGTCTCAAGCCTGCCACCATTCGGGTTGTCCTCGGCATCGCGGCATCTCGCCATTGGCCTATCCATCGGCTGGACGTGAAGAATGCATTTCTTCATGGTCACCTGCATGAGAGGGTCTATTGTCAGCAGGTCCCCGGCTTCGTCGACCAGGCACGACCCGACGTCCCGACGTCGTCTGCCTCCTCCAGCGCTCCCTCTACGGCCTCAAGCAGGCCCCTCGGGCGTGGCACCAACGCTTCTCCACGTTTCTCCGACAGCTCGGCTTCGTCACCTCTGCCACCGACGCCTCCCTCTTCATCTACACCGAGGGCAGCTCCTCCGCCTACCTGCTGTTGTACGTCGACGACATCGTCCTCACGGCTTCCTCGACCGCTCTACTGCGACGTATCATCGATCGCCTTCACTCTGAGTTCGCCATGACAGACCTAGGCGAACTACATCACTTCCTGGGTATATCTGTCACTCGCTCCTCCGATGGCCTCTTCCTCAGCCAGCGGCAGTACGCCGTGGATCTCCTTCAGAAGGTGGGCATGGCCGAGTGTCACTCAACGTCAACACCAGTTGACTCTCGTGCCAAGCTCTCTGCCTCGGCGGGCGCCCCTGTTGCTGATCCTGCCACGTACCGGAGTCTCGTCGACTCTCTCCGGTACCTGACGCTCACTCGCCCCGACCTGGCATACGCTGTACAGCAAGTGTGCCTCTTCATGCATGACCCGCACGAAGCTCACCTCGCGTTGATCAAGTGAATCCTTCGGTACGTGAAAGGCACCCTGTCGGCTGGCCTCCACATCAGCACTGGGCCTGTTGACAAGCTGATTGCATACTCCGATGCCGACTGGGCAGGGTGCCCAGACTCCCGCCGCTCCACATCAGGGTTCTGCGTCTTCCTCGGCGACAATTTGGTGTCCTGGTCGGCCAAGCGGCAGACCACGGTGTCCCGGTCCAGTGCAGAGGCCGAGTACCGGGTTGTTGCTCACGTTGTTGCAGAATGCTGTTGGCTGCGCCAACTCCTTCAGGAACTTCATGTTCCCTTGAAGGTCGCCACAGTTGTCTATTGTGACAACGTCAGCGCTGTCTACATGACAGCCAACCCGGTCCACCACCACCACACCAAGCACATCGAGATTGACATCCACTTCGTCCGTGAGAAGGTGGCTCTCGGTGAGGTTCGTGTTCTCCATGTGCCGTCACGTTTTCAGTTCGCTGACATCATGACAAAGGGGTTGCCGGTTCAGCTGTTTGAAGATTTTCGGTCGAGTCTCTGCATCCGGATTCCTGACGCTTCGACTGCAGGAGGCTGATAGATATATTAGGCAAGTGTGTAACAGGCAATCAGTGTGATTAGCACCTGCCATGTAAAGCATGTACACGCATGGCAACCTCCCAATCTGTGGGATTGGTACCTGCTATGTACAGCATATGACCCTGCCATATTGGCTATATATAAAGGTCACCCCCCCACGATTGGGAGTGTGGTGTTTCCTCTATCTCTCTGTCTTTCTACAGAGAGCTTGTCACAAGTCATGTTAGTGATTTAAATCAGTGTGGGACTTTTGGACGTGTGGTTCTAGATCACATGGCAGTGTGAGGCACTACGGCACAAGTGCAAGGAGACAATGAGAAAAACAAGCAATCAAGCTTCTAATAAACGAAGCGCAACACTAATAGCAAGTACTCCATCATACAGTATAGAATATAAATATATATGCATACAACCATATAAATGTGCATAAATCTATAGAAAATCCATTCAGGCAAGGGGGGGGGGGGGGGTGGGGGGGGGAGCCCGCCATGGCCCATGTGTGGCTCCGGCTTGGTATACCCCTGTCTTTGCATAAATTAATTAGAGCACAAATCCAGCCGTTAATTGACAGAATTGCAGTTTTGCTTCCTGGTCGGAAAGCAGATTTGCTCTCTTGAGTTGGAAGAAGAATTTTGGTCCAGTTTGTACTCACCTCAACTTTGGTCTATTTGGCAATGGCCCTGGACCTTCCAGCATGGGCCCTCAAGGCAATAGATAAAATAAGGGGATTTCTCTGGAAGGGGCGCAAAGATGTGAAAGGGGACATTGTCTTGTGACATGGCCCAAGGTTTGCCGACCACCAAAGCTTGGAGGGCTTGGAGTCTCGGATTTGCAAAAGTTGGGATGGGCACTTAGAATGAGATGTTTGTGGCTACAGAAGACCGAGCCCAACAAACCATGGTCCATCTTTCCTATACAGGTTCATCATTCAGTACGAGCTCTCTTCACGCGGCAACCGGCAATCACTTCAGAAGTGGGTGATGGTGCTCGCACATTATTTTGGAAAAGACAGATGGATTAATGGACAACATGTGGCTGACCTCGCCCACAAATCTTTGGCACCGTTAGCAAGAGACGAGCCAATAAGAGGACTGTGCTGGAAGCCCTCACTAACCATGGCTGGATTGCAGATATCCAAGGAGCTCACACTGGGGGAATCATCACCGAACTTTTTGAGTTATGGGACATTCTCTCAGAGGTGGTTCTGCAGCCTGGGGTGGAAGATACTCATATTTGGCGCCTCTCGGCATCAGGCCAATACTCGGCAAAATCTGCATATAAGAGTTTCTTCATTGGTTCCATTGAATTCAGACCTTGGAAGCGTATTTGGAAAACTTGGGCCCCAGGTAAATGCCGCTTCTTTATGTGGTTAGCTGCACATAACAAATGTTGGACAGCAGATAGGCTTTCTCGTCGAGGTCTCCCACATCCTGCTAGCTGCCCCCATTGTGATCAAGAAGAGACTGTAAGTGTCGTGTGTGTTTGCACGAGAATTTTGGTTCAATGAGTGGTGGGCCAAAGCAGAGTCCAGAATGGATGGTTCACACAAAAAGGGACTCAACTCGCTCATGATCCTTGGGGCATGGACAATTTGGAATCATCGCAACCGATGTGTTTTTGATGGCTCTCCTCCTAGCTGGGCAGGTGCCTTGTCGTTTGCAAATGAGGAACAGCGATACTGGAATCTTGCAAAGGCTCGAGAAGCTTTCCCTTCTCTTGAGTCTGAAGATAGACCAGTAGGACCCTTGTATCGCGTGTGTATGTCTAAAAGTTTAAAAGCTTAAACGCTTAACAGCTTAAGAGTGTGGGTGTGTGTTGTAAGGGCTCTTGCCCCTTTTCTCTTCTTAATACAAAGATACGCAGCTCTCCTGCGTGTTCAATAAAGAAAGAGAATCTCTGTTCCCACCAGTTGCTAAACACAAAGCTAAGCTAGCTTATTGGTTGAGGATGTTTATGCCCAAGACCACTCAGGTTCAAGTTCTCATAGACAGTGAATTTCAGTGCCTATTTTCTTCTTAATATAATGGTACGTAGTTCCTCTTTGGTTGGTCTAGTTTTTTTTCCTTTTTTTTACACCACTTGCTAAACAGCAGAGTATTCTACAGGTGGCTACACTACTATGTACCATTGTGAGATGTAGGCTGCACATCCCAAGTAATTAAGCGAACAAGGAAATAGATCAAGCATCTATAGCTAGCAAGACTAAATAAATAGGTATGCTATTATGAAGGCTATCCGATCTGCTGCCATCATTACACTGTGTATGGAGGCAATTTTGCCATTAATTTAAATCTGAAATATCAGATATCTCTATGATGGATTATACACATAAATGTACCATTTCAGTCATGATATAAACTGTATACACACTTTATCTCAACATTCAGTTTATGCTATTGCTGATGAATGGATAAGACCTGGTGACATTGATAATGACTAATGAGAAGTCTAGTTTCAGCTATTGATGAAAATATCAGGACAACAGAATTTTCTTGATGCAATGTTACATTCATAGATTACCAGAGATTGGAGGGCAGATTCAAGGGAGTACTGAGGGAGGAGAAGGAGAAACATGGCCAGGGATGACCAACACCCCAGGGAAGCTTAAGCGTACGGAACGGCAGCCCCAAGAGCAGAGAGATGGACACGCCCTCGTCCCTTGATCTAGTTCTGCTTAAGTCTCAAAGGGTACATGGGCCCTCTATATAAGTAAACATATAGAGAGGAGACTGACTTGATTGCTAAGTAAACCCTATCGTAAACTACCCTTCTAGAGGGACCCCTTCTTACTATAGCCTTGTTCGTTTCATCCCCAAACCAGAGGGGATTGAGGAGGATTAATCACCTACAAGTCAAAATCCCCTTCAATCTCCTCAGTTTGGGGATGAAACGAACAAGGTCAACAAGAGACAGAATTCCTAACCAAGTACGAACAAGGTCAACAAGAGACAGAATTCCTGACCAAATAGGTTCTACAGTACCCTACTTCATTAACCCAGAATTCACGACGTCCTTAGCGACGGAGGTGCTACAGTACCCACAGTACACTTTACAAAGCTGAAGCTGCAGGTCTAATGTTAGCTTGTCAGTTTCTTCTCCAGTCTCACCGTCTGTAGCGCTCCCGCTGTGACTGCGGGGGGTGTTAGAGTAATAGGAATAGTACCATATTGTCTAGCCACAAGAGGTGTTAGTCCTATGTACCGTATATAATCAGTCCATGAGGCCCAATGCAATATATCCAATATTCCACCTATTATATTCTCCTTCATGGTATCTTTCGCTTAGGTTTAGATCCTAACCCTAGCCGCCGCCGCTTCCGCCGCACGCCCCCGGGGAGGGATCGATCTCCGCCGGGGGCAGCGCCCCTGTTTAGGCGCCCGATCCTATTGATCTGGCTGCCATTGTCGTCGCGCAGAAGATCGAGATCTCCCATCGTCGTCGCCGCCTCGTTCCCGGACTCATCGTCGAGCTGCCGTCGCCTCGTCCCCGGACTCATCGTCGGGCCGCCGCCGCCACGTTCCCGGGTTCGTCATCAGTCGTCGTCGACACCTTCCCGATCTTCGTCGCATGGATTTTTCTTTTCCCGATTAGAGATCGGATTGCGTCGCCCTGTCGTTCGTTGCTGCATCGTCGTCAACACTCCTGAGGATGAGGTTGTCGTTGCGCCCTCCTAGGCTGCAGTGCCGACGCTCGTAGTCACGCCATCACCGTTGGTGTCGCCGCCCTTTTCAGGCGGTAGCGCCACCCGTTCTGCCGGTCCTCGTCACGCTGGCTCTCGATCCAAGTCTGCGCCGACTGCCGCAAGCTCGCGGACACCGCCACTGGTGTTGCTGAAGGAAGATGTCTGTGCGTTTGTTGACACGTCCAAGCTGCACCATCTACCTTCGCCATTTAGTCGGCTCATCGTCCTGCTTAACATGGCAACAAGAAGCTGCTGATTTTGTGCACTCGTGTGCCTCCATTGACGCCTTGGATCCGCACCTCCTACACGGCTTCGACGACCACGTCCACCTCAACCTCGGCCACTTCGACACTAAGGGGCTATCATCTTACACGAGGACTCATTGGCTTCTTCTCCATCCACAGCATATGCGACGCATCGACTGTTATGACTGCGGGGAGATGTTAGCTTGTCAGCTTCTTCTCCAGTCTCACCGTCTGTAGCGCTCCGCTGTGACTGCGGGGGGTGTTAGAGTAATAGGAATAGTACCATATTGTCTAGCCACAAGAGGTGTTAGTCCTATGTACTCTATATAATCAGCCCATGAGGCCCAATGCAATATATCCAATATTCCACCTATTATATTCTCCTTCATCTAAACATGCCACTTGATGGGCCCAGTTGGTGCTGGGCCAGAACATGCAGTTACAAGTGTGCTTTCTCAGCATGATACAAGCTTAATTAGTACAAAAATTACAAATCATTCTCATATTTGACAATTGATACCAGAAAGCTAGTACTGAAATTGCCTACCTTTGTGGTGACCTCCATGTGACGCCATAGTTCCTCATCATGTCGCTTCAATAGTTGTGATAATTTTGAAAGTGTAGATCGGATACCCACACTGCTATTATCAAGATGCTTGCAATAGTTATCTCTAAAGCCACTCAACAATTCGACAAAGCAAAAATACGTGTCTGCTTCAGCTGATGCCTGCATTTCCAAAAACTGGTAAGACTGTTGATGAATATGGCCATCTATCTGAAGTTAATAATCAACAAAACAGTTCTGAAGTTATACATAAAAACCAACAGATTAATAAAAAATTATGGTCTCCCTAGATGGGAGGGAGGGATACGGAAGTCAAAATACCTAGGGACCCTGTGGAAACCTACAGAATAAAAATAATTAATGGTAGAACAACTTACTGAGCTGCTTGGGTCAGGGTCATTCTTAAATACATAAAATAGAGGTGCCAAAACTTCATTCATCCCTTGCACATATCTTATACCGGGGTTCAATTTTGAAAATATAATTAGAATTCTCCTCAGAGCTTCCTGATAGGGCCAAAAAGAACAAATAATCGAGTCATATTAGTATAATTGGTATCAGTAAGAACACTGTAAACACTGAATACGAACCTGGTTAGACTTTGATGAGAAAAATGAAATATCAGGATGCGTTCGCTTTACATCTCGGTCTATCTGTTCCAGTATCTCTGAATCCTGAAAATATGTGTTCAGATCATGAGCATAAAAATGATAAAAGCAAAACCATGCTTTTGTACATCCACTTAACATTTAAATCAACTGTTCAGCAGTCATAAACTATACAAGTAATACAATCTTGAGAAGAATACAAGTCAGGAGTGATAGATAAGCCTGTGCTTCCAGCACTTTAGTCCTTAGTTATACTTTCAGTCAATAGACAGTAGTTAGCTCTACTTTATGCTTTAGGCTAATTCTACTTTATCCCTTTCTTGACTCTCAAGTAGCTGTGTAATATAGCTTAGGAATATGCTCCAGAGAGCAACTTGTATCCCAAGAAGAACTAGTGTATATAAAGGGATCCAAAGCCTAGAGGCATTCAGCCCTAGCACACAATTCTGAGTCTCAATTGCTAACAATTGGTACCAGAGCTTAGGTTGCTAGAGAGCCCAAAACCCTACCTTTTCCACCTTCCCAACAGCCATGTCGACTTCTGCTGAGCGCGCCGCCGCCGCCACCAAGGCCAAGGCCAAGACCGCCGAGGATGGAACCTCTGGCGCCGGTGAGGGAGCGCAGGGCGACTCCAAAACCCGGGCCGCGCGTCTGCTGGCTGCAGAGGCAGCAGCAGCGGCGGCGATCCAGGCGACGAGGCAGGCCGCAGCTACAACAGAGGACGCGGCGAGGACCGCACAGGCGCTGCGAGCAGAGATTGCCGCAGAGGAGGAGAAGGAGGAGAAGGACGCCAGGCGCTCTGAGAGCCCGCGCGATCGGAGGGATCGGTGCCGCTCTCAGTCTCCACGCGACCGCAGGCGGGGCCGCAGCGGCGGACGCCATGAGTCGCGGGATCGGGTCGTCTACCGCGACTCCGGCAGCAGCACGGCGTGGCCGACGCTAGACAAGACCAACTACCATGAGTGGTCGCAGCTCATGAAGCTCCGGATGCAGGCACGCGACATGTGAGAGGCCGTCGAAGGAAGTCCGGTCCAGTACCGCGATGATCGTCGGGCCCTCAAGGTGATCGTGGCGGCCGTGCCCGGCATCCCACTCATGGACAAGGTGACGGCGAAGCAAGCGTGGGACGCCATCGCTGCAGCAAGGATTGGCGTGGACAGGGTCCGACATGCGACGCTGCAGCGCCTTCGCCGAGACTGGGAGAACATCGGCATAAGCCCGGTGAGCAAGTCGACGACTTTGCCATCCGCTTGTCAACTCTGCACCAGCAGCTCGTCATCCATGGTGACTGACATCGACGAGTCGCGCGTCGTCGAGAAGTTCCTCCGCACGGTGCCGGCAAAGTACGCGCAGATCGTCGTCGCCATCGAGCAATTCCTCGACTTTGAGGCGCTCACACTCGAGGAGGTGACCGGGAGGCTCAAGGCGGTGGATGATCGTGAGGAGCAAGCGCCGACCGAGCCGATCACCGTCGGCGGCAAGCTGATGTACACCGAGGAGCAGTGGAGAGAGCGCTGGAAGAAGGAGAAGAGGAGTGCGGATGATTCCGGTGGCTCGGCTCCCAGGCAGCAGCACGGTCGCGGAGGAAGAATCCAGCGGGGCCGTGGCGGCGCGCGTGGCCGTGGGCGCGGCGCTGGCCGCGGTGATGGCGGCGGTGATCGCAGCTCCCCGGCTGACAATCGTGGACCAAACACCTGCCTCAACTGTGGCTTGGAAGGCCACTGGGCGCACGAGTGCCGCCTGCCACGTCAAGAACACGGTGGCGGCCGCGGCGGTGGAGGAGTTGACCGTGGCGGTGGAGGAGGCGATCAAGGTGGAGGGCGCGGTGGCGGCGCTGGCGGACATGCTGGACACGCCCAGTACTCCGAGTGCGAGGAGGACGGCGCTCTGTTCATGGCGCACGCTTTCGTCGAGCTGGACCAGCATACACCGGTGTACTCCCTCGCCGCGCAAGAAGTCACCTTGGAGGATCCAAGGGCCCGCGCCTACCTCGGCATCGACGAAGCAGAAGAGAAGATGGGAGGCTGGTACCTCGACAGCGGGGCAACGCATCACATGACGGGCCGCCACGAGCTTTTCGCCGACCTGAACACCGACGTCCGCGGCACCGTGCGCTTCGGAGACGCGTCCAAGGTGGACATCCGCGGCGTCGGCACCATCATGTTCGAAGGCAAGACCGGCGAGCACCGCGTGCTGCACGGCGTGTACTTCATCCCTGCTCTCAAGAACTCAATCATGAGCCTTGGGCAGTTGGACGAGGGCGGCTCCAAGGTGGAGATCGTCGACGGTGTGCTGCGTGGAGATCGTCGACGGTGTGCTGCGTATCTGGGATCGCAGTCGTCGCCTACTCGCCAGGGTACACCGAGGACCTAACCGCCTCTACATTCTGCATCTGGAAGCTGTGCAGTCGTGCTATCTCACCGCGCGCAAGAACGACGAGTCGTGGCAATGGCACGAGAGGCTCGGCCACTTGCACTTCGATGCACTCCGGCGACTGAGCAGAGGGGAGATGGCCCGTGGGATCCCCAAGATCGACCACGTGAAGCAAGTCTGCGACACCTGCGTCACCACCAAGCAGAAGCGGCGAGCTTTCCCGTCCGCAACGTCGTACCGTGCCCAGGATCATCTGGAATTGGTGCACATCGACCTCTGCGGACCCGTGACGCCGGCGACTTCGGCGTGCAACCGCTACATCCTCCTACTGGTGGACGATGCCACTCGCTTCATGTGGGCGGCACTGCTGCCGACCAAGGACGCTGCTGGGGAAGCGATCAAGCGCATCAAGGCTGCAGCAGAGGTGGAGAGCGGCTGCCAACTCAAGGTCCTACGCACGGACAACGGCGGCGAGTTCACCGTCGCCGAGTTCAGCTCCTACTGCGCCGATCAAGGTATCAAAAGGCACTTCAGTGCTCCTCATTCACCTCAGCAAAACGGGGTCGTTGAGCGCAGGAATCAGACGGTGGTGGCTATGGCGCGTGCTTTGCTCAAACAGCGCGGATTACCAGCAAGGTTTTGGGGGGAGGCCGTGATGACGGCGGTGCACCTCCTGAACCGCTCCCCGACACGAGCACTGGAGGGCATCACTCCCTACGAGGCATGGCACGGTCGATCACCGACCTTGGGCCACCTCAAGGTGTTTGGCTGTGTTGCCTACACCAGGCGCCTGACCCAGCTCCGCAAGCTGGATGACCGCGGCGAGGCCGGCGTGTTCATCGGCTATGCAGAGGGCGTGAAGGCCTACAGGATCAGCCGCGACGGCGTGTTCGACAAAGGCCGCGGCTGGGACTGAACATCTCCAGTGGCAAGCACTTCGGAGGAAGGCGGCAACGACTTCACCGTCGAGTATCCTTGGGAAGAAATGGTGCTTGGAGCTCCCAGCTCGGCATCACCATCGCCAAGTCCTCCACCGCGTTTCGACACACCGGAGCTTCCACCAGCTGAAGAAGCAGAAGATTCCGTGGCAGCAACCACTCCACTGCCAGCCACGCCATCGCCAGCAGCAAGCAGCTCCAGTCCTCGGGTCGAGCATGTGACTCCCCTGGAGGACGATGAAGAAAGGGTGGACGCCTACCACAGCAGTGAGCAGCTGTGCTACCGCCGCGTCATTGATCTCATCGGGGATGAGGCTACCCCGCCGCCGGCGCAACGACTGTTCGCCGAGCTGCATCTCTCCTGCTCGGGCGAGCCGACCACCTACGCAGAGGCGAAGGATGATCCGGCCTGGCAAGCCGCCATGGAGGATGAGTTGAGCGTTGTTGAGCGCAATGGCACCTGGGAGCTGGTCCACCCCAGGCTGATCACCGGCCAATCACCCTGAAGTGGGTGTTCAAGCTGAAGAAGAACGAGCAAGGTGTTGTGATCAAGCACAAAGCAAGGCTTGTTGCTCGGGGTTTCGTGCAGCAAGGGGTTGACTACGAGGATGTTTTTGCCCCTGTGGCGCGCATGGAATCAGTAAGGTTGCTGCTGGCCTTAGCTGCTCAGGAAGGGTGGAAAGTCCACCACATGGATGTCAAATCGGCATTCCTGAATGGGGAACTCAAGGAGGAGGTCTATGTGCAGCAGCCACTTGGGTTTGTTGTTCCTAGAGAAGAAGGCAAGGTATATCGTCTTCATAAGGCTCTCTATGGACTGAGGTAGGCACCCAGGGTATGGAATGCAAAACTGAACTCAACTCTGAAGAAGATGGGGTTTGTTCAGAGCAATCATGAAGCTGCTATCTATCGAAGAGGCTCCAATGGCTTTGGTAGGAGTCTATGTGGATGATTTGATCATCACTGGGGCCAAGGAGGAGGAAGTGAAGGCCTTCAAGGAGGAGATGAAATCCATATTTGAGATGAGTGGCCTTGGGTTGGTCAGTTTCTATCTTGGAGTGGAAGTGCAGCAAGGCAGTAGTGGAATTACTCTGAGGCAGAGTCACTATGCCAAGAAGATTGTGGAGTTGAGAAACATGACTGATTGCAACCCTGCTGCCACTCCAATGGAGGAAAGGTTGAAGCTAAGCAAGGATAGAACAGCTGAAGAAGTGGATCCAACTCACTACAGAAGGCTAGTTGGAAGCTTGAGGTACTTGGTCCACACTAGACCAGACCTGGCATTTTCAGTGGGCTTTGTGAGCAGATTCTTGGAGAGGCCAACCACTGAACACCAGTCAAGAGGATTCTCAGATATCTGGCAGGAACCCTTGACTATGGCCTCCACTTCACCAAGGCACCAAATTCAGCAAGGTTTTTGGGCTACTGTGACTCAGACCTTGTTGGGGACATTGATTCCAGCAAGAATACAACTGACTGTCTGTTCTTCCTAGGCAACAGTCTGATCAGTTGGCAATCCATCAAGCAGAAGGTGGTGGCACTCTCAAGCTGTGAGGCTAAGTATGTGGCCATGACTACAACAACAACACAAGCACTATGGCTATCAAGGTTGATGGCTGACTTGCTGGGAAGAATGGTGGAAACTGTGGAATTGAAGGTGGACAACAAGTCTGCATTAGCACTTGCCAAGAACCCTGTGTTCCATGATAGGAGCAAGCATATAAGGACTAAGTTCCACTTCATTAGGGACTGCATGGATGACGGAAGCATCAAGGCAGATCACATTTCCACAAATGAGCACGTTGCAGACATTCTTACCAAGTCACTTGGAAGGACCAAGTTTGAAGATATGAGAAGCAAGATTGGGCTCAAAAAGATTGTCAAGACAGGTTGAAGCAAGGCTTAGGGGGAGAATTGATAGATAAGCCTGTGCTTTCAGCACTTTAGTCCTTAGTTCTACTTTCAGTCAATAGACAGTAGTTAGCTTTACTTTATGCTTTAGGCTAATTCTACTTTATCCCTTTCTTGACTCTCAAGTAGCTGTGTAATATAGCTTAGGAATATGCTCTAGAGAGCAACTTGTATCCCAAGAAGAACTAGTGTACATAAAGGGATCCAAAGCCCCTAGAGGCATTCAGCCCTAGCACACAATTCTGAGTCTCAATTGCTAACAAGGAGAACCAACTTTTCCATTTTGTTTACTCTTGCCTTCATGTTACATTTGTTGCAAAAGCCAAGGGGGAGGAAGAAAGAACGTTGGTTCAGGTAAAACACAAAACTCCAAAGCTAGACAGCTAAATTAGCATTTAATTTGTAGTCACGACCAGTGGTATGAATACGAACATCACCAAAGTACCAAACACACCATCAGTAGTGCAACTAAGTGTTTTCAGTTCACATCCAGACAATGAAAACAGGTGTAATAGGAATTTGTTCCCATCAGTCCTGGGCATATTTCAAGTTTCAACAAGGCAGGTCTTTGGCAGTAAATCCAAAGAAAGAAAGCCAGAAAGCATAACTTCCAATGGAAACAGAGAGAAAAACAAACTCAAATGAGGCACATGACGCACATCGCATAAGAAAACTGCACCTTGTAAAGAATTTCTCATGAGAAACAAATAGCGTTATTTTGGCTAGTTCTAGCCAATCACATACCAGAAGCTACTTGGAAGAGTATTAGGAAAGCAGCCAATTATCATTGTTGGTTTTCAACCATGCATAAAACTCTGGATGCTTCAAGTAGAACAAAGTTTGCAGAGCTAAAGTAATAGTACCTGAAAATATTGGTTCCACAAGCTAGATTTACCAGAGCTTAAAGGATGCTCTTCATTAGTAACTTCTAATCTCGGAAGAAAGCCAATCCTCTCAATATCTAATTCTTTCTTTCTCGACAACTTTGTTTCCTCCATCCTTCGTAGTTTTTCTGACTGACCACATTAAGGACTGTCAGAGCTCTCACATTAACAATTGAACAATTTATGTGCCTTAGAAGAACCAATCACAGAAAAAAGTTAAGGATTATACCAAACAGCAGTGGTAAACACCTCCAAATAATATGATTTAACGCTCGGAAGAACTAGCTGTGTTGCCTGGTATCTCTCTTATCTTAGAACTTTTAAGTGACACCTATGGCAAATGCTGAGAGCTGCTCAACATTTTAACTATCATTGCTACTGCATTACCAATTGACTTCTCATTTTTTGGGGCACATTCCTGATTTATTTAGAGGTAAAACAACCACACAACATTGTTCTACGGAACAAGAAACAGGTTTTCCTAGCAACTCTAGATATTGTCCTCATATTATATATACAAAGATATATAGGATTGATAGATCTTCACTCATTGAGTTGGAGACTAGCAACTGAAAACTTACAGGATTGAAAAGCAACTCTTCTTTGTATGCACTATATTGACTCCGCTTCTTTTCTAACTCATAAGTCCATAAGGAACGATCAGTTGGCACATACCCCAAAAGAAGCTGCACACTATAAATATAGTAGAATAAATTTCTCGTGTAGAGAGTAATTAGATAACAAAAATTAATGTAAATTGTAGAGAAATACGGCCAGAAACTCCTAGAGTGCATGCTTAATCATGACCATTTACAAAACAATGCATGATAAATTGGGGTCAATGTGGGATGCAATGCAAGCCATGGTAAACCCATGCCTATCAGAATTAGAACATCAGTTTAAGCAAATTCAAATGGACACTGATGGTAGTCAAATACAGGGCAAGATTTAATTTCTGATATCGCGCAAGAGGGTAAAAGAATAAGAGCTTATTGAGATTTTTTCATGGAATATACTTCCTAGACATATTAGAAACCACTTTTTAAGTGGGTGCTTTTCAAAAAATGTAGGTGGTAGGTGCACGAAGAACTACATCGTAGACCAACAAGTATTGTTCATTCCCCATTTACCAAACAAACACCAGCCCTGCAGATCCCTACCCTCTTGTGACAGTAAAAACCTACACTTATCTCAATGTCTCGCTTCAACTAGAAAAAGTTGGACAGGCATAAGTCAGCTATGCAGAATGGAAAAATAACCAACATTTTCTGCTGTGGACCTTTCTCCTTCTTCATTTACCTCATTAGCTCAATCTCTCCCCATCAAATTACAAGTCTAAAGCAGTGCACAAAGGACATTGGCTCCCTAGCACAGGACATCTGTGTTAACATTACTATTACTATGAACGATGCGTATTCATACTTATACTAATAATTACTAAATTTGTAAAATAAGAGCCCAATCAAATATCAACACTAAACCCTTGCAGCGCAACTAGGAAATGCAGAACTCCGAAGTCAACCGAAATTCTCAATACAATCAGAAAAGAATGCGAGTGGGGACCTTCCAGACGACGGGTCGGACACCAGAGCCGCCGTCGGGAACGCCGAGGCAGGCTAAGCGCCGCAGCTCTCCCATGTTCACCACCTTCTTCGACAGCTGCACGCACCCACAACAGTCAATCAAACAGGGAAAAGCGTAGTGAAAACCCAAGCGATTACCAACGCCCCCTTTTCCTGCACGCACCGCGGCCTTGAAGTCGGAGAGCAGGTGCGCCCGTATCACCGCCCCGGGGCCCTCGTCCTCGTCCTCATCCCCTCGGCCGCCGCCCACCCCTACGGCCTGCTCGTACGACGGAGGCGGCGGTACTGGAGGGGCAGCAGCTGGCGGCGGCAGTTTTGGGGGCGGCGGCGGGGCGAGGTCGACGCCGTAGGGATCCGGCGGGGCGGGCGCGGGCGGGGTCGCGGACCAAATTGGGCTGTTGAGCCACTCCGGCACCGCGCGCCCCTTCTTCCGCATGCTCCCCCTACACCCGAAGGATCGAGGAGCCGCGAGGGCGCGTCCGCGTGGGTGAACGGAAGGAAGGGAAGGGTCTGGAACAAACAAGGTCTGGAAGAAGGGAGAGGGGGACAGCAACAGCAGCGCAGATCTCGAAACTGCAAGTGGCGAGTTGCGGCGCTCCTGCTGTGGTTCCAAACAAACACCAGCCGTGCAGATCCCTTCGACAGAAAACGCATCGAAATGTTATTTGAATATTAAATTTATTAGATAAATATCTGTACGTTGAGAACACATAATATCACGACAATATTAACCTAAGTGTTATTCCTTTGTAATTACAACGTTTCAGCAGGTTTCTCAACTTTCATAGTAAAGGAACCATCAATCAACTTAAGAAAGCACCTTATATGTCATTGAAATATGTACTCATCTCTTCTGAACGCGTGAGAAGCGCCGGATACGTGCGAGCGGGGCTAGCGATTTCGTACGCCGGGTCGACGATTCCCTTCCGTATGTTTTAGTTGTAGAGAAAAAAAGATATTATTTACGGAGATGTTTCATTTTTTGATATGTTTTTATTTTTACTTCTAAATTAACCATTCGAATATCTGGAAATGGAAAGAGGAAAGATTCACGGGTTATGACACATGAGTGTAATACTCTCTCCGTCTCAAAATAGACGACCTTATAGGATGAGTGCAAGTTAAATTTTCTCAACTTTACTAGTTTTTTTTAAAAATGTAACATTATCTCGCTAAATAAATTTATTATAAAAGTATACTCATCGATCTATCTAATAATACTAATTATGTCTTATAAATATTTTTTTTCTATATAATTCGTTAAAGTTTTAAAAAAATGACTTCTCAGAAAGCGAGAATGACTTTTATTTTAGGACATATGGAGTATGTTTTTTAGTGTTCTATAGACACTGAATGGTGACAAGATCATGTGATGTTTTACTCTCTTTATTTTTCTTTTATTTTTGCATAGCCCATATATTTTTGCATGCACAATAAAACTTGAGAGAATTAATTACAACGGGGAGAATATATATGTATCCTAATAAATATTTTTGGTTCTATCCCCTATGTAGGAATAGATTTTTGGGTGTAAGACATGTTTTTGCGTACTCGTAAAAGCAGCCTATATATGTGGAGTGTTCTTGATCTTGGGAGCCCCATCCAACCTTCCCAAATTGATAAAAATCCCTCTCCAACAACTCCCCATCCAACCTTCCTATTTTTGGGTAGGGAGCAAAAATTGCCTCCACCCGCGGATATATGCACGCTCGCCGTCATCGCGCATCGGGGAAAATCCCGCGCACCCACGCGTCATCTTCTTTCCTGCGCGAGATGGAGTGTGGTGATCATGAATGCACGGCGGCGGGCACGGCAGGTGGGAGCTGGGGCGGGAGCCGTGACGCGGCCGGTGCTGTACAAACCTGACGCGCCGCTGGGCGCGTGGTTCGACGCGTCACTGGTGGCGTCACTGGCGCGGAGGTGAGGGTGGCGTGGCTAGAGGTCGGGATTCATGTGGTTTGTGGTGCACGCTGGCTTGCCCAGCAGCAGCGCCGCCTGGGTGCGCATGCGGCCGCTTGGACCAACACCTGAATCTGAATGGCCGACTGAAAGTTTAGTTGCTTTTTGCGTGTGTCTCAGGCGGCGACTGCGTGTCTCACGCGGCGACGAAGCCATGGGCGACGGCGATCTGCAGTGACGAGCCCGCGACTCGGAATAGAATACCAAAAAAAATGAGTGGGCCTACATATTTCTTTGTTTGGCAAATAAATTATGAGAAACTATTGGAGATGAGTTTTTTTAATCTTTTTCATAACTATTTAGAAGTTGCTAAAATTCTTATTTTGGGAAACAAAATATGTCAAACTATTAGAGTTGATCTAATCTTCTCAACAAGGGTCACAAGTATTGATAAAACTCAAAACAAAGCAACTAGCCTTTGAAGTAGTTTAAGATTTATCTATTTGTCTTTGATAGACAATAATCATTTACCATGAAGGAGGAGAAGCATAACTATAATTTAATTTTTCAGAAATGAAATTCCCCAATGACATAACTTAAAGAAGCAAGTTCTCATTATTCTACTATATCACATTCCACAACAACTTAAGTAATACAGGTTCCCTATCATAATAGTTCCCAATAGTAATAGACTCTAGGAAAAGTGTTGTGTGAATCTATTTCTAAGTTATGGCAGAGCAAATTTTCTTTCAATCGAGACTCTTAAAATTGAATTATTCAATGGTTTTTCAATATTATTTTGAAACTGAGAGCAACATATATGAAAATAGAAAGTATGAGATACTTACTTGTCACACCCATTTTTAAGAACAAAAACAAGTGCATGAAAAGCTCATGTGCACCCCAGGAATAGCCGCACACACGAGTTGACAATTGATAAAAAGTACCATCACAGTGTTTATTACATAGCGAATAAATATCCATTATACAAAATTGAAACAAATAAACTTTAACTAAACGAAGATAACTGCGGAAGCTCCAAAGGGACTGGTTGACTGGTTGACTCCAAGACTAGTACTCATTACGGTAGTCATCAACCCAATCTTCATCTGTGTTGTTTGAATGCAAGGGTGAGCACATACGTACTCAACAAATATAACACGGGGTTTATGAAGCTCAAACGGGTATGCATGGTTCATAGCGGTAAGCATTTTATGTAGGTCAAATTCATATTAACATCAACAATTACCAAGGTAAATTGTAAAAGCTCAAATATCCATGATCATAAAGTAAATGACAATGACATACAATAAATAGATAATACTTGCATAAGCCACATAGAAATAAGAACCCAATAATTCTATGAGTTTTCCGAGCCGCTCGTGTCCGTGAGCACGGCTATCATGATAGTTTATTAACTCTGATCAGAGGTGTACAACTTTACCCACGAGTCGTGTTTGCCCATTTGCCTGGGATCATGACTCCCAAAACACTACCGAAGTGAGCGGGCAGGGAACACTATGAAACCTTTCAAGGGTTCGTCTAACAAGTTAGGGCCGCCAGGTTTCCATGGCAAGGAGATATAGGGCCAACCTGTCCACGGTCACACTCCTTCGCGGCTGGCCCGAAGATTAGGAACCACACTATACCCGTCTCGGCACACCCCTTTCGCGCCATAAAGGTAACCACTGAACGAGCTAGAAAAGGTCCCCATACTGAGCTAAAGCCAGAGCCATATAGCCCTCGTGGTTGTACTGTAAATCCCAGATTTTGCCGATAGATAAGCTCATATATCCCAATGTTGCTAAAAAGCGAGTTTTACCATTATTGCATATAGTCATTAACAAATTAAGATCATGAACATCTAGTATGAGCGCTAGCAAAACTAATCATATGTGGTGGATCAAAACATAGGTGTCAAAGTATTCAGGATAACAAACACTAGGATCAAACTAAGGTAAACAAGGAATTTTCATGCATATGAGTTATATTAATTGTGAATAGGACAACAAGGATAATCTCATGTTATACTTGCCTTCTTCGAAGAACTCTTGCTGGTCTTGCTGATCTTGATCAAGAAAGAACTCCGGCTCTTCAACGGGAAGCTCAACGTCTATACCGATCAACAAGCAACACCATTCAACCAACGACAATCATACACGAAGCAAACAAAGCTATGATTAGAACAGTACACCAACGGTAATAAAATAATATGAAAAGTTTATAAAACTATTCTACGCATCGCTACGATCACATCGATGTTTCGTTCACGAAAAACGGACATAGAACGACGAAGATATGAATTAAATAGGGTTTTCTATTGAAAGATATAGATTTACAATTAATCACGAAATTAAACTTTTTCAAAAACAACTAACAGTGGTATTAACATAAAGAGAATTTTATTACGAACCTAACGCAATTTGAACGGGTCAAAAAGGATTTGAAATGAAGAAGTTATGAAGTTTTGAAATCAAATGGCAATTCTAAAATTAGGATTTTTCATTTTATTTTAAATTAAAACGAAAATAGAAAAGTGAATACGTTTCCCAAAAGGAAAAGCGCATTACGGCTTTGCGCCAAGGGACGGCGGGTTGAGACTGGAATCTTCCAGGGTCTCTTTAACAAAAGTGACCCCGAAGGGGTATCTTCTAATCTGGTTCGTTCATCAGAGATCGGACGGTCGCACAAGAAGGGGGGGGGGAAACAGAGGACCCAGCCGGCGTCCACAAGAGAGCAGGGGGGTTTGCCGCGACCGTTCCTTCATGGCCGCCGCTTGGAGCTCGGCGGCGCACGGCGCTAAGGACCCTCGGTCCACGAGAAGCGAAGCCGAGAGGCTCGGAAGAGAGAGGGGAACGGCGCGAACCTATCTCGGGTCCTTGCGCGGATCAGGGAGCTGCAGAGGCGGCTGTCGGCGTGCTCAGGCGGGCGCGGCCACACTGTACGTGACGGCGAACCGGTGAGGGCATGGAAACACGAAATTGAGCGCGGGGAAAGACTCTCGGGGTTCCCAACCTTGTCATAGAGGAGTAGGGAGGTCTGAGCGGGACCGCGGAGCTTAAATTTGCGTCAATGGTGATGGCTGCCTCGGTATCCGCGGCGGTGGCGCTGTGTGCTATTAGAGCGCGATGCAATGGAGTAGATGGGAAAGAAGGAGGCGGCAGTCGTTTTATAGGTAGCTGCCGCGCCTGGGGCGCGACCGAGAAGGAAATCCCGAGTCCCCGGGATTGGGTTCGGTTCGGTTTCGGCCGGTGGACTCCGACTCGCACTCGGCAAGAAGAAGGGAGGGGGAGGTGATGACAAGCGGGCCCCTGCGGTCGGTGACACGGAGAGAGAAAACAGAAGGGAGACAGGGGCGCTGACGAGTGGGCCTCCGCTGTCAGTGGTGCAAGGGCAAGGGAAGTGCGGTCCACCCGCACTGGGCTTTGGCCGACGGCCCAAAGAGGAAAAGGGGGAGAGGGGGAAGGCCACTGCGGGCTGGGCCTCTTGGCCGGTTGTCGGGCCGAGCAAGGGAAGGAGGGAGGGATTCAGGCCTGCGGCCGATGGAGGACCGGGCCAGAAGAGAGAAGTGAATAGGAGAGAAGGAGAAATGCTTTGGCAATTTCCATAAATGAATTTTCAAATACATTTTCAAAGTATTTTCAAAAACAGTTTTCAAACTCTGTTTTGGGTATTTTCATAAACACTCAAACAAGAATATAATGCACTAGCATGCAATGCACCACATGTTACTATATGACAATTTTAATATACCAAAACATCTACAGTTTAATTATATTAAATGCATAACAAAGGACATAAATAAATCATTTTAATGCATTTCATAAATATACAAATTTTGGGTGTTACAAATCTACCCCCCTTAAAGAATCTCGTCCTCGAGATTAGCTGGCTTACTCGAACAACTGTGGATATGACTTTCTCAACTCATCTTCTCTTTCCCAAGTTGCTTCTGCCTCTGAGTACCGATTCCACTGAACCTTACACATTTTAATGACTCTGCTCCTGGTTACCCTTTCAGCTGTTTCAAGAATCTTAACTGGATACTCTTCATAAGTCAAATCATCGGCAACATTAAGATCATCCAGAGGTATTTTCTCTTCTGGTATTCTCAAACACTTCTTAAGTTGTGACACATGAAACACATCATGAACTTTAAACGGTCCAACATACCTTGGTGCTAGCTTACCTTTCATGTTAAACCTCTTTACACTTCTCATTGGTGATACTTTGAGATAGACATAGTCACCAATATTAAAAGACAAGTCTCTCCTTCTATTATCAGCATAACTCTTCTGTCTCGACTGTGCTATTTTCAAACTGTCTTGGATCACCCTCACACGATTCTCAGCATCTCTAAGTACATCAGCACCAAACACTTGTGTCTCACCTGTTTGATTCCAAAACAATGGTGTTCTACACTTACGACCATACAGTGACTCAAACGGTGCCATCTTGATGCTCTGCTGGTAACTGTTGTTGTAGGAGAACTCTGCATACGGCAAACTCTGATCCCAACTAGTACCATAATGCAATGCACAGACTCTCAACATATCCTCCAATATCTGATTAGTTCTTTCAGTTTGACCATCTGTTTGAGGATGATATGCAGTGCTGAAGTTCAGCTTAGTTCCCAAAGCTCTATGCACACTATGCCAAAAATTTGAAGTGAACTGAGTACCTCTATTAGACACAATCTTCTTTGGAACCCCATGCAAACATACTATCCGTTCCATATACAACTCTGCTAACTGAGCACCATTGTACTTTGTCTTAACTGGTAAGAAGTGAGCTACCTTGGTCAGACGATCAACTATTACCCAAATAGAATCATAACCTCGTTGGGTACGAGGTAACCCAACAATAAAATCCATACCAACTTCTTCCCACTTCCATTCAGGTATCTTCATAGGTTGCAACAATCCAGCAAGTCTCTGATGTTCAGCTTTAACCCTCTGACATGTATCACACAAAGCCACATACTCAGCTACATCTCTTTTCAATCCAACCCACCAAAATTTCTCTTTCACATCCATATACATCTTAGTGCTACCAGGATGAATAGAATAAGCAGACTCATGAGCTTCACGCAAAATCATTTGCCTCAAAGCTTTATCATCAGGTACACATAACCAAACCACAAAGTTCCATTATCATCCATGCGGAAACCAGGGGACTTACCGATGACCAGATTCTCTGCTATCTCCTTCAATTTCTCATCCTGCAACTGACCTTTTCGGATCTCCCGTTCAAGTGTAGGTTCCATCACCATCTCTGCAGCATTGACAATGAAACCCAAATTCAAGCATTCAAACTCATCACTCAACTCATCGGACATAGCTGACATAAGCAACTCATGGACTCCACTCTTCCTGCTGAGAGCATCCGCAACCACATTAGCTTTCCCAGGGTGATAATGCACATCTAGATCATAACCCTTGATCAGTTCCAACCATCTGCGTTGTCTCAAGTTCAGATCAGACTGGGTGAAGATATATTTCAAACTCTTATGATCAGTATATATGTCACACTTATGCCCAATCAGGTAGTGTCTCCATATCTTCAAAGCATGTACTACTGCAGCAAGTTCTAAGTCATGAGTAGGATAGTTCAATTCATGTTTCCTCAACTGCCAAGAAGCATAAGCAACAACTCTACCTTCTTGCATAAGAACACATCCCAAACCAGTACGAGAAGCATCACAGTAGATAGAGAAGCTCTTACTCAGATCTGGCAGTATCAACACAGGTGCTGTAGTCAACCTCTTCTTCAGCTCTTCAAAGTTGGCTTGGCATTTATCAGACCACACAAACTTGGCATTCTTCTCCAGTAAAGTTGTCATAGGCTTTGCGAGTTTTGAAAAGCCTTCAATGAATCTTCTGTAGTAACCAGCTAAACCAAGAAAACTGCGAATCTCAGTAACACTAGTTGGCGGTTTCCAATTCAATACATCTCTCACCTTGCTGGGATCAACGGAAATACCTCCATTAGAGACAACATGACCAAGGAAAGAAACTTCCTTCAACCAGAACTCACACTTGCTCCGCTTAGCATACAACCTGTGATCTCTAAGCTTCTGCAATACCATTCCCAGATGTTCAGCATGTTCTTCCTCAGTTTTAGAGAACACTAGTATATCATCAATGAACACAACCACAAACTTATCCAAATACTCCATAAACACCTTATTCATCATGTACATAAAGTATGCAGGAGCATTGGTCAATCCAAAAGACATAACAGTATACTTGTACAGACCATACGTTGTGGTGAAAGCTGTCTTTGGAATATCACTAGCACGAATCTTCAATTGATGATATCCAGAACGAAGATCAATCTTTGAGAACATACAAGCACCTCTCAACTGATCAAACAAATCATCAATTCTGGGCAAAGGATACTTGTTCTTGATGATAACCTCATTGAGCGATCTATAATCAACACACATCCTCTGACTACTATCTTTCTTATCAACAAAAATAACCGGTGCACCCCATGGTGAAGAACTAGGACGAATGAAACCTTTTTCTTGCAGTTCTTCTATTTGTTTCTTAAGTTCTTCTAGTTCTTTTACCCCCATTCTATATGGTCGTTTAGCTATGGGTGCAGTACCAGGTAATAACTCAATAAGAAATTCAATGTCTCGGTCAGGTGGCATACCTGGCAGTTCATCTGGAAAGACATCCTGGAATTCATTCACCACTGGATCATCCTGATTAGCTCCATCATTGATCTGGTTCACAATGGCTGTCTCTGGCTGTTGCATAACCACATCCACACTGATCTGGTCGCCCTTTGGTGTAACAAGAGATACCGTCTTCTCTTTGCACTGTATCACTGCCTGATGTGCTTTCATCCAGTCCATACCCACAATCACATCAATACCAGAACTTCTTAGCACAACTGGACTAATCACGAAGTCTACCCCCCTTAAGGTGAGATTAACTGAGGGGCATTTGTGAGCAACTTGTATGGGTCCCCCCCGTGAACTTACTAACATGTGATTCTTTATAGCTATCATGGGTATGCTATGTATGGTAACAAATGCTTGCGAAATAAAAGTATGCGATGCTCCGGAATCAAAAAGAACAGATGCAGAGATGGAGTTGATGTCAAACGTACCCAACATGACTTCCGGGGCCTCCTGAGCGGTAGCGACAGAAACATGGTTCACCCGTCCAGAGCTAGGAGTTGGTTGGGGTCTTCTTCTGCTGCTACTATCATTGTTCTGGTTCTGCTTCCTGGGACAGCTGTGAGCATAGTGTCCAGGATCTCCACATCGATAGCATACTCTTGGAGTGCTGGGTTGAGGTGCACTATTCTTAGCTGGAGTAGAACTGGGGGTACCTTGACGCAGAGTGTGGGTTCCACTCTGAAACTGATAAGGCGTGCGTTGTTGATTCTGAGCATTACCTTGCTGGTACTGAGGCCTTTGCTGGTTCGGATTGCGATTCCACTGGCTAACAGGCCCTTGGTACCTCTGCTGAGAGCTAGCATGAGAATTGAAGCGGGGGCGAGTATTGCTCCCAGATGACTGTGCTCTCATCTTCCTCTTCTTATCCATGTCCTTGCGCTCATTGTCAAGCACGATGGCACGGTTCACCAGCGTCTGAAAATTTGGGTACACATTACCCTTCAACTGCAGCCTCAGATCGTAGTAGATTCCCTTCAGGAAGTGACACTGTTTGTCTGCATCTTCTCTCACCTCATTAAGAGCATAGCGAGCCAGTTGAGAGAATTTGTCATGGTACTCACTGACCGACATCTGCCCCATTCTGAGATTGCGGAACTCCTCCTGTTTGAGCTCAATAATTCCCTCTGGGATATGACGAGCCCTGAAGTCCCTGGAGAACTCGTCCCAAGTGATAGCAGGAGCATTAACAGGACGTGCAGCTTGGTAAGATTCCCACCATGTCTGAGCCACACCTTGCAACTGACCAGAAGCATACAACACCTTCTCCTGGTCATTGCACTGAGCGATGTTGAGCTGTTTCTCCACTGCTCGAAGCCAGTCATCTGCTTCCAACGGATCAGCAGCATGTGAAAACACCAGAGGATGACCTTGAAGGAATTCCCGGCGCTTGTTGACAGGTGCTACTGCTTGATTTGGCGGGTTCTGCATGAACTGCATCATCACTTGCATGAGTTGTCCCTACATTGCCATCAGCTCTTCCGTGGACATGGGTGCCGGAGGAGGTGGTGGCGGTGGATTCCTGTTGGAACGAGGCATCTGTGCTCCAAAACACAAATAATTATGCTTAGAATCATAACTTATACCATCAAAAACATATTATATGCAAATCTGAAATTTTCTGGACGAGAGATTCTGACAACACTGCAGTAAAACGGCCATAAAACAAGTTACAGATATCGGATGGAGTTGATTCTGGACTTTCTGGAAAGGTATTGAAATTCTATACAACTTTGTCTCAACTGACATTCCCAGATTCAGAAGTTAAAATTGCGTGAAACAGCAAAGAACAGATTCTGTTTCAGGTTCCAGACTGCGCAGAAACATCAACTTGCAACAGACATATCTCTTAAAATATAACAGCTATAAGGGTGATTCCAGTTGGAAAAGAACCATGAATGAGTCTAGTTATTCCCAGTAAAATTTCATGAATTTTGCATCAACAGATCTTGAGATATAACAGAAACACTGACGACTGCTCCAGAAAACAGCGAAGATAGAGACAGGACAAAACCAACCCAACTATATGTATGACATTAACTAATTATTATTAAACCTTGGAAACTTGTAGATATAACCACAAGATGTCCAGCAAGCATTACAAAGATCCAAATCACTCATCGTCATCAAAACAAATAAACCAAGCACAAAAGATCACATTACACCAAGACTCGATTAAACTAGACGCAACGGCGATACTACTATCGTTCTTTATTACATAAAAGGTGCCTAATTCCTATGGATAGATCTTGATTGACGAGGAACTTGGGGTCTTCTTTCATGGTTGGAGTTGAGCTAGCTGTGCTTTTAGCGCTTCGTTCTCTTCACAAAGCTTCTCATTGAATTCCTTCTCATACTGCAGCTCTTCTTTCAACTCGTCCGCCACAGTTGCCATCTCACGACCAAACTTTACCACACCTTGCAGTTTTGGTTTTGAATCATCTGCGGGTGCCATGTACCAGGTTCCTCTACTTGGCACAAGGAAAGGAAGATGCTTAAAACCACCATCACTCGTGCCATGTTGATCCCGATACTGACCGTGATAGCTGATGAATGCTTCATGGGCAACATCCTCCATAGCCTTCCTGATGAGGACATCACCGGCTTAGATATGACCATGCCAATCACTTCTATACCAAAGGTGAAACCATTCTATATGAGGTTTATCATTGTTACATTTGATGAATGGGTGCTGCACTATGAAGTGTGTATGTTTTCATTTTCAGAATTGCTTACATGGATCAAGGAAGGGTTAGATTGCATATGGAAAGCATGGATGGTCAATGAAGTTGATTGGGGACCAAATCCAAGTGTTCCTAACGTTCTCCACCAGGCCACCATGTCATATTGGATCCAAGGAAACAAAGAGTCCAAGTCCAACACGTTTTGGAAAGTTCAATTCGGACTGCAGAAGAGTCCAAACTTGCGACGGTTGCCACGACTTCATACGGACTCCGATTGGGACGTTATAGGACTTTTTGGAAAGCTTATCAAGTCTACTTTCCAATGGGTCTGGACTCATACCTATATCCTATCATATGCGTGCGCAGTAGACAATTTAATACCGAGATCTTTTCTGCCAACGGTGCTGCGTCACCCTATTTTGGGCCGATGGCCCGTGTATCAAGTTGAGTCCATTAGGGACTCATCCTAGGGTTGTAGGACGACACTAGGACCCTTGTGGTCGTCCTCCCTCCTCCTTATATCCCCCTAGAGCCGCCACAAACAGATTGGGTTTTGTTTAGATGAAAGTTTAGCTGCTGCTACTTCCTTGTAGACGCGTGTGTCGACTAGACCATCCGTTCTACTTGATTCGGAACCCCACCTTCATGTGTATCACATCTGATCCTTCATCTCTTATTTGCAATTGAGTGCTTGTTCTACTTGTTCTTGCTTGTTCTTCGATTGCTTGCAGGAATAACCCTAGTGGTTTGGTTGGTTGTGATCCGCAAGATCGTGAGCAACCGCTGGATTTGGTGTATCGATCGCTAAGGCGCAACGTCCTTGGATGGTTGTAGTCGGATCGTGAATGTCTCTCCAGTCAAATCGTAGTTATCTATCTCCACCGAAAGATCGGGACACCCATACATTCATCACTTCCTAGGAGTGGATCGGCTCACCTTGGTTCTGAAGGTTGCATTCACCATATGACGATTGTTTTCAACTTCCCAGACCCAAAGCTCTGCATGCCATTGGGATGGCCTCTGAGGATGCTTGCGTTCCGTGCAGCGGTACTCCAGAGTGGCTTGCATCTCATACAAGCAGTTTTCTAGAAACATCTCTATCAGATCCTGGAAAGGATAGTGACGGTTTGGCAGTATGACATGAGTTTCTTCAGTCCAGTTTGTCAAAGAGACGTCTTCTGGTGATGGCTTCATCTGAACTTCTTCCTCTATGCCCTCATCCTAAAAGGCTTCCACTCTTGACTCTGCATCAGAAATCTCCATCTCTTCAGCTGGTCGAGGTTGCCTAGGGGTGAACAAAGCACTGTACTCCGCAGCTGTCATCCTGTTGTTCTGGCGAGAGGGAGGCATCTACAGAAAGTTTAGACATAGATTAGATAGAAGCAAAGTTTTCACAATAGAATATAACCGAAGAAGCATTAAAACTTTTAGCAATTATCAAGACTTTAGTAGAAAGCATGAACAAGAGAAGAAGGACTCTAAAAGCAACCATTCTAACTAGGCTTGCGTCCTACAGTCAACACATGCTTTGATACCAATTTGTCACACCCGTTTTTAAGAACAAAAACAAGTGCATGAAAAGCTCATGTGCACCCCAGGAATAGTCGCACACACGAGTTGACAATTGATAAAAAGTACCATCACAGTGTTTATTACATAGCGAATAAATATCCATTACATAAAATTGAAACAAATAAACTTTAACTAAACGAAGATAACTGCGGAAGCTCCAAAGGGACTGGTTGACTGGTTGACTCCAAGACTAGTACTCATTGCGGTAGTCATCAACCCAATCTTCATCTGTGTTGTTTGAATGCAAGGGTGAGCACATACGTACTCAACAAATATAACACGGGGTTTATGAAGCTCAAACGGGTATGCATGGTTCATAGCGGTAAGCATTTTATGTAGGTCAAATTCATATTAACATCAACAATTACCAAGGTAAATTGCAAAAGCTCAAATATCCATGATCATAAAGTAAATGACAATGACATACAATAAATAGATAATACTTGCATAAGCCACATAGAAATAAGAACCCAATAATTCTGTGAGTTTTCCGAGCCGCTCGTGTCCGTGAGCACGGCTATCATGATAGTTTATTAACTCTGATCAGAGGTGTACAACTTTACCCACGAGTCGTGTTTGCCCATTTGCCTGGGATCATGACTCCCAAAACACTACCGAGGTGAGCGGGCAGGGAACACTATGAAACCTTTCAAGGGTTCGTCTAACAAGTTAGGGCCGCCAGGTTTCCATGGCAAGGAGATATAGGGCCAACCTGTCCACGGTCACACTCCTTCGCGGCTGGCCCGAAGATTAGGAACCACACTATACCCATCTCGGCACACCCCTTTCGCGCCATAAAGGTAACCACTGAACGAGCTAGAAAAGGTCCCCATACTGAGCTAAAGCCAGAGCCATATAGCCCTCGTGGTTGTACTATAAATCCCAGATTTTGCCGACAGATAAGCTCCTATATCCCAATGTTGCTAAAAAGCGAGTTTTACCATTATTGCATATAGTCATTAACAAATTAAGATCATGAACATCTGGTATGAGCGCTAGCAAAACTAATCATATGTGGTGGATCAAAACATAGGTGTCAAGGTATTCAGGATAACAAACACTAGGATCAAACTAAAGTAAACAAGGAATTTTCATGCATATGAGTTATATTAATTGTGAATAGGACAACAAGGATAATCCCATGTTATACTTGCCTTCTTCGAAGAACTCTTGCTGGTCTTGCTGATCTTGATCAAGAAAGAACTCCGACTCTTCAACAGGAAGCTCAACGTCTATACCGATCAACAAGCAACACCATTCAACCAACGGCAATCATACACGAAGCAAACAAAGCTATGATTAGAACAGTACACCAACAGTAATAAAATAAGATGAAAAGTTTATAAAACGATTCTACGCATCGCTACGATCACATCGATGTTTCGTTCACGAAAAACGGACATAGAACGACGAAGATATGAATTAAATAGGGTTTTCTATTGAAAGATATAGATTTACAATTAATCACGAAATTAAACTTTTTCAAAAACAACTAACAGTGGTATTAACATAAAGAGAATTTTATTACGAACCTAACGCAATTTGAACGGGTCAAAAAGGATTTGAAATGAAGAAGTTATGAAGTTTTGAAATCAAATGGCAATTCTGAAATTAGGATTTTTCATTTTATTTTAAATTAAAACGAAAACAGAAAAGTGAATACGTTTCCCAAAAGGAAAAGCGCATTACGGCTTTGCGCCAAGGGACGGCGGGTTGAGACTGGAATCTTCCAGGGTCTCTTTAACAAAAGTGACCCCGAAGGGGTATCTTCTAATCTGGTTCGTTCATCAGAGATCGGACGGTCGCAGAAGAAGGGGGGGGGGGGGAAACAGAGGACCCGGCCGGCGTCCACAAGAGAGCAGGGGGGTTTGCCGCGGCCGTTCCTTCATGGCCGCCGCTTGGAGCTCGGCGGCGTACGACGCTAAGGACCCTCGGTCCACGAGAAGCGAAGCCGAGAGGCTCGGAAGAGAGAGGGGAACGGCGCGAACCTATCTCGGGTCCTTGCGCGGATCAGGGAGCTGCAGAGGCGGCTGTCGGCGTGCTCAGGCGGGCGCGGCCACACTGTACGTGACGGCGAACCGGTGAGGGCATGGAAACACGAAATTGAGCGCGGGGAAAGACTCTCGGGGTTCCCAACCTTGTCGTAGAGGAGTAGGGAGGTCTGAGCGGGACCGCGGAGCTTAAATTTGCGTCAATGGCGATGGCTGCCTCGGTATCCGCGGCGGTGGCGCTGTGTGCTATTAGAGCGCGATGCAACGGAGTAGATGGGAAAGAAGGAGGCGGCAGTCGTTTTATAGGTAGCTGCCGCGCCCGGGGCGCGACCGAGAAGGAAATCCCGAGTCCCCGGGATTGGGTTCGGTTCGGTTTCGGCCGGTGGACTCCGACTCGCACTCGGCAAGAAGAAGGGAGGGGGAGGTGATGACAAGCGGGCCCCTGCGGTCGGTGACACGGAGAGAGAAAACAGAAGGGAGACAGGGGCGCTGACGAGTGGGCCTCCGCTGTCAGTGGTGCAAGGGCAAGGGAAGTGCGGTCCACCCGCACTGGGCTTTGGCCGACGGCCCAAAGAGGAAAAGGGGGAGAGGGGGAAGGCCACTGCGGGCTGGGCCTCTTGGCCGGTTGTCGGGCCGAGCAAGGGAAGGAGGGAGGGATTCAGGCCTGCGGCTGATGGAGGACCGGGCCAGAAGAGAGAAGTGAATAGGAGAGAAGGAGAAATGCTTTGGCAATTTCCATAAATGAATTTTCAAATACATTTTCAAAGTATTTTCAAAAACAGTTTTCAAACTCTGTTTTAGGTATTTTCCTAAACACTCAAACAAGAATATAATGCACTAGCATGCAATGCACCACATGTTACTATATGACAATTTTAATATACCAAAACATCTACAGTTTAATTATATTAAATGCATAACAAAGGACATAAATAAATCATTTTAATGCATTTCATAAATATGCAAATTTTGGGTGTTACATTACTGGACCATGGATGAAGGTGAAAGCGAGGGGAAGACTGGGGAGGCCGGCCGACCTGGCCCTTAGGCTGGGCGGCCTAGCTCTATGGCCCATCTGTTGGAATTTTTAAGACGCACGTAGATAAATCCACAAGCGCACGGATACCATTGTAGCTTTAACCTCGAGGGTTTTAAATATCATATCCACAGGGAAATGTGTGAGATCAACTATGTGGTAACTTAACCAAAAGGGGTAGATAGGATCTAGGATATAAATAAGATAAGGTAAAAACTAAACTGAAGATAACTTGTTTGGAAGCAACAATCAAGGATGGGGTCGATAATAGGAGTATAGAGAGGATAACTTAGGTCTTCTAGTTCTAATTTGGGTAAGATATATGTCTTCTACGATTCATCTAGGGCCATTATCTAGAAGGGTCACAAATAGAGTACGCCACAACTTAGATAACTATATAGCCAACGAGGTCCTATAAACAGGAGGTGGACTAAAGAGGAGTAAACACACCTGTCACGTACGCGATCTACCACCGATCTGGAATATAGGGGACGTTCATGTTTACCTAAGTCTAAGTACCACACTTACACTTACGATAAAACTCTAACCCAGGCATGCATAAGGATTAGAGCACTCAAAAGTTCCATGAACTAGAAGAACAATATAAACAAAATCTTACTTGCATCAGAAATCGATTACTGAAGACATCTCAGGAGCAAGCTCACGAAGAACTTGATCCTGCCGAAGTACAAGCCGAAGAAGAAGCACCGATAGACCAGTACCT
Organism: Microstegium vimineum; assembly: GCA_022036555.1. Taxonomy (NCBI): domain Eukaryota; kingdom Viridiplantae; phylum Streptophyta; class Magnoliopsida; order Poales; family Poaceae; genus Microstegium; species Microstegium vimineum. Next base: position 29,997,493 of record CM039133.1, on the reverse strand, counting down.
CCCCCAAAACTCTTCCCTCACTCCCCATCTCTCTATTATCTAGATCTAAGAACTAATATTTAGAGAGATTATCCATTCAGGGGATACCTCTACCCTATTATTATGATGATGGATCTCCAATTGAACTGAGTTCTCTCTAGGGGGTGAGATTTGCCCTCTATTTATAGTCCAGTGGTGTGAACGATGGTTGTTGGATCAAACCGACTTAGTGTAGGGCCGAGATGACTCCTTAGAGGCGGTGGAGGAAGCTTCTAGAAGGGGGGGCAAGGTGGGCCTAGGTTCATGTCGGCCGACCCCACCTGGCGGCGGCTCGGGCTCCGCTTCACTTTGGTGTCTTTGGGATCCTCCGTGAGTTGAATGGTAACTATATCTCCGTGGGATTTCTTCGATATTTATTCTGATTTGATTCCTTTTATTACTATTTCTGGAATAGTCCCTGGGAAATAATAGAATACCAAAACTCATGAAAATTGATAGATAAATCCATATACTTTTCTATTTTATATGTGATTGCTCCATTTATCATGTTTATAATTGTATTAAAAGTTGATGCTAACGACCGTCAACAAGCTCCCCTAAGCTTACCCTTTGTTAGTCCCTAGCAAAGTCTATTTAATAAACTTGGTGAAAGGTCCTAGATGGCTAGAGGAGGGGTGAATAGCCTAATAAAATTCTACAAATCACTAGAGCAAAAGGTTAGATAACACTTAAGCGAAGCTTTTTGCTCTAGCTCTAATTGGGGTGCAAAGCCACCTATCCAATGCAGTTCTAGTTAGCTAAGTGCTTATAATCAATAGCAAGAACCTAAAGCACTTAGCACAATCTAGTAAGAACAACTACTAGAGAAGCTAACTAGCAAGCTAACTAGACAACGGAGCCTGTGTCCGGATCTACACAGAGAGCTCCCAGAGGGCTCAAACCTTCTGGACACGCGTCCGGAGTCTGCGTCCAGACCTTCTTCTGCGTCTGGTTCCTCTATCCAGTGAGGCCGAGCCTTAGGGTATGCATTCGGACGCAACCGCATTGGTCCGGACCGCATCTCATCTCATCAGCGTCCGGACCTACGTCCGGAGCTCTTCTGAGTTCCAAACCGAGCTGCCTCTTCTTCTCTAAGCTTCCATGTGCTAACACCTTGTGATCCATGCCTTTGTTCACCCGTGTTAGCTTTTACAATATATTTCTTGGATTTTAGTTCATGTTTGTGTCATTTAGGTTCATTTTAGATATGCAATGCAAATGACCTAGTGGCACATGATAACTGCAATCGACACGAGTTTTCTCTTCTTGATAGTACGGCTATCTATCCTAAATGTGATCACACTCTCTATAGTGTCTTGATCACTAAACCAAAAATGACCCTATAGATATACCTTTGCCTTGGGTCCATTTTGTTTTTGTCTTTCTTCTTTTCCTTAGCCATGGAGCACTTGATCCATCATGATCTTTCATCTAGCTCCATGTCTCAAGGTGAACCACCCTATCTTGATCATACACTTAGTTCAAGGGTTAGTCCATAGGTTTCATCAATTACTCAAAACCAAACATGGGCTTTCAATCTTCCCCTTTTTGGTAATTGATGACAACCTTTTCACGAAAGAATATATATGATGAAAATTCACTTTGGTATTATTAGCTCCCCCTACATATGTGATATATGAGTTTGGTTTATTTTGATCACATATGTATGAATAGGAGTTGTGGGAGAGTAAATGCTACCAAATGGTGCTAAGGTGTGTAGGATGGACCTTTGAAGCGTGATACCAATCAGAGTGCAATATTAAACCATCCTTAGCACCATGAATGCCTTGAAACCACTTGGAAGCACTATGAGAGAACTAGATACCACATGAGAATCTAAAGACCTAAGCATGCTAGTTCTTCAAGCACCATATCATTTAATTTCTAGCATTCACCACACAAGCATATCATGAATGTAAGAACATATGCAAGCAAGAACTTATGAATGTACAAAGATATGCAACAACCTTATCCATAGGCTTGCTCCCCCTACTTGTGTGCTTTCATTTTAAATTTTCAAAAATATTTTTCTTTTTCTTACTACTTACTTCTCCCCTTTTGTCATCTATTATCATAAAAGATGTGCTCAAAGGTTTGATTATTGGAGAGAAGTTTTGTCGGTGTCTAAAATGGCGGGGTCTAGACGGCCAACGAGTAAATTTCTAAGCGTGTCGGAGTTCGGATGGTTACACTCAGAGAACACAAAGATTTATACTGGTTCAGGCACGAACGCCCTATGTCCAGTTTGCTACAGAGTCGTGTTACCGAGCGCGGAGGGCTCGTAGAGGGGAGCTACAAGCTTTGGTGAGAGAGGGAATGCGATTCCCAGGTCTCGTGCGTATAAGGTTCTTGGTTCTGGTGTGTGCTCACGTGTATGCGAGTTTGAGTGTGTGTGAATGAATGTTGGGATGTCGAGAAAGGCAGATTGGAGGTCCATTCTCCTCCTTTATACGTAGGGAGAGATGGAGGAGTACAGTAGAGATAGAGGGAGTGAACGTGGGCCCGACTTGGGCTACTGCCGAAGGAGAGCTTTGTCTTCATCTTGCCTTCCTTCCTGAGGAAGATTGCGCCAGTAGACACATGTCCGGGTCATGTTCGTCCTTGTTGTGCTGTAGCCACGCGTCTTGTGACCGGGAACTCCGCTGTTCCCTTACCTGGGCATGGGCGGGGGTTGGTCGCACAGGGCCAGGCACCCCGGCATTCCGTCATATAGGGCTGATGACGTCTTAACCCCTGTTCAACTGTCCGTCGGAGGTATGGCACATGTGTAGTGCACGTAAGTCATCGGTTAGGCAGCACATGACCTTGTACCACAGGGGGAAACAGGGGTAGGCATGCCGCCTCATGCCTTGGAACCCCATCCCTGAGGACGGAGGGCATTGTGGACCTTTTGACTATTAGGGCTAGGACGTCACGGGCCTCCGGCGGTGGAAAAATCTCCGAGGGCAGGGAACGTCACGGATGACACCTCCCTGGCTCAGACGAGGCGGAAGAATTCTCGAGGGGTTATGACGTCACGGATGACGTCTCCTAGGCTTGGACGAGACAAAGGAGCCCTCGAGGGTAGACGACGTCACAGATGACGCCACCTTGGCTCGGGCGAGGCGGAAGAGCCCCCGAGGGTAGACGACGTCACAGACGACGCCACCTTGGCTCCGGCGAGTCGAAGGAGCCCCCGAGGGTAGACGACGTCTCGGATGACACCACCTTGGCTCGGGCGAGTCGAAGGAGCCCCCGAGGGTGATTTTGTTTTTGTGGAGTGCGGCAAATTGGGTACCCTATTTCTAGGTATCCGACAAGTTTAGTTGTGGTTCAATCTAGATTACTTGCCCCAAGCTATTTAACTCGGTTTAAATCATGGACAAGTTTGTTCACACATCCTAGAATGGTTATTGTCGGATACCTAGAAATAGGGTACCCAATTTACGAGACTCCACAAAAACAAAAATCATCATCAGGGGCTCTTCCGCCTCACCCGAGTCGAGGTGGCGTCATCCGTGACGTCATCGACCCTCGGGGGCTCTTCCGCCTCGCCCGAGCCGAGGTGGCGTCATCCGTGATGTCACCGACCCTCGGGGGCTCATCCGCCTCGCCCGAGCCAAGGTGGCGTCATCCGTGACGTCATTGACCCTCGGGGGCTCATCCGCCTCACCCGTGCCAAGGTGGCATCATCCGTGATGTCATCGACCCTCAGGGGCTCTTCCGCCTCGCCCGTGCCAAGGTGGCATCGTCCGTGACGTCATCAACCCTCGGGGGCTCTTCCGCCCCGCCCGAGACAGGGAAACGTCATCCGTGACACCCCTCGCCGTCGGAGGTCTCGTCGCCACCAACAGTCAGGGATGCCCTAGCCCATATAGTCAAAAGGTCCACAGTACCCTCCGTCCACAGGGATGGGGTTGGAGGCATGAGCCGCCATGCCAACCTCTGTTCACCATGTGGTACAAGGTCCTGTGCTGCCTAACCGGCGACTTCAATGAACTACACCCGCGCCATGCCTTCGACGGACACTCCAACAGGGATTAGGGCGTCATCAGCCCTGTATGACGGAACGCGGGGGTGTCCAGTCCTGTGCGACCAGCCCCAGCCCATGCCCAGGTAAGGGAACAACGGGGTTCCTGATCACAAGGTGCATGACTACAATACAACAAGGACGAACAGGATCCGGACATGCGTCCACTGGTGCAGTCTTCCTCAAGAAGGAAGACAGGATGAAGACAAAGCACCCCCTCGGCAGCAGCCCAAGTCGGGCCCACGTTTACTCCCCCTCTCTCCACTGTACTCCTCCTTCTCTCCCT